>CM060693.1:117010727-117390727 GCA_030686995.1 Artemisia argyi | reverse complement strand
GAAGACTGATGACTAGAAGACTGAAGTTTTGGCGGGACTGGGAGGGAAAGTTTGATCTGTTTCACTAAAGTGCTTTATCACTTTAAGGTCAAACTTTCCTCAAATGGTTAAAACCTGGCTGTCATCAGAAAGTGCCTTTTGGACTTAACCCAAAGAAGTTTCCCTTGCCAAAGAATAAAATCTATCAAGATTTTATTGAGGAATACTTTGGTCCATTGTATAATAGGGTTGTTTACATTTGTGTATAAATAGGTAGCATAAGAGAGGAGTAAAAGTTGACAAGTTTGTGCAATTTATGCAAAGCATTCACAAACTACTTTTATTACTCCAAAGAACAACATAACCCCTAAGATAGCTCAGTGGATCCTGAAAGTTGTCACTTAACATAGATTGAGTTTAGTGAGGAGTCAATACCATACTTATCGTTTTCAATCCCAAGTGTTATTCCGCAAACACTTGGGTACGATTCTTTTTGATTAACTTCTAATAAAGAATTAAACGTTGAAAAATATTGTCTCTTATATCTACGTTACTTTATTATTAATCATTTTATACATCTTTGTTTAAAGTCATATAACTTGGTTACTTTAGCTTTGTAGTTATAGTTAACCAAGTAAAAGGGACCAACAAGTGGTATCAGAGCCTCTGATTTGTAAAACTTTTACCTGTTTTCAAAACTTAAGAGTGCTCAAGTTTTTAAAATCAAGATCCCACTATGACTGACATAGATGTTCCCCAACTTGTTGACAAAAAGGGTGGAAGTTATTCAGCAACTGCCCATCGACTAGAAGTTGGCAAATTTAATAAGTGGAAAAAGCGAATGCTTTGCTACTTAACAGGGATGGAACCATATTACATTAAGTTGATTAATGATGGTCCATATGTCCCAACAACTGCCCAAGGTTTAATTAAACCTGAAGCTCAGTGGACCCCAGATGAAAGGAGGGTGGTCAATCAAGACCAGCGCCTGAAAAGCATCATTATATCATGCCTTCCTGATGATATAATGGAATTAGTGATCAATTGTCCCACTGCCCAGCAGAGATGGACTGACCTGGTTCATAGCTATGAAGGGCCTTCTGATACCAAAGAGAATAGAATCATGGACCTGAAGCTTGAATTCAATACCTTCAGGGCTAAGGATTCTGAAAGTCTCTCTGAGACTTATACTCGGTATAAGACCCTCCTGAATGAGCTGACCAATGATGGTGTTATACTGTCAAAACATGAGATAAATGTTGGTTTTGTCAATAGTCTCCCTGAGAAGTGGCTAAACTTCTCTCAGGGATTGAGAAATGCAAAACACATTCAGAACCTTGAGCTCCCTGCCATCTATGTGAAGTTTGTCTATGAAGACAATCTTATCACCAGGAGATACCCTGGTAAAGCTCAGGAGACCAAAAAGGCCTTGACAATTTCACCCATATCAACTGCTTTCTATTCAAATGGTGTTGTGCAGGATTTTCAGGATGGTTCTGATGATGAGGTTGACCAAAGAACCAGTGAGGAGTACCTAAATGATCTTCAAATTGAATTTCATGAAAGAGCACTCCTTGCTAATTCAAAAAGGTTTTTTAAGAAAAACAAATTCCCTTCAAAAGCAAATGAGAACACTGAATGCTTCAAATGTGGCAAAATGGGCCATTTTGCTAAAGATTGTTTTTCAAAAACAACCTCTGAACCATCCTTCAAATTTTCAGGAAATAACTCTTTTTCAGGCCCCATCAAATTTCAACCAAAGATGCTTCAGTCTAGTCAAATATTTGAAAAAGTCCCTCAAATTGACTTTGAAGCCAAGTATAGAAAGGCAAAAGCTAAACTTGCCCTTCTTGAATCATCCTCAACAGTCTCTCAGCCTCCTCAGGCTCCAAAGCCTTCTCAAGCCAAGCATAAAGGGCTTGTTGCTGAAACATATGACTGGGATGAGGTTGAAGTGTCTTCTAATGATGATGAAGTTCACATCAGTGCCCTGATGGCCCTATCAGATGACAACAAGATTGCTGTGGGGAAGAGTCATGCAAGAAATGGTGAATGGGTCAACATCACTATGAGGAAGGTAAATCTTTTACTTTCTATGGATGATGATGATGATTGGAAATCTTACTTAGATTATATTAATGTTGATCTTAAGTATGTTGAAGAGCAAAGACTTAACTTGTTTTCAAAATTTAACAAACTGAGTTTTGAATTAAATCATAGTAGAGATGAACTACTTGCTTTAAAACAAGCCAAGCTTGAAAGTGTTACACTTCAAATTCAAAACTCTGAACTAGTAAAACAAAATCAAGCTCTTCAGGAAGAACTTAAGAAAGAAAAGGAAAGTATTTGGAAATGGACTCAGAAAAACCCCAAACTTTATGAAACACTGAGTCTCTCACCCAGCTCCAAAAAGACTGGTTTGGGTGATGATCAACTCACTGAAGTTTCTGGGGAAAGCAGCCATTCAACAACTTTTCTGTCAACTAACATACTCTCTAGCAAAGAACTTGCTCCTAAACCCAGTGATTGGATTGAAAGAAACAATCCTGATAGTAAAATGCCAAATTTTAATACTAGAAGAATCCTGGAGCCTGAAAGTCAGGCTATCAAGGAGCTGCTAGGAGTCACTGATGAACTTAGTCCTAGTGAGTCCATCACTGAGTCTAACTCTGATTCACCACTCCCTCCACTGAAACAACTTCAGGGAGCGGAACCCAATTCTGACCTTGCACCATTAGTCTATCAACCACATTCTCCAAAAGAGAAATCAGGGTTAGGAAGGACTATTCTGAAAAGACCTACTCCTGCACCCACTGAACACCAAAAACCTTCAGTACCCACTGAAGTGAAGCATGAAAGCACTGATTCAAAGGTTGACCAGCTTACTGAATTTGTTAGGATGCTGAGTGAGAAAATTGAGAAAAACTCTGACTCAATTTCTACTAAGCCCTCAGTATCCTCAAGTTCTTCCAAACCAAAAACCACACCCAGACCTTCTGGGAGATGTGAACTGTGCAATTATCCAAATCACAGCACTGATAAATGCTACAGAGTCTTGTTTTGCATGATATGCAAACAAGAGGACCACAGAACCTGTGATCACATCCCCCACACTGCTTCTTTAAAAGCAAGAGGTCTATACAAAAACCAAGGCTATCAGTATGCCACTCCTTCCAAACAAAGACAGAAGGCTAAGCATTTCTCACCATGTCCTCACTGTGGTTTCAATGATCATCTTCCTGATGATTGTATGATGAAAAATTGCTGTGACATCTGTGGAGATCCCTCCCATGAAACCAGGGGACATGACAAAGTTATTCAGTCCAGAAGGAAAACCCACACCAACACTTCTCAGTCACCTGAGGCATCAACCTCCACAAAATGTAAAACATGTGGAAGCTCAGGACACACAACTTCAGACCATGATTCATTAACTGAGTTCAAAAAGTCCCTGAGGACTAAGCCCACTAGAAAGTGGGTCAACAAGAAAAACTAACCCAGTTTACTGTTTGTGCAGAAACACATCAAGGATCCTACTTGGCATCTAGACAGTGGATGCTCCAGAAGTATGACTGGTGTGAAAAGTTTTCTACACAAATATGTGGAAGAACCAGGACCCAAAGTAGTATTTGGTGATAACTCATCAGCTCCCACTGAAGGTTATGGTTCAATAAACTGCAATGGTATAGTTTTTACAAGAATAGCTTATGTTAATGGTCTAAAGTACAACCTGATAAGTGTTTCTCAACTATGTGATGCCAAATATATAGTTCAGTTTGATGACAAGAGAGGGACCATCTTTAATGCCAATAAGGAAGTTGTGTTGATTGCCCCTAGGAGGGATGATGTATATGTCCTTGACATGTCATCCTTGACTCAGAATGGGGCTTGTCTATTCTCGAAGGCAAGTAAGACAATCAACTGGCTATGGCATAGGAGACTCTCTCATCACAACTTCAAGAGCATCAACAACCTGGCCAAACAGAACAAAGTTCTGGGCCTACCATCCCTGGTGTATACCAAAGACAAGCCTTGTTCTGCTTGTGAAAAAGGAAAACACCACAGGGCATCATTCAAAACCAAACAAACCTTTTCCATCAAAAGCTGTCTACATCTTCTTCATATGGACCTTTTTGGACCTGTCAGTCCAATGTCCATTCACCATGAGAAGTATACTCTGGTCATAGTGGATGAATACTCAAGATATACTTGGGTCTACTTCCTGACCAAAAAGAGTCAGGCAACTAAAACCATCATGTCATTTGTCAGGAACATTGAAAATCAAAATGATGTCAAAGTTAAACAGATCAGGACTGACAATGGCACTGAATTCAAAAACCAAGACCTTGAGTGTTTTTGTGATGAGAAAGGAATTTCTCAAAATTTCACTTCTCCCTATACTCCTGAACAAAATGGAGTAGCTGAAAGGAGAAATAGAACACTCATTGAGGCAGCAAGAACAATGTTAAATGGCTTAGTCCTCTCAAAACACTTTTGGACTGAGGCAGTTAAAACAGCTTGCTACACTCAAAACAGGTCAATCATTGTGAAATGGCACAATAAGACTCCTTATGAGATATTCAAAGGAAGGATTCCTGACATCAGTTACTTTCATGTATTTGGGTGTCCTGTCTTTGTACATAATCACAAGGATCACTTGGGTAAATTTGATGCCAAAGCTAATGATGTATACTTCCTGGGATATTCCCTGGTTTCTAAAGCCTTCAGGGTGTTCAACACAAGGAGACAACAAACTGAGGAAACTTATCACATTACTGTTGATGAGAGCACTGAATCCATCAGGTTCTCAAATTCCTCAGTAGAAGAAACTGGTATTGATGACTCATCAAGGTATCCTCCTGATGAGTATCATCCTGAGAACAATCCCTCAACTCAATACCAAGCTGATGCTGACGTCTCCTATTACATCATCCCTCACAACCTACCCCAACCACCTATCAGTGAGTTCATTGAAACTCAGTATGTCTCTAATGAGACTGAAACCACTGAACAAATTGTTCAAGAACCCTCAGAGCAAATTGTTCTTACAAATGTCGCTGAAGCACATAGTGATGAGTCACCTCATGTTCCTGAATCTGAACCTAATCAGGTTCCTTCAAGCTCAAATTCCTATCCCAAACCTCAGGATAGCTGGACTAGATCCAAAATCATTGAGCTTGTGAACATCATTGGTGAACCCACTGAAGGCATGCTCACAAGAAGCAAGGTTGCTAAACTCAAGGCCGCCACTGCCAATATATGTCTTTATGCTGACTATCTCTCAGAGATTGAGCCTAAAAATGTCAAAGAAGCCTTGACTTATGAAAGTTGGGTTCAGGCCATGAGAGATGAATTGGAACAATTTGACAGAAATGATGTCATGACCTTTGTTGAATGCCCCCAGGGTGTTTTAATCATTGGTATGAAATGGGTCTTTAAAAATAAGACCGATGAGAATGGCACAGTCATTAAAAACAAAGCATGACTTGTTGCCAAAGGATATAATCAACAGGAAGGTATAGACTATGAGGAAACCTTTGCACCTGTTGCTAGAATGGAAGCCATCAGGATCTTCATTGCCTATGCAACTTACATGAACTTTAAAGTTTACCAAATGGATGTTAAAAGTGCATTCCTGAATGGTAATATCAAAGAAGATGTTTATGTGCAACAGCCTCCTGGTTTCGAAAGTAGTGAATACCCCAACCATGTCTACAAGCTTAACAAAGTCCTTTATGGACTGAAACAACCACCAAGGGCATGGTATGAAAATCTTTCAGCCTTCCTGATCCAAAACAAGTTTGTCAGAGGAAAGATTGATAACACACTGTTCATCTAAAGAACAAAGAGTAATGTCATTCTTGTCCAAGTATATGTTGATGACATCATCTTTGGCTCAACAAGTTACAAACTTTGCAAACATTTTGAGAAACTAATGACCACAAAGTTTGAAATGAGCATGATGGGTGAACTCACATACTTTCTTGGACTCCAAATTAAACAAACTGAAAAAGGAATATCCATTTGCCAAGAAAAATACCTCAGGAACCTACTGAAGAAGTATGAGCTCACTGACTGTTCCTCAGTAAAGACTCCTATGGTTCCTCCAAACAACCTTGGCCCTGATCTCACTGGAAAATCAGTGAATCAAACCCAATACAGAGGAATGATTGGCTCCCTGATGTACTTACTTGCCTCAAGGCCTGATATCCAATTCTCAGTCTGCCTGTGTGCAAGATACCAGGCTGACCCTAAAGAATCACATCTCACTGCTGTAAAGAGAATCATCTGGTACCTGAAGGGTACTCCAAACCTTGGTTTGTATTATCCAAAATGTTTAGGATTTGATCTCAAAGGGTACACTGACTCTAACTATGCAGGATGTAATATGGATAGGAAAAGTACTTCAGGATCCTGCCAATTTCTTGGTGGTAAACTTGTGTGTTGGAGTACAAAGAAACAACAGTCAGTGGCCATGTCCTCTGCTGAAGCTGAATATATGGCTGCTGCAGGATGTTGTGCAAATGTACTATGGATGAAGAGCCAACCGAGTGACTATGGCATTAGTATAAGATGGTACCTATCTTTTCTGATAATACAAGTGCCATAGCCATCTCAAACAATCCAGTACTTCATCAAAGAACCAAACACATTGACATTAGATACCACTTCATCAGGGACCACATCACTAATGGAGAAATTGAACTACATTTCATCCCCACTGAATATCAGCTAGCTGATATCTTCACAAAACCTTTGGATGAACCCACTTTCACAAAATTGAAAGCTGAATTGGGCATGTTAGACATAGAATCAGGAAACTGATCAAAAGTGTTCCAACCTGATGTAAATTCTCTAGGTCCCTGATCACACCCTTCTTGAAAAACTCTTTTTTTTTTGAATGAAAATTCATTCTGGGGGCTCAGGATGAAAAATAGCATTGAATACCCTAACTAAATGCTCTAAGTACTTAGTTAGTAAATGTCCCAGGTAGGTAACTGATTCCTATTAAATATAGGAATATATGTCACTTACACAACTGGCATCCACTCCTTGGGCCCCCATATCTCTCTCACCAAACACCACTGAGCATTAAATGCTCCCTCACACACAAAAGTTGTGATGATTTTCTCTCTGCAAAAGTGCATTATTTGCAGAGCCGCACAACTGTTCACCCATGATGTGAGAGAAAATATGGGTAATGGGAATCGTGATATTTAATGCGGATATCAAACCAATATTATTATGCCATTTTGGTTGAATAATTTAAACCTTTGGTATCCGCAACATCACTACCCTAATTCCCACCCTATAAATACCCCCACAAAGAAGAACACACACACGCTTTAAAATCTTAACAAAACTCTTGCAAAATTATTTCAAGAACTCTTTTGCTTTCAAAATCTGTGTGTGCTTCTTCTTTATCCAAAACCAGACCTTCTTTATTATACTAAAATGGCATCTTCAAAGGTCATAAAATACGCACCCAATGTGGAATTCCAAATGGAAAGCGTAGACCTTACCAAAAACAATGTGGTGGGGAACTTTGCCTACCCTGAAGGGTTCCCTGAATACAGGGATGTGGTGAAGTTCCTACAAAACTGTTTTCTTACCACCACATTCACAAAGACCCCCTCAGTCATCTATCATGACTACTTGAGGGAATTTTGGTGCTCAGCGGTGGTTGAAAACCCTGATGCGCCAAAGGAGGCCAAAATCAAGTTCTCAGTGAAGAATGGGACTAAGTCCCTTATTCTTGACTACAAAACCTTTGTCAAAGCCACTGGCCTTGACTACACTGAGACTTTTGTAGCCCCACCCACTGAAGAGGAAGTTAAACAACTCCTCTTAGAACTAGGGCCCTATGACAAACATCATCCTGATGTTACTCCAGGGGCCCTACTGAACAAAACCCCCATCATCAAAACATGGTTCCCTGCCCCTTGGAGGATCCTGATGACATTTGTAATTCAGGTCCTTGGGGGGAATAAGTCCTCAACTGAGCAACTAAACACTACTCAATCAATGATAGTGTACTGTCTCATTGAGGGTATAAAGATTGACCTTGGAGAAATTATCTTCAGGGACCTCATAGGCAAATTGGGTGAGAAGTCTAGGCAAAAACACATGTCTTACCCTAGATTCATTTCCTATGCCCTGAATGACCTACTAGGGTCTGAGTATATCAAGCCTGACAGTGTCGGCTTTGAACCTGATGTCTTACATAAGGCAAACTACTTATGTGACCCTAATGAGGTAACACCTGTCGCCCTGACCACATACATGCTGAATGCTATCCAGGGTGACAACATAGTCTCACCAATTCCCTCTCCCACCAAAAAGGTGAAGAGGAAGAAGGGACAGGGGTCCAGGAAGGTGGCTCAACCCAAGCTACTCGCCACTGAGACCTCTGCCTCTAAGCCTGACAATAGGGGGCAACAACAACAGACCCTGACTGCCGACACCATCAGGATCATTAGCCAATCTTTGGCCACAAAACAAAGGCCAACGGAGGGCACTGAGACATCACACTCAGTGTCCTCGGGCGAACCCGTTCCCAAAGGCCCTGCTAGCATAAACAAGTCTGTGGGGTCGGAACCAACTAAACCTTCACATCCTGCTAAAGACTCTGGCAAATCACAACCAGAGTATCAGGGAGTAAGGGGTCCTATACCCTCGGTGGGGCAGCACTACTCCACTGAGAAGGGGACCCACAAACATTCACATCATGCCAAAGGCTCGGGTAAATCACAACCCAAGCAACAGGGAGTTCTCGCCCCTAAATCTTCGACAGGCCAGCACAAGCCTGTTGGAAAGGGGGCATAACCACTCAGGTGCCTGATGAGGACATTCGCCAATCAAAGCTTTTGTTTGTGGGCACAAAAACTCATCCCAAAGACTCAGAGGGAAACATACAACCCGCTGATAGGGACACAACATTCACGGCTCCTAGTGATGGTACTGAGAAACACCCATCAGTGCCTGAAGGGGTCACGAGGGACAAAGATTCAGAGGGACACAAACCACCCGCTGATATGGAACTTACAACCAACCCCGAAGGTTTACATAACTCGGGAACTGACCCTGAGGACCAGGTAGATAAAACCCAATCTACTGGATTTGAGGGGTCAGGACCTGGCCAAAACGAAGGTAAGTCTTCTTATGAAGAGGAGCCGGATAACCTTCCTTTACAGATTCAGTCCCTAGCTGAAGCTCAGGCAGTTTTGTACTCTGATGATGAATTCAACAGTGATGAGGAAGTCTTCAAGGCCGAAGATGATATGGAGCTTGAGGAGACAGTCCCTGAACCAATTCCCCAAGTCTCCTCAATCTTCTGAACATGACGATGCTGACACACATTCCGAGCCAGAGTCCTCGGGAGATGATCAGGCTCCTCTCACTGTGAAGACCTTCACCAAATTCATCAAAAAGATTACTAACATTTTGTACAGGGGGATCACTGATGAGGTCTTTGACATGCACACTGAACAGGCGGTTCACTATCATAATCTCAAAGATGCTGTTGAAGACTTCGATGAAGATGTCAGGGAACAACATGCCTCAATAAACCACTCCCTGACACAGATGATCACTCGCCTGAATCAGTTTTTAATAACCCTCAACCAGCTGAATGTAGGGGTTTAGTCGGTTCAAGACTCAGTCAAGGATGATCCTGAACTCACCAGGAAGCTACTTCAGGCATCTGAGACGTATCAGGTAAACTCAGTGGCCCTTACTGAGTTACTTGACTTGTTGAAGGGTTCTAATCTTCAGGGTCTCACCACTACCATGGAGTCTCTCAAATCTTCCTTCATCAAAATGGAAGAATCAGTGACAGCTCAGTCCCAAAGGTCTACTTCTCTGGCATGGACCTTGGGATCCAGGATGACAGCTCTTGAACATTGATGAGTGCTCAAACACTCATCATTTTTGGTCTAATCTGAACTGCAAAACATACAAAAACACTCAGTAATGCATCAAAATACTAAAAATATTTCAAAATTGTGTTTTATATGTTTTAGATGCAAAACGAGCAAAAACAAACGAAAAACGCACAAAGTTTGCAAAATTGGCAGTTTCAGTCCCTCAACTTTCATAAAATTACAAATCTAGTCCCTGGATATTCAAAATATAGAAAATTATCACCAAAGGTCCTTTTGAAATCATAAGTTGTCATATTTAGTTCTTTGGTGAAAAATTGGAAAGTTTTGGAAATTTACGAAATTAGTCCCTGGAGTTTCAAATTTTGTCAGAAAAGGTCCCTAGTGGGATAATTTTGAAAGAAAAATCAATTTTGGTCCTTGGGAATTCAAAAAAACCACTTTTAATCCTTGGGAGGAAAGTTTGAGGAAATTACAAGTTTGGTCCCCGGGTTTTGAAAATTGGCATAAATAGTCCCCGGGTGATTTAAAATGGGAAAATTACATTTTTTGTTCTTTGGTTATTTAAACATGGCAAGATTAGTCCCTTTGATATCTTTTGAAACTTGCTAATTCAGGCCCCTCATTTTCAGCATAGTTACATGTTTGGTCCTTATGGTTTTATTAATGTAAACCAAACAAATAAACTAATCCAATAAACCAAACACAACCCACCCAAACACTAAACCCAGTCCACAAACATAACACCCCAGCCCACACAACTTAGCCCAATCCCACATTTTAAATAAATAAACTCACCCCCGTTTGTTGACCCGGTCAAACACCAACACCCTCACCCCTAACCTCTGATTTCCCACCATTAACACACCCTAATTCTCAGGCTCATGCTCCCCCCTCTTCACCATTCTCACCCACTATCATTAATGCTATCACCAACCTTACACCAACCCCCCCTCCTCATTTATTATCCATACCAAACCCCACCAACTGCTTCTACCAATTTGGCGCCAAAACCGTTTGAACGGTGGGGATCTAAAGAGCCAATCCTACGGCTGGTATTGAAGTGGGAAAAGTGAGAGAAACCTCCAAGGTCTATTTAATTGAAGAAAAAAAGGAGAAGCAGTAGTCAGTTTAGCAGTAGAGTAGTATTAGGTAGTTGTAGTTTTTAGTCCTTAGTTCAATAAAAAACCATGTAATATTTTCTTTTGCTGATTTAATCTTCATGTACTTTAGTTTATGTTGTAATCTCTTTTTAATATAAGTACTCCAGTTTTCAAGTTCCAATCTTAGTACTCAATTTTCAGTTTTAAAATAAAAGTTAAGTTTAGCACAAAAGCTCATTGTCAAAGCAGGCTATGGTTGGTGGATGTTTTTGGTAATAGAACTTCATGGGAAGTACTAGGTTGGGTGGGATTGATCTTAGTACCTTAGTGTATACTTGGAAGCAATTGTAAGCTCCTAACTCAATTTTTTGTGTTTAACTACTACAGTGCTTTTTAGCTATACATTCATGCTTCTTTCTGCCTATTAAGCTTAGTTAAGTTAGGATATTGCTTAAAATAGTTTAGTGGCTTATTAGATTCAGTTGTGTTGAAGTTTTCAGTCTTAACTGTTTGATAGCTATAAATCTTAATTCTAAGTATTTGTAGTTTAATCTATTGGTTCTATGCTGATTTCAGTTTAATTAATCATAGTTCAATTGTAGAAATGAGAATCATGGGTTAAATCAGTAGGTTGCTTGTACAAATCCATTTTCAGTCATAAAAAGGGGTGTTTGGATAAGTAGTTGTGACCACTGACTTCTGTGTTTTGCTTGTTGTTTTTAGTTTTAGCAAGTCCCATTAGGTCATTATAAGTCATTTAAGTCTTAAAATCCACAAGTAAATTGCAAGAAAGTCAAAAATCATTTTGAATCATCCTCATCTGTTAACTGTTGTGTTCTTAGGTATGTAAGTGCACCATTTTAGTTCAAGCTTTGCTAATCTAGCCTAGAATAGCTTTATTCTATCATAGTATATCCATATCAGTTCATTAGGTTCATTAGAAACTCACAAAAGTCAAACAAGAGTAAAAGTTCAAAAAGTCAAAATGCTTATTTCAGATTTTTCCTAAAATTCCAATCATATTTATGAATTTTGTGTAAGGTGTGAGACCTTGAAACTTTGTTTAGTTAAAATCTACCAGCTCTTCTTCAAGAACCCATATTCATTATATTTTTAGAATTTTTCTTGTAGGCCCCACAAAGCCACAAAGTGACTTGCAGGGCAAGGTCTGCCCCTGCATCAGCAGGTCTGCAGCCTACCACCACCTCTTTTGTGGTGGTTTATGACCACCACAAAGGGTCCCAAGCCACCAAATTTGTTCCTTCCATCCCCCCTCCTACCAGGGTGTATGGTTTGACCTTTGGGTTGACCTGAAAACCCTTGGGACCCACCTGGAATTACCCCAATTATCTGTCCCACTTTTCAGTTTCCAAACAAATTTCCAAGTGCTTAATTATGCCTTATTGCTTATTCTGAGGTACCATTGTGCTTTTTCTGGCTTAATCATGTCCCTTTTACTTATTTGAATCAGAATTACCCAGAGTGGGTCCCACTTTAAGCCATTTTAGCTTATTTTCCATTTTGGTCAACCAAAGTCAACTGTTGACCATTTTAGCTTATATTGTGCTTATTTCTAGTTTCTAAAAAGTTTGTTTTTACAAAAGTTTGCTATTTTTAGATGTAAAATAGGTTTGTAAAAGAAAATCCAAGAAAAATCAATTTAAAATTAAGTGATAGTTTCTATTTAATGTAATTTAATTTTAATTTTCATTTTTAAATTTTAATTAAGTACTTAGCTATTTTATATTTTTATTAAATTCCTCATATATTAAAGTAGTTATAATAAATTTTTCAGATTTTTATTTTATCATTTGGTATTTATTATATTTAATATTAGTTTTATTAGAAATTAATTAATATTAAGTTTTAAATAGCATTATTAGTTTTTATTAAGTAAAACCTAGTTTTTATATTTTTTTATAGCTTTTATATGTTATAAAATAATTTTAGAAATTTTCTTATAATTTTTACTGTTCATTTAGTATTTTTCTTAATTTAAATTAGTTTAATTAGATAATTAGTAATTAATTAGTAATTAATTAATAGAAAAATCACAAAAAGACAAAAACACTTATTTTTAATTTTAAAACTTATTTTTAGTTATTTTATAAGTTTAGGAATTTTATTTGCACCTTTTTAGTATTTAAATAATATTATATTGTATTTTAGTTATTTAAGTATTAATAATAAGTATTAAATAGTTTTTATTTAATATTAAATAATTAAATAGTGTAAAAAGTAATTTTAATTTTTTAAAAAGTTTATTTTATTTTTAGGATTGTAAAAATGTGATCTTCACTTTTGTAAGTATTTTATTTTATCAAAACTCGCGTTTTATTTCGTACGTTCGCGTTTTATTTAAACGTAACATACGCGTTTTTAGGTTTTTAACATTTCTGGTTTTTCTTACCTTCTCGTCTTATTCACATAGCTTGTTTAAGCTATTTCTTCGTATATTCCTTAGTTCAATCACTCACAAATCCCTTTTCATCCAAATTCACCCGATCACGAAACCGTTTTGTTTACAATTCACACCTCGTCGGGACATAACGACCCGGGGAAACCTTATACTTCCGCGGAGCATTGACTCTGGGCCTTTGACCTTGTTGACCATCACCTGGTCAATTTAGGTTGACGGTTTAGGCTCAATCAACTTTTGGCGCCGCTGCCGGGGAGGTTGTGCGCGTTTATCCAAACGGTTTTTCTGATTAGTGTCTTTGGAATTCGTTCCATTGTACATTTATCCATCCTTGTTCATATTTTCATAAAAACAAAAACACAAAAACATTTTCCTTATCATTTGTACAAAATGTTCATCCAAAACCCCAAAAATATTCACCTTTACCCTCTCACCCTTTTGATTCTCATTTCCTTACCCTCCCTAGACTTTTGATTCTTTCTATGTCTCATCCACACTTTCTGGTTTGCCAGTGGTGTGGTAATCCTCATAATGGTGGCAATTGCCCCAGCTGTGGCATGGTAGAGTCGGGAAACGGGTCTGTCTATAACCAGAATCCCTATTCCTACCATGACACACCTGATTCATTCCATCAGTTACCACACCATGAGACTCAAAAGTTTTACTGTTGTGAGTACTGTGGTGGTTCACATTACAGTTCCGATTGTCAATCGAGAAACACGCTTGTCTATGAGCAGTTTCTTGGTAACAATTATAACTCTAGCACTTATCACCCTCAGCCACATCAGTTTTACTGTTGTGATTACTGTGGAGGTCCACTGATGAGTGTGTAAATACTCATCATTTTTACCAATTCTGAACTGCCAAAACATCCAAAAACACTCAATAATGAATCAAAATAGTGAAAATATCCCAGGAAAGTGTTTTACATGTTTCAAATGCAAAAATACCAAAAACAGATGAAAAACACATAAAGTTTGCATAATTGGCAGTTTCAGTCCCCCAACTTTCAAAAGTTGTCTAATCTAGTCCCTGGAAGTTTAAAAAGCAAAGAAAAGTCAACCCAAGGCAAAGAAAAGTCAAAATTTATCAAAATAAGTCCTTGGGTGATAAAGTTTGAGAAAATTACACTTTTACCCCTCAAAATCCAAAATTGGCAAAACAGGTCCCTGGAGTTTGTGAAATTGGCAGATTTGGTCCCTGAGGTTCAAAATAATACTTGTGGTCCTTGTGCTAATGTTTAAATGCAGGTTTGGTCCTTATGTGAATTTTTGGGAAAAGTTTCATGATTGGTCCCTGGAATTACAAGGTTTGACAGATTTAGTCCCTGGGGTTTTTAAAAGTGAAAAATTTAAATTAAAACCTCACACTATTCATCCTTGGCATGTTATACCCTTAGAAACAAATTTAAAAGATGCCAAAAACCAACCATCAACTTTCCCAAAATTACACATTTAGTCCTTGTGTTTAAAAAAAAACCAACCGGATCCAAATTAAACTAAATCCAATTCCAATCCAAACTAAACCCAGTTACAACCACAAACCCACCCAAGCCCAAAATCACCTCAGCCCAGTCCACACCTCCCTTTGACCCGACCCTTGTTTGACCCCGGTCAACAAATACCACCAAACCACCCCGCTTATCTTTTCCCTCCCAAACCACCTCCACCTCTCAGACCCAATACCACCCTGGTTTAGCCACCACCACCCCCCACTTGCACCTCAATCATCACCACCCCACCCCCTACACCTACCCATCACCTTTGCATTAAATGCTTCTCCCTAATTCAAGTTATCAGAGTCAAATTGGAGAAACAGATTTTGGCGCCAAATCCACGTGTAGGCTCGTTAGTGAACCAAATTAAGCAAGTAATGATGGGATTTGCTCAGAGTGATGGGAGGAACCCTAATTGGGAGCTATAAATAGAAGAGGAGGCACAAGGATGAAGCAGTTAGTTAATTTAGTTTTTATGTATTTCGTTTAATTGCAAATTTCAATTCTAGGGTACACCCAAGCTCTTAAGCAGTGGTAACCTTCTTTTTATTGTATTGTAACTTAATTTCAGTTGTTAAATTCAAGCTTCCTTAATTATTCCATCTTGTGCAATTTTACTTCAAATTTTATATCATCATTAAGCTTAATTATTGTTATTGTGTAATGTACTGGACTCCTAGGCTCACATAAGCTCCCTTATAGCTTATTTAAGCTATTAGTAATAACTTAAATCAGCTTAGTGATAAAAAACTCAAAATACTCAAACTGGTCAACAAAAGTCAACACGACAAGTTCTTGGTAATCATAGCTGGAGCAGGGTATAAAATGGATGGCCTTGGTTTAGAATCCCATGGGGGATGATAGGGTTTGATTCTTGGTTCTTGGTTCAAGGCATAAGCTGGAATGCACATTGTAAGCTTGTTCTTTAATTTCTAGTTTCCTATTGTATGCTAGCTTAATCTTTCTTATCTGTGTGTTTTTGAGTTTGTTTGGTGTTACTTAATCAATATCTAGTATAATATAGATAGCTTGTTAATCAAATTTCCTTGTTGCTAAAATCTTAAATTCTCACAGTGAATAAATCATTTTTGACAAATCTGGTTTATAAGCTTGAGTTGTGATTGATTTATGTTTATTTAATCTTAATTAGTCATATTAAAGTATTTGGACTCATTTTTATGGATTAGAATAGTGTTTAGCTTTGATAATCACCTAAGACAGTCCAATTAAGAGTGTTTGGCTTTGCTTGTTTCAGTTGGTATTTGGAAGTTTAAGTGGTTGTTCTTAGATCAGTTAACACACATTAGGTCTAGGTAAGTCTAATCAAGTGTAAAACTCAGGCCTTATACTACCAAAAGTCAAAATCCAAAACCAAACCCCTTGACAGTTAACTGTCAAGGATTGAAGGTCCATAAATCCAACCATTAGCTCATATCTTGTAGGTTTAGCTTAAATTAGGTCTATTGTAGCTGATAACATAATATTCAATCAGTAGCAGCCCATAGAAGTTCATAAAAGTCAACTAGTTCAAGTTTCCTAAAAAGTCAAATTATACACACTCAGATTTTCTCAAATATTGGGAGAATTGTTTAGAATTTAGGACTGAGATCTAGGCTTTGAAATTTGTTTCTAATTACACCATACCAGCTAAACTTTGATTTTCCACCTTCATCATATTTTTAGCATTTTTTTAAGTGGGTCCCACAGACCAACAAAGTAACCTGCAGGGCAAGCTTGTGCCCTGCTCACCCAGTCACCACCTCACCACCATCACTTGGATGGGGTTTTGTGACCACCTCAGTGGACCCCAGATCCCATAGATAGGTTTTTACATCCCCCCTCCTACCAGAGTCTCAGGTTTGACCATTTGTTTGACCTTAGGACAAGTGGACCCCACCTGCAATTGCTCATCAAGTTTGTCCCCAAACCTGGTTCAGTTCAAGATTGCTAAGTGCTTATTTGCTTTTGTTTAGCTTATTTGAGCTTGTATCTTGTTATTATTTGTTTGGTTAAGCTTGTTGAACTAATTGGGATCTGATTTCACCATTGTGGTCCCCACCCAAGGCCATTTGACCCAGTTTGACCAAACAGTCAACCAAAGTCAACTGTTTAAGACAAGGGGGTGTAACAGCTTATTTATAAGCTATTTCAAAAAGTGTTTTCATTAAAGTTTGTCAATTTAAGGTGTTAAGTAGTTCTGTAAAAGAAAAAAAAAAAAAAAAATCCAAGTTAAAATAAGTGATAGTTTCTATTTAATTCAAGTTAATTTTAATTTTCATTTTTATATTTTAATTAAGCCACTAGTGTTTTTATATTTTTATTAAATACCTTATATAGTAAAGTAATTTTGATAATTTTTTCAGATTTTTATTTTGTCATTTAGTGTTAATTAGATTTAATTTTCATTTTCTTTATTATTAATTAATATCAAATATTAAATAGCTTAATTAGTTTTTATAAGGATAAATCTAGTTTTTATAATTTTCCTAGCTTTAATATAGTATAATAAGTTTTTAGAAAATAAATTTTAGGATTCTACTGTTCATTTTATATTTTCCTTATTTTATTTGTTTAAATTAGAATTAAGTTAATTAAAAGGTAATTAATTAGTAGATTAATCTTAAACATAATTTTTAGAGTTTTTTATAATTTTGTAGGATTCCTGTAATGGTTAAGTAATTTTATAAATTTTATCTTAATTTTCCAAGTTAATTTAGTATTAATATAAATTAAAAGTAGTTTAATTAGTTTAATTAAGTTAAATAGTTTTTAATTAATTACTAAACCACAAAAAGACAAAAATATTATTTTTAATTTTTTATATTTTCTTTAAGTTCTAATTTAGGTTTAGAAAATATTTTTGTTAATTTTTAGTATAAATTAAATCATTTGTCATTTTTAGTTTATTTAAATTAGGTTTTAATTTAGATTTAAAATAGTTTAATTAATTAAATAATAGTTTAATATTATTTTAATCACTTTTATAATTTCATTTTCATTTTTAATTTTAAGTTTTGAAAAGTGTCAAAAGCACCCCCTGTAGTTTGATAATTACCAAAAACCCACTTTTCCAGTCCGATACGTGATCTTAATTGTGAATTTGTGCATATATCTGATATCTGAATATTATATCTGTTTGTCAATACCAAAATAACAGTAGCAATATCATTCCCACATCATCTGGCTACTGTCCTCAGTGCCACTTTCTCATAAACGATTCAAAAAACACCATTTCAATCTCGTCGGGACTTTAACGACCCGGGGAAACACTACACTATCCACGGAGTATTGATTCTAGGCTATCTTTGACTTGTTGACCTTGGTCAATAATAATCTGACGGTTCTGAACCAATCAAAATTTGGCGCCGCTGCCGGGGAGGTTGTTGCGTGTTTTAAAATCGTTTTAAGTTTAGTGGTTTTCAAAACCCTCCCTGTAAAAAGTTTTTTAAAAATATTATCATATCAGAAAAAAACGTTCATTAACACTTCTCCTGAAGTGTTGAAAAACACCAAAAAAATTAAAAACAATCAAAAACAAACTGTGAAGTTAAATTACTTCGTGTTCTTTAAGATTACAACCTGAAACAGTTGGTTTAAGGTAAGTTCTGACATTAAATTGCGAACTGAAGAGGAAACCTATTTACTTCCTCCCGCCAGCCTGCGAGTAATCTTAAAGGGACGATTTCGGTTAACGAATCAGTTCCAAAAATATTTCCCAAGTTTTCTGCACACACACCCATAAGCCTAAAGCAGTTTTTCAAAAATCAATTAATAAACCCATAATAAGTTCCCAAACTTAAGATTAAAACTTGCCTTTGTATCCCTGTGAGTAGTGTACCTTTTTCAAAGAAGCTGCTCACTTGTGATTATTGGTTTAAGTTCACTGTAGTTTTGCCTCGAACTTGTGTTGAAAAATTGTTTTTAGTGCATGCGCACTCGGTCTCAAGCAAAGAATAAAAAACAGAAAGACGTGCCCGAGCTACGTTCTAACACAGAAACCGAAATGGCCGCTGGGCCACCACCACCATTACCACCCCCTGATGAGCCAGCTCCCGATCTCCGAACGATGGAGGAGCTGTGCCAGCCTACTATGCAAGGGCGGGGTGGGCCTATTGCACCAATCACTATTGGGGCCGCGGACTTTGGCCTCAAGCACCACATGATCCAACAAGTCCAGAATTCGTGTCAATTTCACGGATTACCGGGGTGACGATGCTAACAAGCATCTTGACAAATATCTCACGGTCACCCAAAGCATGAAACAGCATGGTGTCACCGATGATGCCCTTCGGCTGTACCTCTTCCCCTATTCTCTCACTCATCATGCCACTGCATGGTTTGACCGACTTCCAAGGAATTCTATTCGTACCTTTGATGACATGGTAACCAAGTTTCTAGCAAAATATTTTCCACCATCCATGGTTACCAAGTTACGTAATGATATCAGCAACTTCCGGCAACTTCCCGATGAGTCTCTTTTTGAGGCTTGGGAACGTTATAAGCTAGCCATTGATCGGTGCCCTAACCACAATATGTTGCAAGTTACCATCATAGATACCTTCTATAATGGTCTGACATTGAGGCACCGAGACATTCTCAATGCTGCTGCTGGTGGGACCTTTATGAAAAGGCGTCCCGAGGAGTGCTATGACTTAATCGAGAACATGACTGCCCATCATAACTTTTGGGATTCCTCTGCGGAAAGGGATGCGTCATGTAATTCAGTTACTCCCTCATCATCATCTCCTGAAATAATTGCTCTTACCAAAAAGATGGATGATATTTCTACGGCTGTGTTGAGAATGAACCAAACGATACAACATCAGGCTCAAAATCAACAAGTGAAAGCCGTGGCCCGAAGTTGTGAAACTTGTGGGGGCCCACATCTGTATTCCGAGAGTCCAGCTACTGCTGAATTTCCTCAAGAGAATGTTTATGCTGCTAACGGTTCCTACAACACGGGAGGTAATTCTTACCAACCGCAAGGGGACCGTAATCTCTTAAGCTATCGTTCCAACAATTTTCTCGGACCTCCCGGTTTTAACCAAAATCAAAACCGTAACACGAATCAGAATTTCAACCAAGGTCAAAACTCAAATTTCCAAAACCCGAACCAAAATCAAGGCCAGTTTAATCAAAACAATTTTCAAAATGGCAATCAAAACCAAGGTTTTCAAGGAAATTTTCAAAGAAACCAGAATCAAGGGAATTACAATCAGGGTAATTTCAATCAGAGAAACAATTTTCAGGGTAACAACAATCAAAACCAAGGGAATTTTCAAAACAACCGTGTTCAAAATCCCCCACTTCAAAATCAAAACGTTGTTCCACCTCTGTCTTCCTCCGATGCTGAAATTAAACAATTCATGAAAGCACAAGAGGAAACGAATCGGTTATTGATCAAGACGATCTCTGATCTTCAGAAGTCTTTAAATGATCGACCCTCGAGCTCTGGTACACTACCGAGCAACACGATCGCTAACCCGAGGGGCGATGTCAAAGCGATCACTACCCGAAGTGGGGTATCATACAATGGACCCTCGATTCCTTCTACCTCTTCTTTTCCTCCTAAGGTAGCGGAACGTGAACCTGAGGTCACTACGGACAAGGTACTTCCTACTAATAACGGAGGTACCAACAACGTCCACCCTCAAGTTGTCCCGGTCCCGGCTCGTAAGCCGAAAGTTGTATTTGATCCTCCTGTGAGTCCTGATGAAATTCCAAAGAATGATCCTAAGCCTTCAATTCCATATCCTTCACGTGTGTATGATCAAAAGAACCGCGAAAGAGCTAATCATCAGATGGAAAAATTTTATCAAATTTTCCAAGAATTACACTTCGATATTAACTTCGCGGACGCTCTTCTTCTCATGCCTAAGTTTGCTTCGACAATCAAAAATCTGATAAGCAACAAAGAAAAACTCTGTGAGATGGCAAAAACTTCACTCAATGAGCATTGCTCAGCAGTGCTCTTGAAAAAGCTTCCCGAAAAGCTTGGAGATCCCGGGAAATTTCTCATTCCATGTATTTTCCCGGGGATGGTTGAATGCTTTGCCTTGGCCGATCTTGGCGCAAGCATTAACCTGATGCCTTACTCAGTTTGGAAAAGACTTTCTCTACCTACTCTCACTCCGACCTGCATGACACTCGAGCTTGCAGATCGTACCATATCCCGTCCTCTCGGCATTGCCGAAGATATCTTCGTGAAAGTAGGAAAGTTCCATTTTCCGGCAGATTTCGTGATTGTTGATTTCGATGCTGACCCACGAGTCCCTCTCATTCTCGGGAGAGGATTCTTAAGAACGGGTCGTGCTTTAATCGATGTATTCGAAGAAGAAATCACTCTACGTGTTGGTGGCGAAGCCATCACATTCAATCTTGATCAGACTTCAAGATATTCCTCCAATTATGACGCTGAAACGGTTAACCGTATTGACATCATCGATGTTGCGTCTGAGGAGTATTCTCAAGAGGTCCTTGGTTTCTCATCCAGTGGCAGTCTTTCTACTGACCCGATCATTTCCGACTCTTCCCCTTCCCTCACTCCGTTTGAGGGAAGTGACTTCCTTTTGGAAGAGCTCGAGGCTTTTCTTGCTCAAGATAGCTCAATTCCCGATGGAGTTGATGAAAACTATCTTGACCCGGAGGGGGACATTCTTCTCCTTGAAAGATTGTTAAATGACGATCCTTCACCCTCTCCGTCACCACAAATACTTCATAAAGCGGAAGTCAAAAATGTTGAAATAACTGAAGACTTTCCCGAGGTTGAGCTCAAGGACTTGCCTCCTCATCTAGAATATGCATTTCTGGAGGGTGATAATAAATTACCCGTCATTATTGCCAAAGACTTAAAAGATGAGGAAAAGGCTGCACTCCTAAAGGTTCTTAAGTCAAATAAACAAGCAATTGCTTGGAAACTCTCCGACATTAAGGGCATAAGCCCGAACTTTTGTACTCATAAAATCTTAATGGAGGATGACTTTAAACCAGCTGTGCAACATCAGAGAAGGGTAAATCCAAAAATCCACGAAGTTATCAAACAAGAAGTTCTTAAACTTCTTGATGCGGGATTGATTTACCCTATATCTGACAGTCCTTGGGTTAGCCCAATTCATTGTGTTCCCAAAAAGGGTGGCATTACCGTTGTCACCAACGAGGATAACGTTGATTCCAACTCGTTTGGTCACGGGTTGGCGTGTTTGTATTGACTATCGAAAGTTAAATGAAGCCACCCGTAAAGACCATTTTCCTCTCCCTTTTATGGACCAAATGCTCGAAAGACTTGCGGGGAATGAATACTACTGCTTCCTCGATGGCTTCTCGGGTTACTTCCAAATCCCCATTGATCCCCAGGATCAAGAGAAAACTACCTTCACATGCCCCTACGGAACTTTTGCTTACAGACGTATGCCTTTCGGCTTATGTAATGCACCAGGCACGTTCCAGAGGTGCATGATGTCTATATTTTCCGACATGATCGGGAAAACTATGGAGGTATTCATGGATGACTTTTCGGTCATCGGGGATTCATTTCAGACTTGCCTCTCCCACTTGGAACAGATGCTTAAACGTTGCAAAGAAACGAATCTAAGTCTCAACTGGGAGAAGAGCCACTTTATGGTCAAGGAGGGCATTGTCCTCGGCCATAAAATTTCAAAAGACGGGATTGAGGTTGACAGAGCTAAAATCGATGTCATTGCCACATTACCTCATCCCACCACCGTAAAAGGTGTTAGGAGCTTTTTGGGTCATGCCGGCTTCTACCGTAGGTTTATCCAAGATTTTTCTAAGATTGCCCGGCCTATGACCCATCTCCTCGAGAAGGATGCTCCTTTCATCTTCTCTCCTGAGTGCATCGAAGCTTTTGAAACACTAAAGAAAAAGCTTACCGAGGCACCGATTCTTGTTGCCCCCGATTGGGACCAACCTTTTGAGCTTATGTGCGATGCTAGTGATTTTGCCATAGGTGCGGTCTTGGGGCAACGAAAAGCAAAATACTTTCAGCCCATACACTACGCAAGCAAAACTATGACTGAGGCTCAAGGTCATTACACAACCACTGAAAAAGAACTCCTAGCTGTGGTGTATGCCTTCGAGAAATTCCGGTCATACCTAATCTTGACTAAATGCGTAGTGTACACAGATCACTCGGCTTTGAAATACCTATTTGCAAAACAAGATGCAAAGCCGAGGCTTCTTCGTTGGGTTCTCCTCCTTCAGGAATTTGATATCATTATCCGTGATAAAAAAGGAGCCGAGAACCTTGCTGCTGATCATCTCTCACGATTAGAGAACCCTCATCAAGATGTGTCCGAGAAAAAGGAAATAAATGAAACATTTCCTCTCGAGACACTCAATGTGGTTGCTTTTCGTGGTGACTCTACTACCCCATGGTTTGCCGACTTTGCAAATTACCATGCGGGTAACTTCATAGTGAAGGGGTTGACGTCCCAACAAAAGAAAAAATTCTTCAAAGACGTTAAACATTACTTCTGGGATGACCCTTTCCTCTTCAAAATCTGTGCCGATCAAGTCATCAGGCGATGTGTATACGGACAGGAAGCCACTGATATTCTCAAGGCTTGCCATGCTGGACCCACCGGGGGCCACCATAGTCCTAACTACACCGCCAAAAAGGTGTTTGATTCCGGTTTCTATTGGCCCACAATCTACAAGGATGCCCACGAATTAGTCAAAGCCTGTGATGCTTGTCAGCGTCACGGGAATATTTCACAAAAGAACGAAATGCCACAAAATGCTATTCAAGTTTGTGAAATCTTTGACGTCTGGGGCATTGACTTTATGGGGCCATTCCCATCTTCTCACGGAAACAAATACATACTCGTGGCTGTTGACTAATTGTCAAAATGGGTTGAGGCAAAGGCCTTACCCACTAATGATGCCCGAGTAGTCGTGAAATTCTTGAAATCCCTCTTTGCTCGTTTTGGAACCCCACGTGCCATCATTAGTGATCGCGGTACTCACTTTTGCAATGATCAATTTGCAAAAGTCATGCTGAAATACGGTGTTACTCATCGTCTTTCCACCGCATATCACCCCCAAACAAGTGGGCAGGTGGAGGTTTCCAACCGTGGTATAAAACGGATTCTCGAGAGGACAGTAGGTGAAAACCGTGCCTCCTGGTCGGATAAACTAGATGATGCACTCTGGGCCTTCCGTACAGCTTACAAAACACCCATCGGGTGCACTCCATACAAGCTTGTATACGGGAAGGCGTGTCATTTGCCGATCGAGCTCGAGCACAAAGCCTACTGGGCCTTGAAACATGCTAACTACGACCTTCATAAAGCGGGTGATCACCGTAAGGTTCAAATCAATGAATTAAACGAACTTCGTGATCAAGCCTACGAGAACTCTTTGATCTACAAAGAAAAGACAAAGAAGATTCACGACTCTAAGATTAAGAACCGAGTTTTCAACGTCGGTGACAGAGTCCTTCTTTTCAATTCCAGATTAAAAATCTTCTCGGGGAAATTAAAAACCCGATGGACTGGACCATTCACCATTGCTAAAGTTTACCCATACGGGACTGTTGAGTTATCTCAACCTGAAGGTCCCAACTTCAAAGTGAATGGTCACAGATTGAAACATTATTTTGGAGAGGACACACCACCCATGGTTGTCCCGGATCTCCAAACTTTCCCCATGGACCAATGAATTCGGGGATCGAGTCAAGCTAGTGACTCGGTGAACAAAAATTAGCAACATATATGGGTTTTCACCCGTATTTCTGACTTCCTTCTACTTTCTACCACCCTAGTGTGGGGGAGTGGCCATCCCCCACCGTTTCAAAAGTAAATATTTTTCAAAATTCAATAAACATGTTTTGTATCTATATTATGTCATTCAAATCCCGGGCTGTCAGGACAGATTTACTACAGTTAATCATTCACAAGTGATTAGCTAGCGTGGTAAACTTGACACAAGCCTGGGAAGTGTATGTATATTATATACTTTATTATTCATCTTCCAGGCTGTCAGGACAGATTTATTACAGTTAATCATTCACAAGTGATTAGCTAGCGTGGTAAACCTGACACAAACCTGGAAGGTGTATGTATATTATAAACTTTATCATTCAACTCCCGGGCTGTTAGGGCAAATTTATCACAGTTAATCATTCACAAGTGATTAGCTAGCGTGGTAAACCTAACACAAGCCTGGAAGGTAGTGAGCAAAAAAAAAAAAAAAAAAAAAAAAAAAAAAAAAAAAAAAAAAAAAAAATCTCAAAACATTGTATGTACAGATAAAATAAAGTGAAAAATAGAAATTTCCACAGTTAGAATCGAATATTAGCTTTTCCATTAAGAGATTCGGTATAATAGCCGGGACTTTAAATATTGAGGACAATATTCAGTTCTAGTGTGGGGGGGGGGGGGGGAAATTCTTACAAATTTTATCACAAAACTTTCCAAGTACCCCCATTTTTAGGCCAAAATTTTTCAAAATTTTTCACTTTATTCCAAAATTTTTGTGGTTATCAGTCCGCCAAAGTCTAAATGACAAAGGGATTGGCTAGTCCAGGAGCAAACGGCTCTTGGTAAAGACATCTCAAATCCGTTGATGGCTGGCAGTTTGCCAAAAATTGCATGGTTCCTCAGCTCCCCCGCATCCTCATAAGCAAATGAGTTGGCTAGCCCACAAGATTATGGCTTGTGGTAAAGGCAGTGGAAAATCCATAATTGGTATTCAGCTCACCAAGATGTTGACTTAGTCCATCAAGATGCTGGCTAGTCCAGAAGCAAACGGCTTTTGGTAAAGACTACTCAAATCCGTTGACAGCTGGTGGTTTGCTCAAAATCACACGGTTATCAGGTGTGCCACAGTTCTTACACCTGGCTACTCCAGAAGTGATGGCTTTTGGTAAAGAGTTTCAAATCCATTAAGTTTTTCTCAAAAGATTGCTAGGGGCTAGCAATGTTTTAGTGTGGGGGATTGATGAGTGTGTAAATACTCATCATTTTTACCAATTCTGAACTGCCAAAACATCCAAAAACACTCAATAATGAATCAAAATAGTGAAAATATCCCAGGAAAGTGTTTTACATGTTTCAAATGCAAAAATACCAAAAACAGATGAAAAACACATAAAGTTTGCATAATTGGCAGTTTCAGTCCCCCAACTTTCAAAAGTTGTCTAATCTAGTCCCTGGAAGTTTAAAAAGCAAAGAAAAGTCAACCCAAGGCAAAGAAAAGTCAAAATTTATCAAAATAAGTCCTTGGGTGATAAAGTTTGAGAAAATTACACTTTTACCCCTCAAAATCCAAAATTGGCAAAACAGGTCCCTGGAGTTTGTGAAATTGGCAGATTTGGTCCCTGAGGTTCAAAATAATACTTGTGGTCCTTGTGCTAATGTTTAAATGCAGGTTTGGTCCTTATGTGAATTTTTGGGAAAAGTTTCATGATTGGTCCCTGGAATTACAAGGTTTGACAGATTTAGTCCCTGGGGTTTTTAAAAGTGAAAAATTTAAATTAAAACCTCACACTATTCATCCTTGGCATGTTATACCCTTAGAAACAAATTTAAAAGATGCCAAAAACCAACCATCAACTTTCCCAAAATTACACATTTAGTCCTTGTGTTTAAAAAAAAAACCAACCGGATCCAAATTAAACTAAATCCAATTCCAATCCAAACTAAACCCAGTTACAACCACAAGCCCACCCAAGCCCAAAATCACCTCAGCCCAGTCCACACCTCCCTTTGACCCGACCCTTGTTTGACCCCGGTCAACAAATACCACCAAACCACCCCGCTTATCTTTTCCCTCCCAAACCACCTCCACCTCTCAGACCCAATACCACCCTGGTTTAGCCACCACCACCCCCCACTTGCACCTCAATCATCACCACCCCACCCCCTACACCTACCCATCACCTTTGCATTAAATGCTTGTCCCTAATTCAAGTTATCAGAGTCAAATTGGAGAAACAGATTTTGGCGCCAAATCCACGTGTAGGCTCGTTAGTGGACCAAATTAAGCAAGTAATGATGGGATTTGCTCAGAGTGATGGGAGGAACCCTAATTGGGAGCTATAAATAGAAGAGGAGGCACAAGGATGAAGCAGTTAGTTAATTTAGTTTTTATGTATTTCGTTTAATTGCAAATTTCAATTCTAGGGTACACCCAAGCTCTTAAGCAGTGGTAACCTTCTTTTTATTGTATTGTAACTTAATTTCAGTTGTTAAATTCAAGCTTCCTTAATTATTCCATCTTGTGCAATTTTACTTCAAATTTTATATCATCATTAAGCTTAATTATTGTTATTGTGTAATGTACTGGACTCCTAGGCTCACATAAGCTCCCTTATAGCTTATTTAAGCTATTAGTAATAACTTAAATCAGCTTAGTGATAAAAAACTCAAAATACTCAAACTGGTCAACAAAAGTCAACACGACAAGTTCTTGGTAATCATAGCTGGAGCAGGGTATAAAATGGATGGCCTTGGTTTAGAATCCCATAGGGGATGATAGGGTTTGATTCTTGGTTCTTGGTTCAAGGCATAAGCTGGAATGCACATTGTAAGCTTGTTCTTTAATTTCTAGTTTCCTATTGTATGCTAGCTTAATCTTTCTTATCTGTGTGTTTTTGAGTTTGTTTGGTGTTACTTAATCAATATCTAGTATAATATAGATAGCTTGTTAATCAAATTTCCTTGTTGCTAAAATCTTAAATTCTCACAGTGAATAAATCATTTTTGACAAATCTGGTTTATAAGCTTGAGTTGTGATTGATTTATGTTTATTTAATCTTAATTAGTCATATTAAAGTATTTGGACTCATTTTTATGGATTAGAATAGTGTTTAGCTTTGATAATCACCTAAGACAGTCCAATTAAGAGTGTTTGGCTTTGCTTGTTTCAGTTGGTATTTGGAAGTTTAAGTGGTTGTTCTTAGATCAGTTAACACACATTAGGTCTAGGTAAGTCTAATCAAGTGTAAAACTCAGGCCTTATACTACCAAAAGTCAAAATCCAAAACCAAACCCCTTGACAGTTAACTGTCAAGGATTGAAGGTCCATAAATCCAACCATTAGCTCATATCTTGTAGGTTTAGCTTAAATTAGGTCTATTGTAGCTGATAACATAATATTCAATCAGTAGCAGCCCATAGAAGTTCATAAAAGTCAACTAGTTCAAGTTTCCTAAAAAGTCAAATTATACACACTCAGATTTTCTCAAATATTGGGAGAATTGTTTAGAATTTAGGACTGAGATCTAGGCTTTGAAATTTGTTTCTAATTACACCATACCAGCTAAACTTTGATTTTCCACCTTCATCATATTTTTAGCATTTTTTTAAGTGGGTCCCACAGACCAACAAAGTAACCTGCAGGGCAAGCTTGTGCCCTGCTCACCCAGTCACCACCTCACCACCATCACTTGGATGGGGTTTTGTGACCACCTCAGTGGACCCCAGATCCCATAGATAGGTTTTTACATCCCCCCTCCTACCAGAGTCTCAGGTTTGACCATTTGTTTGACCTTAGGACAAGTGGACCCCACCTGCAATTGCTCATCAAGTTTGTCCCCAAACCTGGTTCAGTTCAAGATTGCTAAGTGCTTATTTGCTTTTGTTTAGCTTATTTGAGCTTGTATCTTGTTATTATTTGTTTGGTTAAGCTTGTTGAACTAATTGGGATCTGATTTCACCATTGTGGTCCCCACCCAAGGCCATTTGACCCAGTTTGACCAAACAGTCAACCAAAGTCAACTGTTTAAGACAAGGGGGTGTAACAGCTTATTTATAAGCTATTTCAAAAAGTGTTTTCATTAAAGTTTGTCAATTTAAGGTGTTAAGTAGTTCTGTAAAAGAAAAATAAAAAAAAATCCAAGTTAAAATAAGTGATAGTTTCTATTTAATTCAAGTTATTTTAATTTTCATTTTTATATTTTAATTAAGCCACTAGTGTTTTTATATTTTTATTAAATACCTTATATAGTAAAGTAATTTTGATAATTTTTTCAGATTTTTATTTTGTCATTTAGTGTTAATTAGATTTAATTTTCATTTTCTTTATTATTAATTAATATCAAATATTAAATAGCTTAATTAGTTTTTATAAGGATAAATCTAGTTTTTATAATTTTCCTAGCTTTAATATAGTATAATAAGTTTTTAGAAAATAAATTTTAGGATTCTACTGTTCATTTTATATTTTTCTTATTTTATTTGTTTAAATTAGAATTAAGTTAATTAAAAGGTAATTAATTAGTAGATTAATCTTAAACATAATTTTTAGAGTTTTTTATAATTTTGTAGGATTCCTGTAATGGTTAAGTAATTTTATAAATTTTATCTTAATTTTCCAAGTTAATTTAGTATTAATATAAATTAAAAGTATTTTAATTAGTTTAATTAAGGTAAATAGTTTTTAATTAATTACTAAACCACAAAAAGACAAAAATATTATTTTTAATTTTTTATATTTTCTTTAAGTTCTAATTTAGGTTTAGAAAATATTTTTGTTAATTTTTAGTATAAATTAAATCATTTGTCATTTTTAGTTTATTTAAATTAGGTTTTAATTTAGATTTAAAATAGTTTAATTAATTAAATAATAGTTTAATATTATTTTAATCACTTTTATAATTTCTTTTTCATTTTTAATTTTAAGTTTTGAAAAGTGTCAAAAGCACCCCCTGTAGTTTGATAATTACCAAAAACCCACTTTTCCAGTCCGATACGTGATCTTAATTGTGAATTTGTGCATATATCTGATATCTGAATATTATATCTGTTTGTCAATACCAAAATAACAGTAGCAATATCATTCCCACATCATCTGGCTACTGTCCTCAGTGCCACTTTCTCATAAACGATTCAAAAAACACCATTTCAATCTCGTCGGGACTTTAACGACCCGGGGAAACACTACACTATCCACGGAGTATTGATTCTAGGCTATCTTTGACTTGTTGACCTTGGTCAATAATAATCTGACGGTTCTGAACCAATCATCCACACTCTAGCTCGGATTGTCAAACAAGGAATCCATTTCCTTGTAACAATTACGACTCTTCGTTTTCAGACCCACCTCCACAGTACGATATGATTCACGCAACTCCTCAAGAAACCGAGCAAAACCTTTTACTAAAGGCTCTTGATATTTTAAAAGAACTTAAGGAGGAGTTGGTTACTACACCGTTTCGAGACTCTCGTGAGAAATCTATGGCAGAATTACTTGCTGAGGAACGAGAGGCTAAAAACGAATTGAGTATGGAGGAATTACTTGTCTTAGAACAAGCAGCTATAACACGTGCTAAATTTTGTCAAGCTGCTCTTCTAGACTGTGATGATGATAGTGATATTGAAGACACCCTTGATATCCTTCAATTTTATAAGGGTTCGTCAGATTCATCACTTGTGACTCCTCCCATTGAGAATCAGGGAGAAAATGATGAGACGGAGAAATTACTAGCCGTTGAACAAATGGAACTTGAAAATTCCATGAATGTTAGCTCCTCTCATCTCCCTCAGTCTGTTGTTATCACACCCGAAGTTCACACTCACTCTCTGAACATGGGGGATGAGCATCTTAGCACTGTTCCTAATAAGGAATCGGACGAATTAATAAAGTCTAGTGTTGAGATCCTTGTCCCAATCCCGAGAGAGTCACAGGGGACTTTTGATCAAGTGTGTGATATTCTTTCCACCCCTAATAATCCAAATGATCAAATTGAGACTGTCTCTGATTCCAGTGATGATTGTTTATCTTATGGAGACATTGAATTTGTTGATGCATCACTTCTCCACTCTGATGTTGACTTTCTTCTTGAAGAGTTCGCTGATGAACTCTCTCATATGGATCCCATCCCACCTAGGGATGAAAATGAAGTCTTTGACTTTGATGCGGATTTGAGAGAGTTAGAATTTTTACTTTCTCATGATCCTTCGATTGAACTTACTCAGATCAATCCGCTTACTCCGGAAAGTGAGAATGATCTGGACGAATTCGAGGCTTTTCTTACTGAAGATAGTTCAATTTCATATGAAGTTGATGATAATTATCTTGATCCTGAGGGGGACATTCTTTTTCTAGAGAATTTGTTAAATGAAGATTCATTCCCCCCTCTCCCACCTAAACAACTTCATAATGAGGGAATCAAATCAGTTGAGGAAACTGATAAATTTCCTGAGATCAAGCTTAAGGACTTGCCTCCTCCACTTGAATATACATTTCTTGAGGAGGAAGTTCTTATCTTAATTGCTATTCAGATCTCTCTTCTTTCCTTCACCTACCAGGTGATTTCTCCTCTTCTTCACTCCTTCGGGAGTGAGGACACTGTATTTGATCACGGCATTTTCATGTATCATTATCTTGAGCCGGATACTTATCTCATCGGTGTGGAACTTTCACGTGCTTCATATGTTTGTCCAAACATCTTGAATGAAAGTCCGATTGAGATTGTTTCTTCCACATCATGCTTCCCCAATGACAAATGAATTAGGGGTCGAGTCAAGCTAGCGACTCGGTAAACAAAAACAGTAGCAGGCATATAGGGTTTTCACCCTAAGTGTGGGGGAGTCCCTCATGCTATGGTTACAAGAGTGAAAAAACAAAATGGTGTTTTCCACGCTTAGCTTGTAATGTTGCCCTTTTACGTTCAAAATGTCGGCATAATAGCCGGGATTTTGAATATTGAGGACAATATTCATGCTTAGTGTGGGGGGGGGGGGGGGGTATTCGCTATTCTAGCGAATTTGATCACATTTTACTATATAATACCCCCGTTTTTGCCAAAATCTCAAAAAATTTTAAAATTTTTTCACTGGTGCTTAAAATTTTTTTTTGGTAATCAGTCCGCCTTGTCTAACCAACAAAAGGGATTGGCTAGTCCAGGAGCAAACGGCTCTTGGTAAAGACATATCAAATCCGTTGACGGCTGGCAATTTGCCCAAAATTGTATGGTTCATCAACTCCCCGAAAACAAATGAGTTGGCTAGCCCGCAAGATTATGGCTTGTGGTAAAGGCCGTGGAAAATCCATAATTGGTAATCAGCTCACCAAGATGTTGACTATTCCATCAAGAGCTGGCTAGTCCAGAAGCAAACGGCTTTTGGTAAAGACTACTCAAATCCGTTGACAGCTGGTGGTTTGCTCAAAATCACACGGTTATCAGGTGTGCCACAGTTCTTACACCTGGCTACTCCAGAAGTGATGGCTTTTGGTAAAGAGTTTTTCAAATCCATCAAGTTTTCAAAACAGTATTGCTAGGGACTAGCAATAGTTTAGTGTGGGGGATTGATGAGTGCTCAAACACTTATCATTTTTTGTCTAATCTGAACTGCAAAACATACAAAAACACTCAGTAATGCATCAAAATACTAAAAATATTTCAAAATTGTGTTTTATATGTTTTAGATGCAAAACGAGCAAAAACAAACGAAAAACGCACAAAGTTTGCAAAATTGGCAGTTTCAGTCCCTCAACTTTCATAAAATTACAAATCTAGTCCCTGGATATTCAAAATATAGAAAATTATCACCAAAGGTCCTTTTGAAATCATAAGTTGTCATATTTAGTCCTTTGGTGAAAAATTGGAAAGTTTTGGAAATTTACAAAATTAGTCCCCGGAGTTTCAAATTTTGTCAGAAAAGGTACCTGGTGGGATAATTTTGAAAGAAAAATCAATTTTGGTCCTTGGGAATTCATAAAAACCACTTTTAATCCTTGGGAGGAAAGTTTGAGGAAATTACAAGTTTGGTCCCCGGGTTTTGAAAATTGGCATAAATAGTCCCCGGGTGATTTAAAATGGGAAAATTACATTTTTTGTTCTTTGGTTATTTAAACATGGCAAGATTAGTCCCTTTGATATCTTTTGAAACTTGCTAATTCAGGCCCCTCATTTTCAGCATAGTTACATGTTTGGTCCTTATGGTTTTATTAATGTAAACCAAACAAATAAACTAATCCAATAAACCAAACACAACCCACCCAAACACTAAACCCAGTCCACAAACATAACACCCCAGCCCACACAACTTGGCCCAATCCCACATTTTAAATAAATAAACTCACCCCCGTTCGTTGACCCGGTCAAACACCAACACCCTCACCCCTAACCTCTGATTTCCCACCATTAACACACCCTAATTCTCAGGCTCATGCCCCCCCTCTTCACCATTCTCACCCACTATCATTAATGCTATCACCAACCTTACACCAACCCCCCTCCTCATTTATTATCCACACCAAACCCCACCAACTGCTTCTACCAATTTGGCGCCAAAACCGTTTGAACGGTGGGGATCTAAAGAGCCAATCCTACGGCTGGTATTGAAGTGGGAAAAGTGAGAGAAACCTCCAAGGTCTATTTAATTGAAGAAAAAAAGGAGAAGCAGTAGTCAGTTTAGCAGTAGAGTAGTATTAGGTAGTTGTAGTTTTTAGTCCTTAGTTCAATCAAAAACCATGTAATATTTTCTTTTGCTGATTTAATCTTCATGTACTTTAGTTTATGTTGTAATCTCTTTTTAATATAAGTACTCCAGTTTTCAAGTTCCAATCTTAGTACTCAATTTTCAGTTTTAAAATAAAAGTTAAGTTTAGCACAAAAGCTCATTGTCAAAGCAGGCTATGGTTGGTGGATGTTTTTGGTAATAGAACTTCATGGGAAGTACTAGGTTGGGTGGGATTGATCTTAGTACCTCAGTGTATACTTGGAAGCAATTGTAAGCTCCTAACTCAATTTTTTGTGTTTAACTACTACAGTGCTTTTTAGCTATACATTCATGCTTCTTTCTGCCTATTATGCTTAGTTAAGTTAGGATATTGCTTAAAATAGTTTAGTGGCTTATTAGATTCAGTTGTGTTGAAGTTTTCAGTCTTAACTGTTTGATAGCTATAAATCTTAATTCTAAGTATTTGTAGTTTAATCTATTGGTTCTATGCTGATTTTAGTTTAATTAATCATAGTTCAATTGTAGAAATGAGAATCATGGGTTAAATCAGTAGGTTGCTTGTACAAATCCATTTTCAGTCATAAAAAGGGGTGTTTGGATAAGTGGTTGTGACCACTGACTTCTGTGTTTTGCTTGTTGTTTTTAGTTTTAGCAAGTCCCATTAGGTCATTATAAGTCATTTAAGTCTTAAAATCCACAAGTAAATTGCAAGAAAGTCAAAAATCATTTTGAATCATCCTCATTTGTTAACTGTTGTGTTCTTAGGTATGTAAGTGCACCATTTTAGTTCAAGCTTTGCTAATCTAGCCTAGAATAGCTTTATTCTATCATAGTATATCCATATCAGTTCATTAGGTTCATTAGAAACTCACAAAAGTCAAACAAGAGCAAAAGTTCAAAAAGTCAAAATGCTTATTTCAGATTTTTCCTAAAATTCCAAGCATATTTATGAATTTTGTGTAAGGTGTGAGACCTTGAAACTTTGTGAAGTTAAAACCTACCAGCTCTTCTTCAAGAACCCATATTCATTATATTTTTAGAATTTTTCTTGTGGGCCCCACAAAGCCACAAAGTGACTTGCAGGGCAAGGTCTGCCCCTGCATCAGCAGGTCTGCAGCATACCACCACCTCTTTTGTGGTGGTTTATGACCACCACAAAGGGTCCCAAGCCACCAAATTTGTTCCTTCCATCCCCCCTCCTACCAGGGTGTATGGTTTGACCTTTGGGTTGACCTGAAAACCCTTGGGACCCACTTGGAATTACCCCCGTTATCTGTCCCACTTTTCAGTTTCCAAACAAATTTCCAAGTGCTTAATTATGCCTTATTGCTTATTCTGAGGTACCATTGTGCTTTTTCTGGCTTAATCATGTCCCTTTTACTTATTTGAATCAGAATTACCCAGAGTGGGTCCCACTTTAAGCCATTTTAGCTTATTTTCCATTTTGGTCAACCAAAGTCAACTGTTGACCATTTTAGCTTATATTGTGCTTATTTCTAGTTTCTAAAAAGTTTGTTTTTACAAAAGTTTGCTATTTTTAGATGTAAAATAGGTTTGTAAAAGAAAATCCAAGAAAAATCAATTTAAAATTAAGTGATAGTTTCTATTTAATGTAATTTAATTTTAATTTTCATTTTTAAATTTTAATTAAGTACTTAGCTATTTTATATTTTTATTAAATTCCTCATATATTAAAGTAGTTATAATAAATTTTTCAGATTTTTATTTTATCATTTGGTATTTATTATATTTAATATTAGTTTTATTAGAAATTAATTAATATTAAGTTTTAAATAGCATTATTAGTTTTTATTAAGTAAAACCTAGTTTTTATATTTTTTTATAGCTTTTATATGTTATAAAATAATTTTAGAAATTTTCTTATAATTTTTACTGTTAATTTAGTATTTTTCTTAATTTAAATTAGTTTAATTAGATAATTAGTAATTAATTAGTAATTAATTAATAGAAAAATCACAAAAAGACAAAAACACTTATTTTTAATTTTAAAACTTATTTTTAGTTATTTTATAAGTTTATGAATTTTATTTGCACCTTTTTAGTATTTAAATAATATTATATTGTATTTTAGTTATTTAAGTATTAATAATAAGTATTAAATAGTTTTTATTTAATATTAAATAATTAAATAGTGTAAAAAGTAATTTTAATTTTTTAAAAAGTTTATTTTATTTTTAGGATTGTAAAAATGTGATCTTCACTTTTGTAAGTATTTTATTTTATCAAAACTCGCGTTTTATTTCGTACGTTCGCGTTTTATTTAAACGTAACATACACGTTTTTAGGTTTTTAACATTTCTGGTTTTTCTTACCTTCTCGTCTTATTCACATAGCTTGTTTAAGCTATTTCTTCGTATATTCCTTAGTTCAATCACTCACAAATCCCTTTTCATCCAAATTCACCTGATCACGAAACCGTTTTGTTTACAATTCACACCTCGTCGGGACATAACGACCCGGGGAAACCTTATACTTCCGCGGAGCATTGACTCTGGACCTTTGACCTTGTTGACCATCACCTGGTCAATTTAGGTTGACGGTTTAGGCTCAATCAAACATGCACAGGCTGCACTTGACTCCAGGGTGCCCATCATTCAGCAGGATACTCAGGAGATCAAGTCTATGATGACTAAAATTTTTCAAGCCTTCAAGGGTGCATCTGCTTCTTCTTCAGTACAGCCAACACTTGCCATCACTGACACTCAGGAAAATGTTGAGGGGGAGAATGTTACTGAAGCCCCTAATACTGTTGAACAAGAAGCTGGACAGCCCTCTCACACTGAGGGGGAGCATGTCACTGAAGCAACACCAATCACTGAAGTTCCACCACAGGAGGAACCAGTTTCTTCTTCTCTTGGACAGGACAGAGGCAAAAGTATTGCTACCACCTCTAGTCCTAAAAATGTGCTCAAGCCAGCCTCAACCTTGGTCAGATTTGACCCTGATGCACCTATCAAGGTCCCGTTTGAAATCAATAGAGTAGAACATCATCTCACTCATGACGAAATTCAAGCTCACATGGAAAGGACTGAGACACTACTAAAGGTGGCTGAAGAAGAGAGAATGAGCAAGCCTGTTCTCATTCAGGCTGTTCATGAGGAAGCTGAAAAAATTGGGTTGAATACTGAGGCACTAGCAACTGAACAAGCTGGTGCAGCCTTTAAAAAGGCTCAGGAAGAAGAGCTAAACGCTCTCAAAAGGGAAAGGGAAAACAAGCTCAGGAAGGATGCTCAAATCAGAAAACACAGGGTCGAAAAGTATACTTGGGTGATGAAAGAAAGGTTAAGACCTGAAACGATCACTGACATTCAAATCCACAAGAACACCGATCCTGCAGTGGTCACCGTCTTCAGGGGACGTAATAAAATAATACTTGACATCCATAAGCCTTTCAAGTTTGCTGACTTTGGCATCACTGAGCTTGATGAGCTTCGTTCTATCATTGCCAAAAAGAACAATGTTGTGGTTCCTAAACTTCTTGAATCATTGAAGGATAGGTATGACAGACTGAGAGCAATGCCTGAAGCTCTTAACATTCCCTCTCTTTTTCCTGACTCAACAAAAGAGACTGCTCCATCAAAGGCTTCCAAGAGGAAAAGGAAGAAAATTGAGATGGAGCCTGAGATCAAAGTACAAGGGTTACAGTGTGACAGGTCGCTTCCTGAAGGGATCACGTTCGTGAACAATGCGGTCCTTGAAGCTCCTGAAAGAGGCCTATGCTTCACTGATGAGTATGGAAGCCTGACGTTCCAAAGGTGGTCTGATATGGATAAGGCAGGAATCAAAGCTATGCTCATGTACCTCATGTTGGCGTCCCCCATCCAGAGTGATGAGAACAAAAGATTTTGCCAGGACTTGGAAGCAATGATCAATGAACATCCTGAAAGACACCTACTCAGATCAAAGAAAGCAAAGATTGAAAACCTTGGATACCACCTGAACATCTGATCTGCAACAACTATCTTTTTTATTTTTGTAATTTGTAGGACTGGTAATAACTATGAATAAACTTTGATGTTTTTGTTTAAATTATGTGTCCTACTTATAATTACAACAACATTCAGTAAGAGATGAAGACCCCTGCCAACTCACACTGAATCAAAAAACACTTAGGCTATTTGTATGTTCAAATAGGGGGAGATTGTTGGGTCACTGAATTCCCCAATCTTCTTCTAACAAGGATTTGAACGTAAAATAACCTAAGTATAAACAAGTCACTGAGTGAACAGTAACTCAGTGAGTCATCTTCAGGATGCTTAGATTGAGCCTAAAAAGAAAGGTTCTCCATTCAGTGAAGCGGAACTCAGTGAAGTGTAATCTAAGCCAAGAAGAAGGTGATGGGTTCAGTGAGGATGACAATAACTCACTGAACCCCAAGACTCCTCAACAACTTCATGGTACTGAAGACTGATGACTAGAAGACTGAAGTTTTGGCAGGACTAGGCGGGAAAGTTTGATCTGTTTCACTAAAGTGCTTTATCACTTTAAGGTCAAACTTTCCTCAAATGGTTAAAACCAGGATGTCATCAGAAAGTGCCTTTTGGACTTAACCCAAAGAAGTTTCCCTTGCCAGAGAATAAAATCTATCAAGATTTTATTGAGGAATACTTTGGTCCATTGTATAATAGGGTTGTTCACATTTGTGTATAAATAGGTAGCATAAGAGAGGAGTAAAAGTTGACAAGTTTGTGCAATTAATGCAAAGCATTCACAAAACACTTTTACTCCTCCAAAGAACAACATAACCCCTAAGATAGCTTAGTGTGTCCTGAAAGTTGTCACTCAACATAGATTGAGTTTAGTGAGGAGTCAATATCATACTTGTCATTTTCAATCCCAAGTGTTATTCCGCAAACACTTGGGTACGATTCTTTTTTATTAACTTCTAATAAAGAATTAAACGTTGAAAAATATTGTCTCTTATATCTACGTTACTTTATTGTTAATAATTTTATACATCTTTGTTTAAAGTCATATAACTTGGTTACTTTAGCTTTGTAGTTATAGTTAACCAAGTAAAAGGGACCAACAATATATATATATATATATATATATATATATATATATATATATATATATATATATATATATATATATATATATATATATATTCCTGAGCTACCCCAATTTGATGAGAATGAGGGAAGAAGTCCTTAGCTAGAAGAGAAGAGGAATTTCCTGGAGCTCTTTCTTTGCATTTTTTTTTCAAAAAGAAAAGTCCAAGATAGCTTGGATTACCAGCTTCTATCTGAAGGAAGAACTCCTCAATATCTGGGCATCCACTTTTCCGTTTTAGTATACAGTCTATTTTTCAAGGGAACTCTTGAAATATCGTAAGTAAGGGAAGAAGAATTTGACGCCCGAAATTCCCATATCTTTCTTGGTTGGAAAAACCGGCGAAATCAGTCTTCTGTATATATATATATATATATATATATATATATATATATATATATATATATATATATATATATATTCTAGCTGAGTACCCGCGCCTAATGGCAGCGGTGTCTAGTTTTAGACAATATTTCAGTTGGGAATAATTTTCTTTCGGCAAACTGTGTTTGTAGCATAAAGATATCCTCTTCGAATAAAATTTCTAGGTGAGATGGTTATATAATAGTGCCGCACTTTGTGGTTTAGATGTTAAGAGTATTATAAACAAACACAAAATGTCTTGTGCTCCAGTTTGGTGCTAAGAGTATTATATACAAAAGCAATATTCCGTTTGCCGCTAAAGCCGGTGCCATGTTCTCTAAAACGAAATGTCTTTAAAATGACTTTGGAGCACATGTTATAAAAACAACACTATGTCTTTAAATAATTGTCCTCCAACAAAAATTTTAATAAAAACATAATTATTATTAGTTTTTATTTCTTACTTTTTAGCAAAATGAAGGTTTTACCCATAGCTAACTAATTAATTAATATCTATTTAAAGTTTATAATAATTATTTTTAGCAAAAATAATATTGTAAACTCGACCAAACTTCTATATCTAGTCTATACTATATATAAATCATCTACACTATTTTCTTTAATCCTGACTTGTGAAAACTTAAAAAATCATTTTCAACTAATAAAATACCGTTGATTAAAAATGTTTATCCTCTAATTTTTATTATTTTTTGTTAATAACTCATTAACTTTTTTTTATCTCGCAATGACTATATATTGAACTCGTAAGTTGCATCAAGAGTCACCACAAAATACAAGTTCACAAGTATAATTATTTGACGCCCACCCTCATTTTGCGTAGTTATTTGTCAAGTACTACCTCCGTCCCAAAATTATTGTCATGAGAGATAAATCACAAAGTTTAATAAAAATAGGACCACTACAAATCTCAACCACTAAAAGAGAATTTTTTTTTTCTCGCAATGACTACATATTGAACTCGTAAGTTGCATCAAGAATCACCACAAAATACAAGTTCACAAGTATAATTATTTGACACCCACCGTCATTTTGCGTAGTTATTTGTCAAGTACTACCTCCGTCTCAAAATTATTGTTATGAGAGATAAATCACAAAGTTTAATAATAATAGGACAACTACAAATCTCAACCACTTAAAGAGAATATTCCACTAATCATTCTCTAGTTTTTACTGTAAAAAAGAAAAGTGGACAATTATTTTGAGACATGCTAAAAAGAAAATATGGACAATAATATTGAGATAGAGAAAGTATTTAATATCGAACAACTAAAATGGGATATCAAAAAAAAACAAAACAAAAAACATAGACTTTTAATATAGAAAGGCATGGTCTATAAAGACGGGGGTTAAATTTTTAGTAGGACGGGGGCTATGGCTAAGGTGTACTTTTGTGTACTTTTGAGGCTTTTGTCTTTTTGTAATTTTTTTTTCTTTTTGTTTTTGTTTTTATTTTGTGTTGTGTTTAAATTAAATGTATTGCATATGTATAATATTTTGTAAATGTATTGTATATGTATAATATTTTGTATATTTGTGTTTAATAATGTTTTGTATATGTATAATGTTTTGTATACTTATTTTGTTTGTATAATAGCACGTTAAATATTACCACGTTAAACAACTGTTATTATTAAATTAAACGACAACGTTATACATATTATTTAAAAACAACAATATCTACGACATATGAAGATTATTCATCTCATTTAAAAGATCATGGAGCCGGGCACTTGACTGACAAGCGTGATCCTCAGGATTCCTTGCCATTTCTAACTCCATTTCCAGCGCCTTTATTCTTGCCTTCAACAACTTGATCTCATTTTTTGTAGCAATGCAGTTTGAGCAATGCGTTCAAGAAGAGGCTTGATTAAAGTGCTCTGCTTCAAATTCATCTTTCCACTTGAAGTATCGACACCCATAGTCTTTTGTACCTGGCTGTTACATGTTAAGAAAATAATAAGAAATGTATTTTTAACAAACAAATTATTTACATAACTAAACAAATGTATGATTATTTACCACTGAAAGAGGACATGCATAAAACAGTCGCCCACGACTACCATCTTGCCAGGATTTCCATTCAACAATAAATCCTCTATTACATCGGCACCAGAAAGGATTTTTTTGGCTCATCTGACCAAAGAATTTGCATAATAATTTACATCATCAATCAATAATGTTATTACTAATTTAAACAAAGTAATAATAACTGGTGCAGAACTAACACTCTACAAAAAAGCAGACTTTTAGGTTTCAAACAATTAACATTTAAACGATGTTGAATAATCATTTACAACATTTTCAAACAATTTACATTTAAATAAATGAATAATCATTTACAATATTTACAAACAATTTACATTTAAATAAACGAATAATCATATACAACATTTACAAAATACATCGATGGTTATATATTGCATCCCATTCGTTTGCAACTGGTTGTTTGAACCACCTCCATTGTGGGTGGTAACGTGGTAGTGGAGAATCTCAGTCTATATTGATACAAATGTAATGAGCACCACTGTTCTCCCCCACACGCGCAATCACAATGGGGTCAATTCCATGTGATAAGTTTGGAGCAGAAAATAGGGGTAAACATGTGAACCAACCATGACGGCCTATATATACAAGAGGTCGGTGAATAGCTGAAGCGATGACCAGACCGTTATGTGGCATCGTCATCCAGTAATCTTCAGGCGCTGGTCCATTAAACCAGTTTAATGTATCACGAAGGTGGTAAAAGTCTTCTTCCCCCCACATACTCACGTAAGTTATACTATGTTTTTGTAACTCTTGCATTAACATGTATCTAGCATCGGCCCACCTATTTTGGTCTTGCATAATCCAATGGGCAATGCACCGAAACCACAATTTCCGTCACCTAGCACATTATTTATACTTATTACCTATGAACGGAAAATCTCTGGAATGCGATCAATAAAATCCTCGCTATCCTTATCTCCAACGTAAAATCTGTGTCTTATTTTTTGAACCGTGTACGAACTATGTCTTGCAGGTTCTTTGGCGCGTTTCGGGACTTTCGTGGATCTTGAATTTGTGCTTCTTCGGTGATTCATGGTTGGCACATCATTCAAGTCATTCATGTCCAGGACTTCATTCAAGTCCGGGACTTGTGTAGCCTTGCCCTTTTTGTCCTTTGTGCTCGGACGTCCACGGGTATTTTTTTGAATAGCTGGTTCACGTGTGTCAACAGATTCAGACTGGAATATATCTCTTAACTTCGTTAACATATTTTTCTTGACAAACGATGTTGATTTGCTAAAAATATTCTTGAATTGTCGCATGCCATCGTTAAACGAAGTATCTTCATCATCATCATCATCATCATCATCATCATCATCACCATATTCGCTGGAAGAGCCATCTTTATTCGGGGGCCTATTGATAACAGGCCACGGAACAGATAGGGTTCTCCAAAATATATCAACTCGTTCCAGTGGAATGGGGCATCCTGAATTCAATTAAAATGACTTGTATAAATTACTGATATTAATGTGGAAACCAACTTGATAGTTATAAATTTAATATACTTACCATGATATACATAGATTTGCATCTCGTGAAAGCATGGTAGTCCGTATTTTGCCCGATTCTTATGGCTACATTCTTTTGGGGTGATCGACAGGTGGAGTTCTTTGTGCATGAGGTTCAAAGCATGTTTAGAAACTTTATACAACAATTCGTGAAATAGTGGTACATCACACTTAATTAGTTTCTCGTTCATGCTTCTATTGAAAGTCTCTTTTATCGCATCTTCTTGCGTAATGAGAATCTTATCGATCGACCTCAACAACTTGTCTAATTTGGACTGCGTGCCGTCCAAATATAATTTCAACAATGCGTGGTGAGCCTCAACTCTGCACGTTGTTGTCTGGCCGTAGGATTTATATTGTTCGGTAATATACGAGACAAACATGGGTGCGTAATTTTGCACCCAGTTATGCAGATACAAAGCGACATCTGAAAAAAATAATGAATTAATAAAAGCTCATTCGGGTGCATATTTATTAAATAATTAAAAACAACCATTTATTAATTAAGTACCCTGATGGTTGACCAATAGCTCTTGTTGGCGTTGATAACGTCACTCGAACGATTCAAATGTCGGAGCTTTAACCATCCAATCCCATCGGTTTTTAACGGAATCATAATCAATACCCCCATCTATGAATTTATTTCTTCAAAACTTAAGTATGTTTTGCTGTATATGCCATCGACAGAGTAATTTGTGAGCGTCAGGAAATTCTGCTCTTACTGCCCCAACCAACGCTAAATCTCTGTCAGTGACGATCACACGTGGGTAATATCTTTCGTCAATCACTTGCTTCACATGTTGCAATACCCATCTAAAATTATGCCCTTGTTCACTGGATAAAAAGTTATACGCCATTGAAAATGTTTTATTTGTTGAAGTTACTCCAACAATTTCCAACAACGGCAATTTAAACATCGTGGTATTGTACGTGGAGCCCATCAGCATGACTTCAGGGAATGTACACCATAGAGCATACGACATGGGGTGCACAAAAAATAGCTCCTCAATCTCGTTGGTATGCTCATTTACCCTCGGGTACCATGTATACCCTGAATCCTGCAAATGCGAGTAAAGGACTTGAATTGGAGTTCTATCACCTACTCTGGCTCTCCGGAACTTATCATGTGCGTTATATATAGTTTTAACGCTAGACACGTTATCCGGATTACGACCCTTTATTGTCGAAAGTATATTAAGTGGCCGTACGTTATAATCTGTCAATTCTTTGACCAAACCCAACTCATCATCCTTTAATCGCATTGCATATGCCACACCATGCAACGACTCTAGCATATCATGATTATGCGTATCATCCTTCACCCTCAATACCCAATAATTTTTTGTTCGATGATATTTCGCATCTAATCTGAATGGACAACCGGTTTTACATGTTTTGGTTTTCCGTCTGCCAATACCTTGAGGTACATACGTCTCACCTTTTGTACACCTGTAATTGATTTCGTTCATATGACCATTTTCTGATTTGGTTCTATCTTTAACAATTACAAAACCGAGCTCACGAGCTACATTTTGCACCCACTCAGTTACTTGCTCGTGAGAACCGAAAACCTGAAAATACATAACATTTTTTATAACATACTTTTTTTTAAACATTTTTACATTTTTACATAACATAATATTTGTCTTTTTATTACTACAAATTTTTCTACAAATTTTATTTACAAATAACTTTTACATTTTTTACAACTTTTACAAATTTTACATAATTTTTTACAACTTTTACAAATTTTATTACATATAACTTTTACAAATTTATATACCATTTACAATAAAAAAAAAAGAAAAAAAAAAGAAAAACAAAAAGAGAAGGCACGGATAAAATACCAACCACGTATCTCACATACACATACACACGCTAATCTCTGTTTCTCTCTTTATTTTTTTCTCTCTCTATTTCTCTCTCTATTGTAGATCTAAAAACATTTTAGATCTAAAAACATTTTAATCTAAAAACACCGCTCAGATTCTTGATTCTGGGTTTGAGAAACGTGATGAGTTAGAGAGATAGCGTGTGTGTGAGAGATACGTGGTTGGTAATTATCTGTTCTTATGTGTTTTGTGATATTATTTCATAGATCTAATGGTTGGTAATGAGGGTTTCGAAAATAATTTGGGGGTTTTTAATCTGTTATGATTTATTTTAATTAAACTGTTTTAATTGAAAGATGTGCATGTTAATCTATCGGATCTAGTTTTTTTTAAGAAAACCCTAATTCTTATGAGTGTTGTTGGGTCTGTGGTTGGTAATTATTTGTTCTTATGTATTTTGTGATATTATTTCTTAGATCTAATTTTTTATAAAAAAATTAGGGTTTCGAAAATAATTTAGGGGTTTTTAATCTGTTATGATTTATTTTAATTAAACTGTTTTAATTGAAAGATGTGCATGTTAATCTATCGGATATAGTTTTTTTTAAGAAAACCCTAATTCTTATAAGTGTTGTTGGTTCTGTGGTTGGTAATTATCTGTTCTTATGTGTTTTGTGATATTATTTCATATATCTAATTTTTTTTATAAAAAATTAGGGTTTCGAAAATAATTTGGGGGTTTTTAATCTGTTATGATTTATTTTAATTAAACTGTTTTAATTGAAAGATGTGCATGTTAATCTATCAGATCTAATTTTTTTTTAAGAAAACCCTAATTCTTATAAATGTTGTTGGTTATGTGGTTGGTAATTATCTGTTCTTATGTGTTTTGTGATATTATTTCATAGATCTAATTTTTTTTTATCAAAAATTAGGGTTTCGAAAATATTTTGGGGGTTTTTAATCTGTTATGATTTACTTTAATTAAACTGTTTTAATTGACAGATGTGCATGTTAATCTATCAGATCTAGTTTTTTTTAAGAAAACCCTAATTATTATAAGTGTTGTTGGTTCTGTGGTTGGTAATTATCTGTTCTTATGTGTTTTGTGATATTATTTCTGGTATACTTAATTAATCTGTTTTAATTGACAGATGTGCATGTTAATCTATCAAAACTGGTATACTTAATTTGAGGTAAGATAAGCAGTTTCGGACTAGGGGTAGGACTATGGACTTTTGGTGGTTCTTTTGTGGTTGGTAATTATCTGTTCTTAAGTGTTGTTGGTTCTGTGGTTGGTAATTATCTGTTCTTAAAGGACTTTTGGTGGGTAGGTTAACATCTTGATCTGCCACCTTTGAGTGGTATGAAAACCTGCTCTGGCCTACCCCCCAGTCCAAAGGCTCTAAGGACTTTTGGTGGTTCTTTTGTTTAAGCAATTTGTGATGAATACTTTTGGTGGGTAGGTTAACATCTTGATCTGCCACCTTTGAGTGGTATGACAACCTGCTCTGGCCTACCCCCCAGTCCAAAGGTGTAACAATTCGCATTTTCAGATTAATTACTATTCCTGAAAAATTTTACTATTCACTTTTACTATTCATTTTTTCCTGAATTTTCCCAAAATTTGATTTTTGTTTCTTGGCCTCGAGTGATAAATCATTTCCATAGCAAATTAAAAGTTTGACACTCATCAGATCATTTACGTGAAAGTTATCAAGGAATTACATGTTTTAGGGTAAAACGTCATTCAAAAATTCTACGCACAACGAAACTTGACCGCGTTAACTGACCCCGCATCAGAAAAATGTTTGACACACTCATGATTTATTTGAGAATTAATCGTGACTGTGAAAAACATGACCAAAATAAGCCTCGGCCGTGAAAAACTGGAATTTTCAGTTTTTAAGCGTTTTTACTCAGCCTTAACCTTAGCCTATACCTACACCGCGTTTCTAAGACGATTTGAGTTTTCAACTTATTAGAAAAAGTCAACATATTTTTCCCTCCTCCTTTGACCAAAAATCATTCCTTGATTTTATAAGTCATTCCTTGATTTTTAGGCTTACGGTTTTATGTCTAAAAGACATTTAATACCAACCGACACTAGACTGAGCCCAGCCTAGACATTATAAGCCATTTTAGGTCATTAGTATCCTATTAGAAAAGTTACATTTTACTTTTCTCAATTTTACGCAACTTTCGTACGTTTTACGTATTACGCATTTTAGACCCGTGTTTCCAGTTTTAGCAGGGTTTTAGCACCTCAATAGAACCTACCACTCATTGTATATTTTATTATGGAGTATATTGATAAGTTCTAGCATATTTATAAGTTTCATATTTTTAGGATACCCGGTTTTACGTTTCGTGACTTAACAACTTACGGTTAGCATTTCCCGGAGTCAAAACTAGTTACATAAGCTTGGATAATATCATCAAAAGTCCACACTTGCTCCCCAAGCCTTATGAACCGCCATATAGGGGGGGGGGGGGATTCACACTTGTGGCATGATCTCATGACTTTAGCCATTAGATCGATACTTATTTACAACTTGGTCACCAAGTTTAGGTAACTTTCCTAGTTATTTCCTAACCTCCTCTTCATAGTATAAATAGCAAGCTCATGTCTTCCTTTCTTCACCACCAAAACGCCACACTATTAAATCCTAGCACCATGATCCTTTGATCTTCAATATACAAGTTACACTACAAAGTTCAAGGTCTTAGTATTCTCTACCTAGTTCTTAAGTTTGTTTGGTGATTCCATGGTTGAATTAGGAGCTACACAAGGTTACTAGGGCTGAAGTTAAATGGTTTTCACAAGGGTTAGATCAAGGCTAGCAAGGGTTACAAGAGTTGTGGTGAAGGGTTTACAAGCATAGGTTTAGTGTCCTAGTTTCATCCTTGACTTCCTTTCTTTAGAAAGCCAAAAGTTGTAAGAAAACCCTATTACACTTTCTTTCTCAATATCATTTTCATGCTATTTATGTTTCTTTAATGCTATATATGGTCTTTGTATTATGTTCATGATGTATAAAAACTAGTAAAACAAGTTATGGTATATATATGTTAACTTATGTTATTCAAACAAGTAAACTAGTGACTTTTATGGAGAACCACGACCAAAATAGTACAACTATGATATTGGACACTTACTTACTGTTAAAGATGACTTAACAAGGAAAACATAACAATTTGAATCACCCAAAACGAGTACCCGAGTCAAAAGTTATGACCATTTGAAGTTAGCAAAACCAAAACGCCGAAACTGCCGATACCTACTGTTTTGCATTCTGCCATTTTGAAAGTCAACCTTCTGGTCCGATTCATCAAAAAGTTAAAACACGAAAGATGTCCGGAACGACGTTTTCGTTCAGGTGTAAAGAAGCTCGAGCCCTGAAAATGCTTTCCGAGTGATATTTTCTTCAAATTTTTAACAGCCCATTTTTAGACCAAAGTCACTATATGATAGTTATGATTTACTAAGATCAAGAGGTCTAATGACCTAAAGCCAAGAAAACAACCATGGCTAAAGCCAAGGTTGAGTCTCAATACCATGGTTACAATGACCAAGGTCACGGCAAAGCCACGGCTAAAGACCATATAACTTTAAAGATCAAAACTTATATATATGTTATCAAATACTACAATAGTAGGGAGCCTCATGTGAGGAGTTCATTAAGTAAGCCGTCGAGATGAGTTGTGGATTTACGAATTAAAGTGTCCTGGCTCCTCGAACGTTTACTCCATGACTTTTGAATTATGTCGGCCCGAACGGTAGTAAGAGATATACAACCTATACATGTTTCATAAACCATTTATATTCAAAGACTTACACTATATACTAAGTACTACATCATGAACTATATGCAAGACATATATAGGCAATTCGTCGTATTCTTAGACGTTACTCCAAACCTAAGTCGCAACGTTCTATTATAGGCAGCTCTTAGAGACTTTCGCGATTCGACTACCACTATCATTTCTCACTACATAGACTTAAGGTGAGTCATAGCCCCTACTCTTTTCATACTTGTTTTAACTCTTTGAGGGAGATACATGCTCAACTACTTGCTTACTTGTACAAATACTCAAAACATTTATACTTGATTGTCTTATACTTGATTGCATTATACTTGATTTCATACATACATGACTGTTTTATACATTGGGAAATGGCACCCAGTAAACTTTTATCTTTGGGAAGTGGCTCCCAGTTTTCTTTAGGAAGTGGCTCCCAGTTATCTTTGGGAAGTGGCTCCCAGTTTTCTTTGGGAAATGGCTCCCAGTTGTCTTTGGGAATTGGCTCCCAAGTGAGGTCTTCGGAGATGAAGTGTAGACTCACGACTAATTGCTTAATTGTTTTGATGAACTTATACATGTCTTATTCATACTATATATTTAGCAGTGGGTTGTGAACACACAGGTTACAAGTCTCTTATGGCGGGACTTGCAACTGAGTGGATTCCCGATGCCTTTGCTGTGTGATCATTTTTATAGGCTTTATTTCTTAAACAAACTCTATGAACTCACCAACCATTGTGTTGACACTTTAGCATGTTTATCTCAGGTTAGTAAGGCGATAGGTAGTGCGTGGAACTTAGACTCAAGCTGCATATTCTGAAGACTTACGCTTTTATCATTTACCATTCAAAACATTTTGTATACATTTATGTATCATACTTTGAAATCTCATGTTTGTAACTTTGAATTCATTAATCGAATGGTAACTTTTCAAAACGTCTCATTTAGAGTTCGTTTTCTATAACTTGTACTTTGTATTATGAAGTAGCACCCCTGTGACACAGTCTTCCGCTGCGGTATTTTGGGGGTGTTACAGATTGGTATCAGAGCCTTGGTTATAGAGAACAAGGTTACATTTAGTGCCTAGACTATAACTGCTATATACGTTAAGACTCTCCTCTTTATTTGCCTTACACACACTACATACGCATACGCTTTTTGGTAGTTGTTGGTTTAGTTTCACGCTGTTAGATGATGTGACTTTAATATTATAAGGAGCCCCAGAGATTAGTCGAGTCATTAAAAACATGGAGCTCAGTAATAACTAATTATTTAACTTGATCTTTTGACAGTTCTTGTTTGATGAGACACAAGATTTGAGTTAAATAATATTATTGCTTAGCTTTAGGGATTTGATGACTTGATTATCTTACTATCTGCCTCAGAAGGCGGATTTTGTGTCGAAAATTCTTAAGTAGGATGATTTAGAATCTCCTTATTTAAATGGATTGGGACGCCTCTTTATTTAAATAAAGAAATTGTAAATCACCGAACCATAAGTTTATGATCCCTTACTTACATAAATTTGGACGCTTGTTTATGTAAGTAATGAGTTATAAATAAGTGGGCTTATTTGCATCCGATACAACTCCTTAACCAGAACCTTAGACGAATCAGAGTAAACACCACTATATTAGAGATCCCGAATTCTCTTAGACACACCGTAAGTAGTTAACATCAACTGAACTTCGGGAAGAAGTTCTCCTTAAGGGGTAGAGACTGTAACAATTCGCATTTTCAGATTAATTTTACTATTCACTTTTACTCTTCATTTTTCCCAAAATTTTCACGAAATTTGATTTTTGTTTCTTGGCCTCGAGTGATAAATCATTTCCATAGCAAATTAAAAGTTTGACACTCATCAGATCATTTTCGTGAAAGTTATTAAGGAATTACATGTTTTAGGGTAAAACGTCATTCAAAAATTCTATGCACAACGAAACTTGACCGCGTTAAGTGACCCCGCATCAGAAAAATGTTTGACACACTCATGATTTATTTGAGAATTAATCATGACTGTGAAAAACATGACCAAAATAAGCCTCGGCCGTGAAAAACTGGAATTTTCAATTTTTAAGCATTTTTACTCAGCCGTAACCTTAGCCTATACCTACACCGCGTTTCTAAGACGATTTGAGTTTTCAACTTATTAGAAAAAGTCAACATATTTTTCCCTCCTCCTTTGACCAAAAATCATTCCTTGATTTTATAAGTCATTCATTGATTTTTAGGCTTACGGTTTTATGTCTAAAAGACATTTAATACCAACCGACACTAGACTGAGCCCAGCCTAGACATTATAAGCCATTTTAAGTCATTAGTATCCTATTAGAAAAAGTTACATTTTACTTTTCTCAATTTTACGCAACTTTCGTACGTTTTACGTATTACGCGTTTTAGACCCGTGTTTCCAGTTTTAGCAGGGTTTTAGCACCTCAATAGAACCTACCACTCATTTTATATTTTATTATTGAGTATATTGATAAGTTCTAGCATATTTATAAGTTTCATATTTTTAGGATACCCGGTTTTATGTTTCGTGACTTAACAACTTACGGTTAGCATTTCCCGGAGTCAAAACTAGTTACATAAGCTTGGATAATATCATCAAAAGTCCACACTTGCTCCCCAAGCCTTATGAACCACCATATAGGGGGGGGGGATTCACACTTGTGGCATGATCTCATGACTTTAGCCATTAGATCAATACTTATTTACAACTTGGTCACCAAGTTTAGGTAACTTTCCTAGTTATTTCCTAACCTCCTCTTCATAGTATAAATAGCAAGCTCATGTCTTCCTTTCTTCACCACCAAAACGCCACACTATTAAATCCTAGCACCATGATCCTTTGATCTTCAATATACAAGTTACACTACAAAGTTCAAGGTCTTAGTATTCTCTACCTAGTTCTTAAGTTTGTTTGGTGATTCCATGGTTGAATTAGGAGCTACACAAGGTTACTAGGGCTGAAGTTAAATGGTTTTCACAAGGGTTAGATCAAGGCTAGCAAGGGTTACAAGAGTTGTGGTGAAGGGTTTACAAGCATAGGTTTAGTGTCCTAGTTTCATACTTGACTTCCTTTCTTTAGAAAGCCAAAAGTTGTAAGCAAACCCTATTACACTTTCTTTCTCAATATCATTTTCATGCTATATATGGTCTTTGTATTATGTTCATGATGTATAAAAACTAGTAAAACAAGTTATGGTATATATATGTTAACTTATGTTATTTAAACAAGTAAACTAGTAACTTTTATGGAGAACCACGACCAAAATAGTACAATTATGATATTGGACACTTACTTACTGTTAAAGATGACTTAACAAGGAAAACATAACAATTTGAATCACCCAAAACGAGTACCCGAGTCAAAAGTTATGACCATTTGAAGTTAGCAAAACCAAAACGCCGAAACTGCCGATACCTACTGTTTTGCATTCTGCCATTTTGAAAGTCACCATTCTGGTCCGATTCATAAAAAAGTTAAAACACGAAAGTTGTCCGGAACGACGTTTTCATTTAGGCTTAAAGAAGCTCGAGCCCTGAAAACGCTTTCCGAGTGATATTTTCTTCAAATTCTTAACAGCCCATTTTTAGACCAAAGTCACTATATGGTAGTTATGATTTACTAAGACCAAGAGGTCTAATGACCTAAAGCCAAGACCACAACCATCGCTAAAGCCAAGGTTGAGTCTCAAGACCATGGTAACAATGACCAAGGTCACGGCAAAGCCACGGCTAAAGACCATATAACTTTTAAAGATCAAAACTTATATATATGTTATCAAATACTATAATACTAGGGAGCCTCATGTGAGGAGTTCATTAAGTAAGCCGTCGAGATGAGTTGTGGATTTACGAATTAAAGTGTCCTGGCTCCTCAAACGTTTACTCCATGACTTCTGAATTATGTCGGCCCGAACGGTAGTAAGAGATATACAACCTATACATGTTTCATAAACCATTTATATTCAAAGACTTACACTATATACTAAGTACTACATCATGAACTATATGCAAGACATATATAGGCAATTCGTCGTATTCTTAGACGTTACTCCAAACCTAAGTCGCAACGTTCTATTATAGGCAGCTCTTAGAGACTTTCGCGATTCGACTACCACTTTCATTTCTCATTACATAGACTTAAGGTGAGTCATAGCCCCTACTCTTTTCATACTTGTTTTAACTCTTTGGGGGAGATACATGCTCAACTACTTGCTTACTTATACAAATACTCAAAACATTTATACTTGATTGTTTTATACTTGATTGTCTTATACTTGATTGCATTATACTTGATTTCATACATACATGACTGTTTTATACTTTGGGAAATGGCACCCAGTAAACTTTTATCTTTGGGAAGTGGCTCCCAGTTGTCTTTGGGAATTGGCTCCCAAGTGAGGTCTTCGGAGATGAAGTGTAGACTCACGACTAATTGCTTAATTGTTTTGATGAACTTATACATGTCTTATTCATACTATATATTTAGCAGTGTGTTGTGAACACACAGGTTACAAGTCTCTTATGGCGGGACTTGCAACTGAGTGGATTCACGATGCCTTTGCTGTGTGATCATTTTTATAGGCTTTATTTCTTAAAAATAACTCTATGAACTCACCAACCATTGTGTTGACACTTTAGCATGTTTATCTCAGGTTAGTAAGGCGATAGCTAGTGCGTGGAACTTAGAGTCAAGCTGCATATTCTGAAGACTTACGCTTTTATCATTTACCATTCAAAACATTTTGTATACATTTATGTATCATACTTTGAAATCTCATGTTTGTAACTTTGAATTCATTAATCGAATGGTAACTTTTCAAAACGTCTCATTTAGAGTTCGTTTTCTATAACTTTTACTTTGTATTATAAAGTAGCACCCCTGTGACACAGTCTTCCGTTGCGGTATTTTTGGGGTGTTACAGATTGGTATCAGAGCCTTGGTTATAGAGAACTAGGTTACATTTAGTGCCTAGACTATAACTGCTATATACGTTAAGACTCTCCTCTTTATTTGCCTTACACACACTACATACGCATACACTTTTTGGTAGTTGTTGGTTTAGTTCCACGCTGTTAGATGATGTGACTTTAATATTATAAGGAGCCCCAGAGATTAGTCGAGTCATTAAAAACATGGAGCTCAGTAATAACTAATTATTTAACTTGATCTTGTGACAGTTCTTGTTTGATGAGACACAAGATTTGAGTTAAATAATATTATTGCTTAGCTTTAGGGATTTGATGACTTGATTATCTTACTATCTGCCTCAGAAGGCGGATTTTGTGTCAGAAATTCTTAAGTAGGATGATTTATAATCTCCTTATTTAAATGGATTGGGACGCCTCTTTATTTAAATAAAGAAATTGTAAATCACCGAACCATAAGTTTATGATCCCTTACTTACATAAATTTGGACGCTTCTTTATGTAAGTAATGAGTTATAAATAAGTGGGCTTATTTGCATCCGATACAACTCCTTAACTAGAACCTTAGACGAATCAGAGTAAACACCACTATATTAGAGATCCCGAATTCTCTTAGACACACCGTAAGTAGTTAACATCAACTGAACTTCGAGACGAAGTTCTCCTTAAGGGGTAGAGACTGTAACAATTCGCATTTTCAGATTAATTTTACTATTCACTTTTACTATTCATTTTTCCCGAAATTTGATTTTTTTTTCTTGGCCTCGAGTGATAAATCATTTCCATAGCAAATTAAAAGTTTGACACTCATCAGATCATTTTCGTGAAAGTTATTAAGGAATTACAAAGAGTTACACGTTTTAGGGTAAAACGTCATTCAAAAATTCTACGGACAACGAAACTTGACCGCATTAAATGACCCCGCATCAGAAAAATGTTTGACACACTCATGATTTATTTGAGAATTAATCATGACTGTGAAAAACATGACCAAAATAAGCCTCGGCCGTGAAAAACTGGAATTTTCAGTTTTTAAGCGTTTTTACTCAGCCGTAAGCTTAGCCTATACCTACACCGCGTTTCTAAGATGATTTGAGTTTTCAACTTATTATAAAAAGTCAACATATTTTTCCCTCCTCCTTTGACCAAAAATCATTCCTTGATTTTATAAGTCATTCCTTGATTTTTAGGCTTACGGTTTTATGTCTAAAAGACATTTAATACCAACCGACACTAGACTGAGCCCAGCCTAGACATTATAAGCCATTTTAAGTCATTAGTATCCTATTAGAAAAGTTACATTTTACTTTTCTCAATTTTACGCAACTTTCGTACGTTTTACGTATTACGCGTTTTAAACCCGTGTTTCCAGTTTTAGCAGGGTTTTATCACCTCAATAGAACCTACCACTCATTTTATATTTTATTATAGAGTATATTGATAAGTTCTAGCATATTTATAAGTTTCGTATTTTTAGGATACCCGGTTTTACGTTTCGTGACTTAACAACTTACGGTTAGCATTTCCCGGAGTGAAAACTAGTTACATAAGCTTGGATAATATCATCAAAAGTCCACACTTGCTCCCCAAGCCTTATGAACCGCCATATAGGGGGGGGGATTCACACTTGTGGCATGATCTCATGACTTTAGCCATTAGATCAATACTTATTTACAACTTGGTCACCAAGTTTAGGTAACTTTCCCAGTTATTTCCTAACCTCCTCTTTATAGTATAAATAGCAAGCTCATGTCTTCCTTTCTTCACCACCAAAACGCCACACTATTAAATCCTAGCACCATGATCCTTTGATCTTCAATATACAAGTTACACTACAAAGTTCAAGGTCTTAGTATTCTCTACCTAGTTCTTAAGTTTGTTTGGTGATTCCATGGTTGAATTAGGAGCTACACAAGGTTACTAGGGCTGAATTTAAATGGTTTTCACAAGGGTTAGATCAAGGCTAGCAAGGGTTACAAGAGTTGTGGTGAAGGGTTTACAAGCATAGGTTTAGTGTCCTAGTTTCATACTTGACTTCCTTTCTTTAGAAAGCCAAAAGTTGTAAGCAAACCCTATTACACTTTCTTGCTCAATATCATTTTCATGCTATTTATGTTTCTTTCATGCTATATATGGTCTTTGTATTATGTTCATGATGTATAAAAACTAGTAAAACAAGTTATGGTATATATATGTTAACTTATGTTATTTAAACAAGTAAACTAGTGACTTTTACGAAGAACCACGACCAAAATAGTACAACTATGATTTTGGACACTTACTTACTGTTAAAGATGACTGAACAAGGAAAACATAGCAATTTGAATCACCCAAAACGAGTACCCGAGTCAAAAGTTATGACCATTTGAAGTTAGCAAAACCAAAACGCCAAAACTGCCGATACCTACTGTTTTGCATTTTACCATTTTGAAAGTCACCCTTCTGCTCCGATTCATCAAAAAGTTAAAACACGAAAGTTGTTCAGAACGATGTTTTCGGTCGGGAGTGAAGAAGCTCGAGCCCTGAAAACGCTTTCCGAGTGATATTTTCTTCAAATTCTTAACAGCCCATTTTTAGACCAAAGTCACTATATGATAGTTATGATTTACTAAGACCAAGAGGTCTAATGACCTAAAGCCAAGACCACAACCATGGCTAAAGCCAAGGTTGAGTCTCAAGACCATGGTAACAATGACCAAGGTCACGGCAAAGCCACGGCTAAAGACCATATAACTTTTAAAGATCAAAACTTATATATATGTTATCAAATACTACAATAGTAGGGAGCCTCATATGAGGAGTTCATTAAGTAAGCCGTCGAGATGAGTTGTGGATTTACGAATTAAAGTGTCCTGGCTCCTCGAACGTTTACTCCATGACTTCTGAATTATGTCGGCCCGAACGATAGTAAGAGATATACAACCTATACATGTTTCATAAACCATTTATATTCAAAGACTTACACTATATACTAAGTACTACATCATGAACTATATGCAAGACATATATAGGCAATTCGTCGTATTCTTAGACGTTACTCCAAACCTAAGTCGCAACGTTCTATTATAGGCAGCTCTTAGAGACTTTCGCGATTCGACTACCACTATCATTTCTCATTGCATAGACTTAAGGTGAGTCATAGCCCCTACTCTTTTCATACTTGTTTTAACTCTTTGGGGGAGATACATGCTCAACTACTTGCTTACTTGTACAAATACTCAAAACATTTATTCTTGATTGTTTTATACTTGATTGTCTTATACTTGATTGCATTATACTTGATTTCATACATACATGACTGTTTTATACTTTGGGAAATGGCACCCAGTAAACTTTTATCTTTGGGAAGTGGCTCCCAGTTTTCTTTGGGAAGTGGCTCCCAGTTATCTTTGGGAAGTGGCTCCCAGTTGTCTTTGGGAATTGGCTCCCAAGTGAGGTCTTCGGAGATGAAGTGTAGACTCACGACTAATTGCTTAATTGTTTTGATGAACTTATACATGTCTTATTCATACTATATATTTAGCAGTGGGTTGTGAACACACAGGTTACAAGTCTCTTATGGCGGGACTTGCAACTGAGTGGATTCACGATGCCTTTGCTGTGTGATCATTTTTATAGGCTTTATTTGTTAAACAAACTCTATGAACTCACCAACCATTGTGTTGACACTTTATCATGTTTATCTCAGGTTAGTAAGGCGATAGCTAGTGCTTGGAACTTAGAGTCAAGCTGCATATTCTGAAGACTTACGCTTTTATCGTTTACCATTTAAAATATTTTGTATACATTTATGTATCATACTTTGAAATCTCATGTTTATAACTTTGAATTCATTAATCGAATGGTAACTTTTCAAACCGTCTCATTTAGAGTTCGTTTTCTATAACTTGTACTTTGTATTATGAAGTAGCACCCCTGTGACACAGTCTTCCGCTGCGGTATTTTGGGGGTGTTACAAAAGGCTCTAATATATAGCCCCGTCTTTATAACATATGCCTTTAAGCAGTTTGTGATGAAACTGCTTTTTTAAGCAGCTTGTGATGGAACTTGATAAGCAGTTTGTTGTTCTACGCATTTTTGAAACTTGTTTATTTAAAAAAAAAAAAAACGAGATACGGCGATGATGCTTTTAAAAACAATTGATTTTGGCGTGGCATTTCCAAATGGATGGCAATAAAAACTTGATTTTGCAACCTTTGAAGTTGCAGCCATATATGATAATATTTGCTTATGTGAAACTACTTATAATCTGAGCCTAATGTTATCTCGATGTAATATTGAAATCGTAAAACTTATTATTACCTCTTCTGTGTAAAATGGTGAACTAGACATTTTGTTGCCTTTTGTTGTGATACTCTGCCCCAACCCTTTCTTTCAATATTGTAGCCTTTTGTTGTAATAGTCTGCCCCAACCCTTTCTTTCAATATTGTTGCCTTTTGTTGTAATACTCTGCCCCAACCCTTTCTTTCAATATTGTTGCCTTTTGTGATACTCTGCTTCTTTGTGGTTATAATGACGGGGGCTATTTTGATATGGCCTAGGTTATAAAGACGGGGGTTAAATTTTTAGTGGAACGGGGTCTATGGCTAAGGGTGTACTTTTGTGATACTCTGCTTCTTGTTCGTATGGTTGGTGGTTCTGTGGTGTAGTGTTTGCAGAAATTTGGGGTATGTTAAGGGTGTACTTGTGGTGGTTTTGTCTTTCTGTGGTGTATTGTTTGTTGGTATTGGTGGTTCTTTGTGGTGTTTGTTGATATTGGTGGTTCTTTGTGGTGTTTGTTGATATTGGTGGTTTTGTGGTGTGTAGTGAGCCTTGTTTATAATGGAGCTTTTCTTGTGCTCTTGTGAGTAATTGCAGGGAATCTATACGTTCTTGTGAGTTTTGACAGCCTTGTGAAGCTTTCTTGTGATACTTGAGAAACATGTGGAAGTTGTGGAGATCGTGGAATCTGCTTTTGTTGTGGATTCATGTGGAAATTGTGGAATCTGCTTTTTCCTGTGGAATATGGGGTATGTTCCCGTATGTATAACACATTGTGTGAATCTGCACTTTCTAACTTTTACTACAAATAGTTTTTAAAAACTAAGTCGATGACGAATGGTTTTTAAAACCGAATGGATGGCGAAGTTTATCACTTTCACAACCTTCAAATCTGAGCCTTACTAAAAATCTGAGCCTATAAGGCGATGACAAATGTTTATATCTTTGATCCGAGCCTTACTTTAAGTTTGTGTGAATCTGCAGTTGTGTTTGTGTTGTGTCTGTGTTCAAATGCTTTGATTGTTTGCAGTCTGCTTGTGTTAACTACTTGTGTGCTTATGCACTTGGACAAAAAAAAGGACTTGGACAAAAAAACTGGCGATGACGAAACATTGATCCAAGCCTTACTTTGTATTTGTGTTGAATCTGCAGTTGTGAATCTGCTTGTGTGTTTGTTATTGTTTCCAATTTGCTTGTGTTAACTGCCTGTGTGCTTATGCACTTGGACAAAAAAAAGGACTTGGACAAAAAAACTGGCGATGACGAAACATTGATCCGAGCCTTTGTGTTTGTGTGAATCTGCAGTTGTGTTTGTGTGAAAAAAAATGGACTTGGACAAACATTTTAACACATTGAAACATTGGACAAACATGGGACCAAAAAAATGGACTTGGACAAAAAAATGGAAAAAATGTTATTATGGGACCAAAAAACAGAAAAAAAAAGAAAGAAAAAAAAAGGCAAAAGCTGCAAAAGTACCCCTAGGTGGGTAGGGGGTTTTTGCAGAATTAGGGTAGACCCCGTCGTGTTAGTACATCCCTATAGAAAAAAAATTAGCTATCACATGATACATTGAACGCTATATATTGAGAGTTGTGCAAATTCAGTATCAGGACTTTCAAAACGTGATATGTGCAAGACAGTTAGGCATTCTCAAAATTCGAAAGAGAATATTTTTTTTTATATAATAAGATATCTCTGATATTTAAATTAAATACTTCTAAAATTTTAAAAACTTGTTCCACTAATATTAGTTAATGTTTACATGTACCAATTTGCATTTCCACTTTTATAAGTTTAGATATACTTTACATGTTTATTTTTCAAAATTTAGAATTTTTAGTTGTTTCAAACTTCAAAATATGTAAAAAAAATGTATTAGGTCTTCACCTACTTTGTCATTTCCCATAAAGTCTTTGCCAAGTCTCTATCAATATGGGTTGTCAAATCTGTTTTTGTCCATTAGTCCAAATGTGTAAGCAACTAAAAATTTAAGACCTCAAAATTACTCTATTTTGTACTTATAAATTTTATTTTGTACTTATGTTACCTTAATAAACTTGAATAATACAGCATGGTAGCGATGTAAATATCAAGAATGGCCTCAAACTTTGTAAAAAAATTAAAATCATTTAAATTTTAAATAACTTTGAAAATTTCAAAATCGAATTTCAAAAAATTTAAAATTTTTAAAACTTGCAAAATTTTCCAAAATACTCCTACGTAAAAAAAACTTTACTTTTCGTGATTCTTTTACAATTTACACATTTAATAATTTACAAATATCAACTAAACAAAAATTTAGATAGCACAGGTTAAACATTTTAAGAAAATTTAATATTTTATCTAACAAAAATATACTACCAAATTATACAACAAAATTTCTATAGTATATAACAATTTATACAACCAAAACTAACAAACTAATAAAAAAATTACCAACAAATTTACAAACTAATTTGAAAATAAACTATTCATTTCCGGCAGCGGAGCAATGCGGATACAAGAAGAAACCTTCAAAACTCAAGTATGTAGAAAAATATAGATCCAAATTTATAAAAAGACACAAAAAAGAAACCTCAAAACTAGAAATATATATAGATCTATAAAAAAGATACAAAAAAAACCTCAAAACTCGAATATTCTTCAGATCTGTGAAGAGGTCTCAATGGTGGGGTGATAACGCTCAAAGTTAACATGTTTTTATAAGCGTTATTAGTGTTTTTGTGTATGTTATTTGGATGTCTTTATATGCTTTTGCCACTAAATCGTATCAAAGTATGTTTTTGTAGCATATGTAGCCAAATGTAGGAAAAATGGAGAAAAAGTGAAGAAAATGAAGTATATGCGATTACACGAAGATTCCTGAGTTCAAAAGTCCAATCTGTGACGCATTTCATAAGGAGAACCTAAGTTTTGTCATCTCAAAGTTCCAAGTTCAGAGTTAATCAAGTTTGGATAGTGCATAAAGAACTACACAAGGAAAAGTCAAAGTCCAAAGCAACCTGAACCTACCATCCGATCGGTTGGAGTACAACCGATCGGATAGCCACAATTACCACATCCAACCGATCGGTACCAACCCGCATCCGATCGGATGGACATCTCTGCCTGTTTATACCAACTTCTTGTGCATGAATCTTGGTCTTTTGTCCCATTGTTCTAGGCCCTTCTTAGTGTCTTGTTGTCCAAGCTCCAGCATTTATGTCCCTATTCATTACTAAGAGTATTTGACAAGCCTAAAAGGACCCCAAGAGTACACAAAGGAAGACACAATTGAAGATACAATTCAAGAGATCATTTACTCTCATTGCTACTCTCAATTATTATCATCATCTAGCTCTCAAAGAAGGAAAATTCGTGCAGAAAGAACCAGGAACTTTGGAGGACCAAGGAAGCAACATTTGGAGGCAAAAAATCTCAAGAAATCATCACCAATACTTAGGTTATCAATACCTTGTCATTTGTTATCAATTCCAAAGCATTGTAAGACTTAAAACCATGGATTCTAATGTTAAATATTCTGAGTTTATTTGCATGTTTGCTATGAGTGGCTAGTAGTCTTTTTACACTTGTTTTGATGATGTTTTATGCTTAGTGATAGTTATGATTGTGATAACATGTTTTAATTCAATTTCAAGTCAATCCTAACAACCCATTGTACCTTAAGTTTCATAGTGACATTTTTTGAGCCAAGGTTAACTAATTGATAATAGTTTCAAGGGTAAAGATTTGTTATTATTCAACTAGTTATAATCATTTGTCTATGAATGATTATTTTTCACCATAATTATTCTTGACTAGACAAAGAAACAAGGAGTATGATTGTAATGAGAATGCTTTTATAACATCAAATCAGATTGTTTGTAAACCTTTAGTTAGACGAAAGTTTAGATGTTTATAAACAATTGTAACCTTTTTGTCTATGAATGGGTTACCTTTTGTAATGACCATTTCCTAAGAGTATTTGATTTGTAATAAGAGTTTGTTCTTGTGTTTAAGATATTCACCATACCTTATGAACCTTGGATGGATCTTGAATTGATTGGTTTACACCTAAAGCTTGTCTTTATGAACTAAAATCTTGACGAAGGTTTAACTTGTAGAAACAATAGATTTGACCACCATCTAATTATCACAACCAACATGTTATCAAAAGTTATCACAATCATGTGTGTCATTAAGTAGAAAACTAGTCTAAACAAGTGTAGTTTTTAAATTATTGAATTTGCTTATTATCTTATTTGTGTACATTAGAGATTTACTTTTAGACTTATATTTTGATTCACTCACAAATCCCTGTGAACGATCCCGACTTACCATCATATATTGCTATAACGGACGAGTACACTTGCTCGTATGTGTTGTTTCTAGATTTGGTAATTCACCCTTATAAATTTAAAACTTGCACTAACAAAATGCACATCAAGTTTTTGGCGCCGTTGCTGGGGATTTTGATTGTGTTTCTTTTAAGTTTTAAAAGTCTGTTTCTTTTCATGTTCGTTTTCTAAAAAAAAATAAGAATAAATAAAAATAAATTATCAGAAATATCCAACCGATCGGTTTTCCAGTTTTCCCAGTTTTTTTTAATTTTACCGTAGCATCCATCCGATCGGTTTGACATCCAACCGATTCGGATAGAACTTTCTGTTTTCGAAAATTTTATTTTCTTGTTCTTTTGTTTAGGTAATTGACTCGCTTCTCTTGGTAGTTGTATGAACACTCGTTCTACTACTGAAAAGCTTAGTACACCTTTATCCAATCCCGAAAGTTTGTTTCGTAAGAAGAGATCTTCATCTATTCTTAATTGGTTTGATAATCTTTCCGAAGAACATCCGATTTCCGATCTTTTTAAACCAATACCCATGGCTGACGATCAACCCATGTGGGCCGCCAATCGAACCATAGCACCTACTCCTGGAGCTGCTGTTGTTGTCGCCGACCTTGGTGAAAACTTTACCGTTAAAGGTTACCATCTCTCTATGATCAAAGATCGTCAATTTGATGGCCGTTCACGGGCCGATCCGCATAAACACATTGCTGAATTCATTGAAATTTGTGGCATGTTTCGTTATGGAAATACCGATGTCGATGCTATTAAGCTCAAACTTTTTCCATCATTACTCGCCGGAGATGCCAAAGTATGGTATAACGAATTAACCCAGGAACTATCAATAATTTGGAGGAGATAAGGCAAGCTTTTGTAAGCCGATTCTTTCCACCTGCCATGTATGATAGACTAATGGGAGAAATCCGTGCTTTTACACAAAATCCTAATGAATCTCTTGTTGAAGCTTGGCTTCGCATGAAAGATTTGCTTCGAAGTTGTCATGGTCATAATTTAGGACGAGGAACAATAATCAAAATCTTTTATCATGGTCTTGATAAAGCATCCCAAGCAATCCTTGATGTCGGAGGAATTTTTCTTTACAAAACACCTAATGAGGCATATCAACTTCTCGAAGATAGAGTACTCCTTAAACTCGATTGGTCAAAAGATTCCAAAACCAAACCCCTACGGAAACCGTTGCTTTTGCCGAAAGTTCAGATAATTCGAAACTCATGGAGAAAATAGAAGCTTTGACTTCTAAAATCGACTCGAAATACAAAGATATAAGAGGAGAAATGAAAGAAATGCTAGATGGCTGTAATAATTGTGGAGGAAATCACACATCATCCGAATGTGATGACCAACCTATGAATAGACCCAACGAAGGGGAAGCCAATTATGTCAAAGGAGGATATCGTGGAGGAGGTTTTCGTGGTAATTATTACGGAAGAAGTTCTAGAAAATTGGCAAGACCACCAACAAAGGGATAACAACTGTGATTTTCAACCCCGAACAGACAACCCAAACCTACCAAATTCCGATAAAAAGGAAGAATCTGATTTCGAAAAAATGATGAGAGATTTCGTAACTACTCAAAGAGCTTCAAATGAGTTTGTAAAAACTCAGTTTTTCAATCTCAAAACCAAAGTTGAGCAAGGTCAGAAAAATCATCAAGCTTCTATCCAGGATCTTGAACAAAAATTTGGTAGACTTTCTGATCAATTTTCTTCTCGAATTCCTAGTACATTACCAAGTAACACCCAATCCAATCCAAAACCGTCTGGATCAAACGATAAGAATTATTGTCCACCACAAACCAGAAATGAGCATATCAATGATGTATTCACTCGAAGTGGTCTCTCATATGATCCACCAACCAAAGAAAATACCGTTCCACCAATAAAACCTTATACACCGAAAATACCATATCCACAAGCCCTAAGAAAAGAGAAAAGAGAGGAGCGAAATAAGAAGTTTATAGAGATGATCAAAGAAGTTAGAATTAACGTACCCCTCGTTGATGTTCTAGCTGGAATGCCCAATTATGGGAAATTTTGGAAAGAACGGAAACAAGTTGGAACAAATTTCCGCTACCGTTCTTAATGAAGAATGCTCTGCTATCATTCAAAACAAAATTCCAATGAAACTAGGAGATTCCAGAAGTTTTCTTATACCATGTACATTAGGAAACAACATCACATGCTATGCTTTAGCCGATCTAGGTGCAAGTATCAATTTGATGCCTTATTCGTTGTATTCTAAACTTTCCATCAATACATTGAAACGTACTAAGATGAGTATAATATTAGCCAACCATACATACCAATATCCTGTTGGGGTTGCTAAAAATATGCTTGTTCAAGTTGGTAAATTTGTTTTTCCTGTGGATTTTATCATCTTAGAAATGGAGGAAGATAGTCGAGTACCCTTAATCTTAGGAAGACCTTTATTAAACACTGCTGACGCCATGATCAAAGTCAAAGGCAGAGAACTCAATCTTGGAGTATGAGAAGATCGAATCACATTCTTAATCGATAAAGCAATGAAATATCCAAATTCCAGTGATGACACATGCTATAACATCGATGTAATTGATGAAGTCACTGAAGAAGAATTGGATGCATTACTTGCGATTCGAAACCATTCATGACTACTTCAAAAAAGATCAGTGAAACAGATTATGATAAAGAATTTGAGGAATTCATGGAAGTAAAATTAGAAGAAGAGAAAGAAGAGAAATTTGAAGATATCACTGAAAAAGATCAAATGAAAATCAAATCATCTCTAGAAGAACCACCCACTGATTTGGAACTCAAACCCCTTCCCAATAATCTCGAATACGCCTACTTAGAAGAAAATTCACTTCTTCCAGTAGTCATATCGTCGTTGCTCGAAATAAATCAAAAAGAAAGACTCATTTCTGTTCTTAAGAAGCATAAACGCTCTTTTGCGTGGAAAACTTCTGATATTCCAGGAATTAGACAAGATTTTTGCAAACAAAAAATCGATTGTCAAGAAGGTACTAAACCCGTTGTAGAAAGACAACGTCGACTCAACCCTAATATGAAAGAAGTTGTTAAGAAGGAAATTAGCAAACTTCTTGACGCATGAATTATTTATCCTATCGAGGATAGCCCATGGGTGAGTCCAGTTCATTGTGTTCCGAAGAAAGGAGAAATGACTGTAGTGACCAACGAAAGGAATGAATTAGTTCCTATTAGAACTGTCACTGGATTGCAAGTATGTATTGATTACAGAAAACTTAACAAAGACACCAGGAAAGATCATTTTCCTCTACCATTCATGGATCAGATGCTCGAAAGATTAGCAGGAAACAAATACTTTTGCTTCCTTGATGGTTTCTCGGGATATTTCCAAATTCCTATCGATCCAGCCGATCAAGAGAAAACCACATTTACATGTCCTTTTGGAACCTACGCTTACCGGCGTATGCCCTTTGGTCTATGTAATGCATCTGCAACTTTTCAAAGGTGTATGATCGCAATATTCCAAGACATGCTTGAGACATCTATGGAAGTTTTCATGGATGACTTTTCAGTTTTTGGTGATTCTTTTGAAACTTGTCATTCCAATCTCGATAAAATGCTTGAGAGATGTGAAGCTGCACGTCTAGTTCTTAATTGGGAAAAATGTCATTTCATGGTTACTGAAGGAATTGTGTTAGGACACAAGATATCAAGTTCAGGAATGGAAGTAGACAAAGCTAAAATAGATGTTATCACCAAATTACCACCACCAACTAGCGTTAAAGCCGTTAGAAGTTTTCTAGGACATGCCGATTTATCAAAGATTTTTCAAAAATATCACGTCCTATGACTAAACTTTTAGAAAAGGATTCTGTATTTGATTTCAATGCTGACTGCATTAAAGCTTTTGAAATATTGAAAAGTCAATTGATTAGTGCCTCAATTATGGTTGCACCTAATTGGTCACTACCATTTGAACTCATGTGTGATGCAAGCAATTTTGCTGTTGGAGCTGTTTTAGGACAACGTGAAGGAAAACATTTTCGTCCTATATACTTCACTAGTAAAACACTCAACAATGCTCAACAAAACTATACGGTTACGAAAAAGGAATTATTAGCCGTAGTTTTTGCATTCGACAAATTCAGATCTTATCTCGTGCTTTCAAAAACGATAGTTTTTACAGATCATTCCGCACTCAAATATCTGTTTACCAAACAAGATGCAAAACCGTGTCTTATCAGATGGATTTTACTACTGCAAGAATTCGATATCGAAATAAAAGACAAGAAAGGAGCAGAAAATCTTGCAGCTGATCATTTGTCACGTCTCGAGAATCCGAATTTGGAAGAATTAAAAGAAAATGAAATTAACGATTATTTTCCAGATGAAACTCTCATGACGATAGATAAAGATGATGATGAGGAAGTACCATGGTTTGCAGATTACGCAAATTATCTTGCAGGAGATATTCTTAAAAAAGGGATGAGTCACTACCAACGTAGTAAGTTCTTTTCAGAACTAAAAGACTATTATTGGGAGAAACCTTACCTTTTTAAAATGTGCAAGGATGGAATGATACGAAGATGTGTTTCGGGTGCCGAAACAAGAAAAATTCTTGATGAATGTCATCATGGCCCAACTGGGGGACATTATGGTCCTTCCACTACAACTAAAAAAGTTTTTGATGCTGGATTCTATTGGCCTACAATTTTCAAAGAAGCATATACTCTCGTTCAAAACTGCGATGCGTGCCAAAAATCCGGTAACCTTTCTCGAAGAGACGAAATGCCTCAAAAGAGCATTCAAGTCTGCGAAATATTTGACATTTGGGGAATTGATTTTATGGGACCCTTCCCTAAATCACACAAATACGAATATATCCTCGTTGCAATCGATTATGTTTCCAAATGGGTTGAAGCCGAAGCTTTTCCTGCTAACGATGCACGAGTTGCTGTCAACTTTCTCAAAAAGCTTTTCGCTCGCTATGGAATTCCTAAAGCTTTAATAAGTGATAGAGGATCCTATTTCTGTAATAAACAAATGGAGAAAGTAATGAAACTAAATGGAGTTCATCATCGTTTTGCTACAACTTATCATCCACAAACTAGTGGTCAAGTCGAAAATACCAATAGAGCTATAAAAAGAATACGTGAAAAAACGGTTAAGGACAATCCTTCCGTTTCGTCAAGGAAATTAGACGACGCTCTATGGGCATTTCGTACGACATATAAGACACCAATTGGTACAACACCATACAGACTCTTGTATGGGAAAACATGTCATCTACCGTTCGAACTTGAGCACCGTGCTTACTGGGCGCTAAGAAGCTGTAATCCTGATCTAAAAATAGCTGGAGAAAAGAGATTTTTGCAATTGCATGAACTTGATGAGTTAAGACTTCAAGCTTATGAGAACTCCCAGCTATACAAAGCAAGAACCAAAGCTTACCACGATAGAAAGCTGAAAATTCGAAAACAATTCAAAGCTGGAGATAAAGTTCTGCTCTTCAATATGAAATACAAGTTTAAAGCTCCGAAACTCAAGCCAAAATGGTTTGGACCATATGTAGTGAAACATGGATTTCCATCAGGTTATGTTGAACTTTATGACAAACATGGTGGAAGTTTCATTGTAAATGGGCACCGAATTAAACTCTATTATGATAAAGAGCAATTAAACGTAATTTCTAATGAAGAAATTCCATCCGAATTTGAATATGAAGCTATCACATTCATGGCTCCACACAAGGGAATGATCCCTTGGACACACAATAATGGTTTTATCTACGATGCTCTTCCTAAAGCATGGGAAAATGTTACATTGGAAAACATAGATGAAACAGGGGAGGGAATTGTGATAGGAAATGTGGTGTACATCTCTAAAACGAAATATAACACTACAACTACATAATCTATTCGAAGTTTGAGTCCGGCTGAGGACTCGTTAATAAAACAAGTGCTTATCGGGAGGCAACCCGTGTGTTTATTTTTAATATATTTATTATTTTTTTTCTCTCAGTGTCTACACCCCAAAGTTTTACCACTTGGTCAAACTTAAGTGTGGGGGTGTGCCACTAATTTGAATAAAATTGCAATGCTTTTTGTTTGTTTGTTTTTGTTTCTAATAATGTAGGTGTTGATTGCAAGAAACAGAAGATTGGAAAGAAACATAAAACCGGATATCATGGTTTATTTTCTCATTTTCCCTACTTTCATGCTTTTAAGTTCGTTTATCACATTGAGGACAATGCTTAACTTAAGTGTGGGGGGGGGGGGGGAGTAGGTAAATAAGAAATTAAGTCTAATATCGAGTTAATTTTAAATTTTGTTTGTCCTTATAATCTAGTTGTTTTCACACTTTTAGGAGTAATTTATTAGAATAACTGGATATATCCACTGGAAAAATCAGTAATTTTGAAAGAATTGAGATGTGTCCCGATTAAAATTGCAATCCACTTTTGGATCGATAACATTTGCTAGCACACATTATAACCCTTTCCACTAAATTGTGAGGATTTTAGCCTGTTCATATCTAGCATACATCTTATATGCTCGAATCTTTTGTTATGAGTGTGCCGTTGATTTTATTTATTCTAGAACTTGTACTTGTAAATCATTACGAGACCGTTGTGAGATTACATTTTTGTAATATAAGTATACATAAGTGATAAGAGGCAACCTTAGGATTTTAACCAAATAGCATTCCTTATTGATTTTAGCTAGTCACATTGATTAGTTAATTTCCAATTTTTAACCCTTTTGTTAGCGTTCATCTTTAATGCTAGATACCCTTAGTTACACCTTCTGAGCCTTTCCTTTTCTTTTGATTAAAACCATAAAAAAATACAAAAAGATTTTACACTTTTTAGCCTAGCCTTACCCTTTAGTCAAGTCTTGGTGAGTTGTTAGCTTTACGAGGTATTATATTATGAATCATGAAGAAAGAAATGAGAAAGTGGAAATTCAGGACTCAGCAATTGAAGCAAGTAAAAGTAAAGTCATCACAGTATATATGATGACAAGTGTTTCCAAGTGTTATGAATAGTTTTATGTATAGTTTTATGTATCGCCAATGAAGCTATAAAATAAAGCATTGATCGCGAAAGAATGAAGTTCTCAAAGACTACGAAGTTATGATTCAAGGAAGAAAAGCTAATAACATTTGATCTATAGACTTGGACTAGTTTGTATATTCTTAATCATCATTTACCCTTCAATAATCCCATGTCTTATTTCTACCCTTAACCCTTTTAAGCCTAAACCCGAATAAAAGACCTCTTTGATATGTAGACTTGGTGCTTACGCCATTGCGGTGTAGTTTTGTTTCTTGTACAAGCCTATAGTAATAATTAGATCATGACTGAGCAATGAGTGTGATTTATCATATACGCTACCCCATATATGAGTGTTATGAGTGAATTATATCTTATTCTACTTTCGTGAGGTGTTTTAGAAGTGTTAATCAAGCAAGAAAAATCGTTGGGTATTGTCAAACGTCTCAATATTTCGATTATAAAGCTTAATAAGGATGATCTAACTTATACTTGTATAAGGAGGATTTTCATCACAATTTTCAGAAATCACTTCCGGTTACCATGTGGATATTTAGTTTTCTTCTAGATTTGCTTGAGAACAAGCAAAGTTTAAGTGGGGGGGATTTGATAACGCTCAAAGTTAACATGTTTTTATAAGCGTTATTAGTGTTTTTGTGTATGTTATTTGGTTGTTTTTATATGCTTTTGCCACTAAATCGTATCAAAGTATGTTTTTGTAGCATATGTAGCCAAATGTAGGAAAAATGGAGAAAAACTGAAGAAAATGAAGTATATGCGATTACACGAAGATTCCCAAGTTCAAAAGTCCAATCTGTGACGCATTTCATAAGGTGAACCTAAGTTTTGTCATCTCAAAGTTCCAAGTACAGAGTTAATCATGTTTGGATAGTGCATAAAGAACTACACAAGGAAAAGTCAAAGTCCAAAGCAACCAGAACCTACCATCCGATCGGTTGGAGTACAACCGATCGGATAGCCACAATTATCACATCCATCCGATCGGTACCAACCTGCATCCGATCAGATGGACATCTCTGCCTGTTTATACCAACTTCTTGTGCCTGAATCTTGGTCTTTTGTCCCATTGTTCTAGGCCCTTCTTAGTGTCTTGTTGTCCAAGCTCCAGCATTTATGTCCCTATTCATTACTAGGAGTATTTGACAAGCCTAAAAGGACCCCAAGAGTACACAAAGGAAGACACAATTGAAGACACAATTCAAAAGATCATTTACTCTCATTACTACTCTCAATTATTATCATCATCTAGCTCTCAAAGAAGGAAAATTTGTGCAGAAAGAACCAGGAACTTTGGAGGACCAAGGAAGCAACATTTGGAGGCCAAAAATCTCAAGAAATCATCACCAATACTTAGGTTATCAATACCTTGTCATTTGTTATCAATTCCAAAGCATTGTAAGACTTAACACCATGGATTCTAATGTTAAATATTCTGAGTTTATTTGCATGTTTGCTATGAGTGGCTAGTAGTCTTTTTACACTTGTTTTGATGATGTTTTATGCTTAGTGATAGTTATGATTGTGATAACATGTTTTAATTCAATTTCAAGTCAATCCTAAGAACCAATTGTACCTTAAGTTTCATAGTGACATTTGTTGAGCCTAGGTAAACTAATTGATAATAGTTTCAAGGGTCGAAAGATTTGTTATTATTCAACTAGTTATAATCATTTGTCTATGAATGATTATTTTTCCCCATAATTATTCTTGACTAGACAAAGAAACAAGGAGTATGATTGTAATGAGAATGCTTTTAAAACATCAAATCAGATTGTTTGTAAACCTTTAGTTGGACGAAAGTTTAGATGTTTATAAACAATTGTAACCTTTTTGTCTATGAATGGGTTACCTTTTGTAATGACCATTTTCTAAGAGTATTTGATTTGTAATAAGAGTTTTTTCTTGTGTTTAAGATATTCACCATACCTTATGAACCTTGGATGGATCATGTGTGTCATTAAGTAGAAAACTAGTCTAAACAAGTGTAGTTTTTAAATTATTGAACTTGCTTATTATCTTATTTGCGTACATTAGAGATTTACTTTTAGACTTATATTTTGATTCACTCACAAATCCCTGCAAACGATCCTGACTTACCATCATATCTTGCTATAACGGACGAAAACACTTGTTCGTATGTGTTGTTTCTAGATTTGGTAATTCACCCTTATAAATTTAAAACTTGCACTAACAAAACGCACATCATGGGGTTTTCGGTGATTGGGTTTTTCAGATGTTGTGTATTTCCTTAGCAATGACGGTTTCAATGGTGTCGTGGTTATCGAAAAATTCTGTCAATGACGACGATTGAAAAAATTAGATAGAAGTTATATAAAAGCTCAAATCTACAAAACTATAATACATAGATCTATAAACAAAATGTGAATCTATTATAAAAACCTTCAGAAAAAAGACTCACGATGTAGCTGTGGGTCTCGGAGGTGGTGGATCTTGGTGGTCACGGGTTTTTGTTGGTGGTGTCGGTGGTGGTGGGTCGGCCATAATTTTGGTTACCAGTGTTGGATGAGTAATGCGTGGGAATTGCACCAGACTTTACCTCTCGAGGGATCTCGAGAAGCTTACAACCCCCACCAGGCAGTGTACCTGATCGTTGTAGTATAGTATAGTGACAAGTACCGGGGGATTGAACGTTCAACTCAGGAATAGTGTCGCTAAGATTAGAAAACCTAAAAACTAGGTCTAGAGGTGAGGGATGATTCTTTTTGTATTTTTTATATTTTATAAAAGCAAATAAAATCTCGGGTATTGGAAGGATAGGCGGAATTAGTTGCTAGTCAACTAACCCAATTCAAAATAAAATTACAAAAAATGAGAATAAACTAAATTTAACTAGTGGTGTGAACAATATATGGGAGAATTGTGTTTACTTAGATTTCACTACTCCCTTGATATCTTTTACATGTTAATTACTTGTTACAGTTGCGTGGATGACGGATTGTATTCCTTAATATGTGACACCCCCAAAATTTACAACGCAGCGGAATACCAATTTGGGTGTCACTTCATAGTTCATACACACAAGTTACATAAAACGACCTCAAAAGAGACGTTTAATAAAATGTCACATTCGATTTAATAAATCAGAGTACAAAGGTCCCAACAATTTCTATTTAAAACTTAAGTTACAAGAGTTAAAACATGACACATACGCATATTTTAAAGATAAAGGTTATCAAATGTGTAGAAAACAAGTCTTTCAATATTTGATATCCACGCGACTCTGATTGCTCCCAATGCTCCGCTAGCAAACTAATACCTGAGAAAATACATGCTAAAAAGTCAACATAAAGTTGAGTGAATTCATAGAGTTTAAATAAGTAATCAGTTGAATACAAGATAATTCAGTTTAAAATATGATGGGCTACGTTGTTATACGCCCATAATTAAGTTGACATGTAACAAATACAAGTCGGGAAATAAGATTTACAGCATTGAGCTCACGAAACCGAACCTTGACTATGTTTAAATGACGCCCCACACAAGGGTAATCTTGCCAATTACCCTAAATTCTCAATATTATATGTCCGTTTGACCCACAGTTGTCAAATGAGCGCTACTCACCCGGACAGGCTTGTCAAGCCAAATATGCATATTTATAATACTAGCGTTCACACAAAATTAACGGTTCATGATGATGACTTAAGCAAGAATACTCAATGTCAGATGTCCATAAATCATATAATCGGGTTTAGCATACCAAAAGCTACTTGTATTCAGTTTGCAAAAACTAGCATGTATCCCCCTCACGAGGTTTTTAAAACATTTAAATGAGTAAAGGCGAGGCTATGAACTCACCTTAAGAGCAACGAGATCAGAAGTAAAATGGATCTTCGGACGAGTGAGAAGCGTCTAAGCACAACCTAAAAGACGTGACGCGACTTAGAATGATAAAGAAGAGCGATATGAAAAATTAAATCAAATGATCACGAGATATGTTTCTGAGATAAGCATGGCATTGCACTAAGACTTAGCCCAAGATATTTTCACTCTAAGATTGATGTTTGACCAATTCTTTTAGGTAATAAAACACCTACCAAGTTTCATCCCTCAATTCTTATCTTACCTATGTGTATCTACACGTTTTAGAGTTCAAGACAAGACGTAAAATTTTAAATTCTGGATTTGACTCTATTTTATAGACCCTTAACTCCTAATCTATAAATGATATGTATACAAGGCCTTTACCCCTGGAAATCTCTATGAGTCTAGTTTTCAAAAATCCATGCCTCAACTTCTGAAAGATTCAGAATCATGTTAAAAGACTATTTTACCCCTGAACATCCAACCCATAATATTTTCTGAATTTTAATCTCTTACGAACATGGCCATAAATCCTAAACTATGATAGCAATTTAAGTGAGACCAATTTGAGGTGTTAGCCTAAGATGTCCACTACTGAGCCATATTTTAAAACCCAACACTATAGCACAAAAATCAGGAGTTAAACACCTTTTTCAAATAGTAGTTCAGAATTGACTAGTTTTCATAAAATGACCAAATCTCCCTCATCTGGAGGAATTGGTAAACCCTCCAATTAGCCACATGGTCCTCATATGTTTTAACCTTCATCCATGTAAAATCCAGTAGCCCCTAGTTCAAAATTTATTAATTACAAGTGAAACAATCTGCATTACAATTTCTGGGTACACACTAAATATGTTTCCACGGTTTTGGTCGTATCTCGACCATCCGGAATAGTTGGTTTTCCGGCCAACTCGCCACTAGGACCTGAGATATTAAAATATTCATTTATGAAAAGCTTCAGTAGGCTCTAAGCCAAAAATTTATCATTAATACACAAACAATCTGCAAGTTACCTATTTTGACTAGTTTTACTAATTTGGGCATAACTTGATCATCTGGAGGAGATAAAAATTCCTCCAACTCGCCACATGAAGCTTAGACCTATATCTATCTAAAAATGTAATTTAATCATAGGCTCCAGGCCAAAAATTACTGGGAATACCCATGTTTTTCTACTGATGTAAAAACAGTCCCATCAAATCCAACTAAACCTATTCTAAACTCATCCAAAACATCATCAATCATCATGCAATGGCACACTCATCATCACAAACAACTCAAGAACATTAAAACTCATCAAAATAAGAAAACCCATAATTAATTAAATAAAAAAAACCATTTGCATGGGGTCTTGGTTGATGATTTTAACCTTAAAATTATTATTGCATGGTATAAATGAAGTGGTGAATGTGTTGTTTGAGGAGGAATTCGTGGCTGAATCAAGGAGGAGGAGAAGAAGATGGATGATTTTTTTTTTTTTTTTTTTTTTTTTTATTTTTTTTTTTTAGGTGAGATTTGCATGTAGGAGATGGAATAATTGGATTTTCTTGAAAAATAAAGTAATGTGGAGTGTGGGTGGGTCTATGGACGGTTTTTAAGGGTTCCAAGGGTGGATTTGTTTTATTATTTTGTAAAATAGATAAGTATAAAATGTGTATATGATTAGTATAAGTGTTAGAGTGGATTATGTAAGATAATGAGTAGTTTTTAAGGGTTTTAAGTGGTAAATTGGAAGGGTGAAAAGTGGTGAATGACCAAAGCTTGAAAAATAAAGATAAAGATCAGATATTATTAATATTGAATTAATATTTGGTGTATTAGTTTGTTTGTGGGATTTAAATCAAGTGTACGGTCTTAAAAACATGAATTACGCAGTACCGGGTGACCTGGAAATGTGACTTTTAGAAAAGTGTTATAAAAATATTATGAAATTGGTATGAAGTGTTAAAATGGATAATTTTAACATTTCATGTGAGCCTTGGGTTTATCGGAGTGTTTAAACATCGTTAAAAATGAAACCGTGAGTCGAAAACACGTTTGGTGACATCGGTTCTTGATAAAAGTGACGTAAGCTATAAAAATGACACAACAAGTATAAAACTCTTTTGTAAACATGAAATAGTTTAATCATTCATAAAATACATAAATTATCATAATTTAGGGTTGGTACATTTTGTCAAAATCTTAAAACGTAAATTTAAATCAGGTAAAACATAACGGTGCAAGGTTCATGTAAAATTGGAAAAATTAAATTCGGACTTTTAAAATAAAATTGTAAGGAAACAATGATGAATAAAAAATGTAGAATGGACGTAGTCTAGTTGCGGTTGAATAAATTGAACGTGTTATGACGAAACGCGGATAACTTCCGACGAAGTTAATTTTTGAAAATAGAATAGTTAAATAATAAAAATAGTAAAATAAATGACATGAAAATTTTGAAATATCACATAATACCATTCATGGGGTGGCGTACTTACTTCCCCAATCCTATAAGCTCCTACTTCACTCCTATGTCGAGCCGGCTAAGAAGCTCCTAACATGGGATCACTAGAATTCGCTCATGCATTAAATACGACCATAAAAACCTAGTACACATCGGTTCATGTTTCTTAAGACGTTCAAGCAAGTTACACAATGGAGATCTGCCAGTTTTCTTAAGCCTAACATTGAAATCATTCATCCATTACAACTATAAACAAGCAATCAACCTATAATTGATGAGGCGAAAAATGAACCGTTTTTAGGGGGTCATTTAAGCCCGGAATTGAATTTATTTGATCAAATATTGCCCTAAATCGTTCCTTTTGTGATTTTAGGTACTTTGGGAGTCAATTCATGAAAAGGAAGCATTTTGGACGTTTTTGGAGCATAAAAGTGAAGAAAACGGCAAAGACTTAATTTTTCATGCTGGGAACAGTACCTTACGGCGTCAAGAAGGAAAATATGACGGCGTCAAGAGCAAAATGCATGACGACCCAGAGAAAACGTGATGGCGTCAGAAGTAGGGCGTCAAGAGTTATTTTGGTGACGGCCTGGAGCAGGATTACACATGACGGCGTAAGAACCAGATCTAGGCAGTCCGAGACCTTTTTTGGCGGCGAGATGACGGCGTCAGAAATTTACTCTTGACACCGTCATCTCACAAAATCTATATATACTTTTCTATTTTTCATTCATTAAGAGAGGAACTTGTGTGGAGAATACTAGGGCCGAACCTAATAAACCCTAGGTCGTTTGTAACAGTATTTTGAAGGGTTTTCACCCCTTGAAACCTTTCATGTTCAATTAAGATAAGTCTTCTTTCAATTCATTCAATATGTCTATGTGTTGTTAGAATATATCTTATGCTTGTCTTGATTTTAACATGCTAGGCTAGATCTTTCATGTGTTTGCTTAGATGTAATGAAAGCTAGATGTTGATTATAGGTTGATTGCTTATTTATAGTTGTAATGGATGAATGATTTCAATGTTAGGCTTAAGAAAATTGGCAGATCTCCATTGTGTAACTTGCTTGAACGTCTTAAGAAACATGAACCGATATGTACTAGGTTTCTATGATTGTATTTAATGCATGAGCGAATTCTAGTGATCCCATGTTAGGAGCTTCTTAGCCGACTCGACATAGGAGTGAAGTAGGAGCTTATAGGATTGGGGAAGTAAGTACGCCACCCCATGAATGGTATTAAGGAATACAATCCATCATCCACGCAACTGTAACAAGTAATTAACCTGTAAAAGATACCTAGGGAGTAGTGAAATCTAAGTAAACACAATTCTCCCATATATTGCTTACACCACTACCTTAATTTAGTTTATTTTTATTTTTATTATTTTATTTTGATTGCATCTTTAGTAATTGGGTTAGTTGACTAGCAACTAATTCCGCCCACTCTTCTAAAAACCGAGATTTTAATTGCTTTTATAAAAACATAAAAATACAAAAAGAATCATCCCTCATCTCTAGACCTAGTTCTTAGGCTTTCTAATCCTAGCGACACTATTCCTAAGTTGAACGATCAATCCCCCGGTACATGTCACTATAATATACTACAACGATCAGGTACACTGCCTGGTGGGGGTTGTAAGCTTCTCGAGATCCCTCGAGAGGTAAAGCCTGGTGCAATTCCCACACATCAAGTTTTTGGCGCCACAGCCCGGGGAATAGTTATTGTCTAAGTTAGGATTTCTTTTTATTAGGTCTACTTGCTAGATTCCTTTCTAGTAAGATCTTATTTTTATTTTTAGGTTCTCTTTAGTCTATCTTATTTCTTTGTTTCCTATTGTTCGTAAACTATATCGATGGATAACAATAACATAGATCGTTTGATTCCTGTTATTCGTGTTTTTCGTCGTAGGATTTTCCAAATGCCCGCCCCAATCCCTTTAGTGGAAAATGAGAACCCACCTAACCTATCGCCTAACCACCACTTTGACAATAATTCTGAAATGGAGGAGTCTGACCACGATGATGATCGTAGGGCTAGTCCTTTTTACTATTCAGACTCCGATGAGGATCTAGATGATGGTGATGTGATTAATGAGGATAGGATGGAAGATGAAGTGAACCCTCTTAGGTATGTCGACCCTAGAACAAGGATTGAGAGTGATAGCTCATTCAATATGCAATTTCCATGTAAGATTGGATTTAGGAGCTTTAATGCCTACCTTAACTCATCTCTCCCAATGAACATAATCTCGCGTAGTGAATATAATAAAATCATGGTAGATGAGTTAGAATACAAAGGAGATAATGTTATTGCTAGGGCAATGTCATTGCATGTGTTTGTAGGAAGCTTCGTTTATCTTGTTGAGTTCATGGTTATGGAGAATCTAGGAGAATTTATCGATAGTAAGTTGACCCAAGTTGTGCTTGGAAAACCTTTCAAAAGGTTGACCAACCTTGATGAAAAACTTATGGAAGGGTTAATTACATTCTCAGATGGGGATGAAGATTTTGTCTACCAAATGCCCCGTGCACACCCTAGGTTCAAGGATTTTTCCATGGAGAAGTGTAGTAGGTATCTGCCCCTAGAAATGCAAAGTGAGAATGATAAGAGAAAAGGGCTTAAATATACTCATGAAAAGATACAAGGTATTAGCGTGGATGTTTAGAGTTAGGTGATGATTATAAGAAAGATGAAGCGACTATTAGATGGCTCACCCTTGGTTATGTGAGCATAAGCGACACACGATAACCTATGACCTTGAGTCTAGCTACAAGACTCGTAAATAAAGAAAAGCGCTTCTTGGGAGGCAACCCATGTTTTGTGTGTTTTTTATTTTGTTTGATTGTTATTTACTTCCGTATGCATGCTTTATTTTTATTGTTGGTAGATCATGTTTCAAACTAAAAAGTTGAAAATACTTTATTTTGTTGTTTGGCTTAGCCTTAACTTCATCCAAAGGTATTTCGCAAAAGATAAGTGTAAGGGGAAACCCCAAATATGTTTTTAAGAAACAAACTTGATCATGATTCTCCACAATATTAAGTGAACATGTATATTCGTATTTGTTAAAGTCAAATGCTTGTATCGAGTCATAATGATGTTTTGCAGGATTTTCCAGGAAGTAGGACAAAGTTTTTCCAGAAATTTTCTGGAAACTTAACATAAGAATTTCTGTAGGTCACTTCTGACGGCGTCAGAAAGATATTCCTGATGGCGTCATGTATAAAAATCTGGAAATTTTACCAGTTTTGTTTTTCTAACGGAGTCTTAAAGTTTTTGTTGAATCTTTAGTTTTATAATCTCCAGGAGATCTGTAAACATCATTCCACAAGCATTATATCTTATTTTGTTTTCTAGGATTTGTTAGCATATATAGATTGCCGCCGATTTTACGCGAGGTTGCCTTGTCTGTTTTCTCAGGTTTAACAGGTTATATATGACAAGAAGATGATTTATATTCTGGAAGGAAAGCTTTGATTGTTCATTTTCTTGGAGGAAGATCTAACCTGGTTACCATATTATCCATACCGAGCGAATCAGGGGAGTATTCGATTTCATTCTTTTACGTGTTTTACTTTTACATTCTTTACTTGAACATTGGGGACAATGTTCATCCTAAGTGTAAGGGGAGGGTAAAATGATGATACCTTACAGATACACATTCGCTTGAGTTTGCTTGTTTGATGGTAGGTGTGTAATAAAACTAAGAGAAATACTTGTTAGTGTTATTTTAGCGCCAAATTTAAAATTTTTTACAACATTTAGGAGTGAAACTTTAGCCATAGCAAGCGTCTCATGGATAGGAGATTGTATGACTAGCACAAAACCATACCATTCAGAAAAATTTTCCACCCAAATATGTGAGGTTCGCCTTTCGATTTGATAGGAAAAGCATTTACTATTAGTGCTTATGAGTATACCGGTATCATTTAGATTCTAGAACTTGCATTAGTGATGCATCCCTAGACCGCTAGTGAGACTACATTCGTGTAGTAGGATTTACTACATGATAAGAGGCATTAGGATCACCCTTGTGTTAAACCCGTATCATAATTACTTGACCATTTAAGTCATATTACTTGGCTAGTTAAGTCAATTAATTTTTCCCACACCCTTAGCGTTGTACTCATTTTTAGTACACGAAACCCCTAGTAAACCCCTCTTTTCGCTTCTAACTTTAAGCATCTTACTTAAAGGAAGAATTTGTTACACCCCACTTAAATGTACACCCAAATCGCCTTAGCCTTCCGTGTATGCACTCATCTTTAGTGCATTAGTGTTATTTGTTTAAACCCTTAGTTAATTATCTAATTGATTACATGGTTGCTAAGTCGAGTCCTATCCTTGTACATATTGTTTTGGGATGATTGGGACTCATGGGTAAAGTACTAATGTTATGGAGTAATGGGGAAGAACATCATATATTACCCCCATATGTGCGTTAATCTTAAAAGTACTCCAAGTGTTTTGATTATCTTGATTCGAGTCATTAGATTAGTTTATTGTAAAGTATGTAATAATTCAAGTGTAAGGGGAATGTTCATTCCCTATGATGTATTATTTTGGATGGTAGGGTAAGAGAGTATGCAAAATAATAATAATAATAATAATAATAATAATAATAATAATAATAATAATAATAATAATAATAATAATAATAATAATAATAATAATAATAATAATAATAATAATAATAATAATAATAATAATAATAATAATAAAATAAAATAAAAATTCGAAAAAATCAAGAAAAAAAAAAGAGAAAAAATAGAGAAAGAAAAAGAAAAAACATACGGACTACCATCCCATTTCATTCTATGTTTATTTTATATTTTTGTTATTTTTCATGTTAGGATCAAAGTTTATAATCCTAACACGTAAATGGAACGACATTTACGGGATTACATTAGCTATCTTGAAAGGCACAAACACATGGACTAGAAGCATCATTATTGTAATGTTGTGTGTTTGTTGACCTATTAATACCCCCTCCATACTTCCATGGAGGGGTGAGACTTAGTGTGTAATTTACTCTTTCATTTTCAATCAATAAAATCACTAGTTGTCCCTTCTCTCTCTACTTTCTCTCACTAACATGGCTTTCATCTTCTCCCATCTAAACCGACCTCCCGAATCACATAATCAACATAAACCTAAGATCCAACAAGTGGCATCAGAGCCAAAGTTGCATATTTGTTGATTTTTGTGGTCCGAATCTTGTCAAAAATTTATCAAAGTTGTACAACTATTATACGTGTGGGTTCTTTCAATGTTTTATACATTTGTTTTTGGTCACAACAGTTTCTTAACAATTTTTTATGTATCAAACAGTCAAAAATCGGAACTTCTTGTATAAGAAGTTCTCGAGAGGTACTTGTTATCGAGAACAGACTAGTTGTCGAGAACCCAATACCCTAAACTGTCGAAATCACATTCTCGAAAACAGGGTTCTAGATAACATGAATCAAGTTCTCTAAAATCATGTTCTCGAAAACATGTTCTCGATAAGCAAAGGTTTTCGATAAAGTACAAAAGTTTCGAAAATCACAGAAGTTGCAAAAGTTTCGAAATTTTTCAGACTTGTAAATTATTATCGAAAATTTTATAAATAATGAAGATGAAGGGTTGACCAAATGACAAATCAGTCGCAACTTACAACTTCCAAAACAAATCCAATACTATAACCAATCCTAACTACCTGACACAAACATGACCCTCTCATTCACTCCCCAGCACTCATCAAAACCATCATAAATCTGACAAACTCAAACTGAAAAATTAAAGTATATATAAATATCTCAGTTTTCTCAATTCGTGTTTCACAAGATATATCAAGACTTTCAAAAGATCTAATACACGATTTAGAAATCATCATCGATAAGTTGTGAAGCTAAGCTTCTTTCTTTCTATCCGAACATATAAAGATAAGGATTATAACAATTAAGTTATACCTTTTTCTTGGTTCGTTCAAATGAAACACAAAACAAACATGTAACACCTACCCGAGACCCACAAATGGATCTTGAAGACGTAAGATCATTTCTTGATTCGTTTGGAGCAGAAAACATTCTCAAGTTCGGTTGTGTTGTGTTTGTAGTTTGGTTGTTCGATTCGATATGGGATTCGGATTGATTGATGATCGATGATCGATGATGAAGATGGAGGCGTTTGATGAGATGGGAGAGAAAATCAATAGTGGTAGGCGGAGAAAATTATATCTGTGAGATTTAGGTCTAATGCATAAGCTTTATGATTTGTTATTACCTACAAAGGGTACCGGATATAATTTGAACTGGATTGGTGTTTATCAATTTTGGGCTGAATGGAGATTAAACGTGATTTAAATGGGCCACGTGAAATGCTTGGACCAGGCCTGCTCCAGCTTTATTGTTTTGGGACCGCATTGTAACTCTTCTAAACTGGACTGGACTGGATTGGCAGTATTTTTCTTTGGGCTGAATCAAGTTAACATTATTAGATTTTCTATTTCTAAAATGATTATATCAAATTACATGGGATGAAAAGTGATTATTCAAATGTATTTTTTAATACATTGTGTAATTTTTGATATAATATTTGGCAAATAGAGTGGTATTTTGGTCAATACATATTTTCACGGGGATACATTTTGACAAGATCGGGAAACCATTATCAATGTTCACTTAAACCTTCAAAAAGGCTAGTTTTGAGCATATAGCCGCAAGATGTGACTATGGCGTTAATTTGTTATTACTTATTTGAGGATGAAGTGCAATATCACGGGTTCGTGTACTTAGTATCTTGGAGATATCGGGGTTGGTTAGATGCATGATTCTTCGAGATCCTTGTTCGAGCTTTTATCCGTACGAATAACAAGACTTGAGTTGTCTAGTTATACCTGATGTAAGGAGTTACATTGTTGTGCTCACAGTGTATAGCTATCACTTTAAAGGAGTTACGTTGTAGTGCTCAAGTGTCACCAAAAGATGTGGATGATTCAAGAGACATTCATATACAATAAAGGATGGTTGGATGGGTATATGATTTCCTACCATTATCGAAATTCTCAGTATTGGTTCTTAGTCAGACAATAGTGCAAGTTTAAGTCACAAGTTCGGGTTATTTTACTTCAGTCTCAAGTTCGTCATATTGGGTTTTCTCCATCAGTGGTCACTACAAAAAGCCGTCAGAATGATAATGGGGTCGGTAAAGAGTTAGTTGAGAGGAGTATAAAAGAGTAGAGATGTTTATCAGCAGTTGATTCTCACGGGCTATTTATTATACTTCACACATAATCGGTTAGTTAGACATATGGGGTTACGCTGCCTCCATTTCCATCGTAAGCATAGTGTGTATGCTTCCGATTCCGCGAAGACATTGTGGGGGAAGTGAGAGTGGGTGTTGTTTTGCTTCTTTGACTTTTCTTGACTTCTTTGCGAAAACACTCATTTTCCACGAGGTTCTGCAATTAGGGGGAAGAAATGTGCACATCAGGGACGCATAATAGACTCACGTGATCGAGCTTACAATTTTATTACTACCGGAGAGACGTCCGCAGAGATGATCAGTGGTTCAGTTTTGTGATTTTGGTGTAATCATTTTAACTCTCGCGGGGTGCGAAGTGCGAAGTAGCCTACTTAAGTGAGAAGATCTTGCTGATTTCTTGCATGTTACCCCTGAACAGAGTTTCTGCATTGAGCATAACTGTGATTAAGTGACTAGTCAGATTTGCTTGGTGTGGTTTACGGTGTCATCTACAAATTCCGTTGCGTACTCAAAACTTCAAAAGTTAGAAGACATGTTGACTACATCTAAGTTTCGAATCTGCTGAAGACGGTTGTCAGTTTGGGGGGAAGCTGATTCAGAAACTTCGCCAAAAAGAAGTGTACGAAGAAGCTGCTAAAGACATGCAACATGAATTGGGGGGAAGTTAATCCATTTCATGTACATTACATCATTTGCCTACAAGTGAAGATAAAGTTTTTCAAGCCGAGGTACAAGATGAAGACAAAGAGCATCAACTGTAGTCATCCTCAGCATTTGAAGAGCTGATGAAGACCTTTCTTTATTTGTATTTGTACTTGTAGGAAATGTTGTAAGTAATCCCTTTATGTCACCCCATTGGGGGAAGATTGTTAGGATCAAAGTTTATAATCCTAACACGTAAATGGAACGACATTTACGGGATTACATTAGCTATCTTGAAAGGCACAAACACATGGACTAGAAGCGTCATTATTGTAAAGTTGTGTGTTTGTTGACCTATTAATACCCCCTCCATACTTCCATGGAGGGGTGAGACTTAGTGTGTAATTTACTCTTTCATTTTCAATCAATAAAATCACTAGTTGTCCCTTCTCTCTCTACTTTCTCTCACTAACATGGCTTTCATCTTCTTCCATCTAAACCGACCTCCCGAATCACATAATCAACATAAACCTAAGATCCAACAGGTTCTTATTTGCTTTATCCAAGATTTATCCAGCTCTTTCTTGAAAACCAACTTACAGATTTTAGATCTCATGTTGCTACTTATGATGCTCCAAAATTGGTTTCAAAAACTTTTACTTTCTTGGTTAAGCATGGAAAAGGTTTTTCAGGCACACATACAAATCTTACACCTTCTATGGTGCAACTTATGCAAAATATTCAGGGTGAAGGATCAGGAAATCCCACTGATTCCCATCACACACCCAATTTTTCTGCATCTGTTACACAACCCAAAATACACTATATCCGTAGGAAAACCAAAAAGAACACTGATCTACCTCAGGATAGTGTTAGTATGGCTGTACCAGATGAGGCTGTTCAAGTTGATGGAGGGGACATGTTGGTAAGGGCTGTCACTACTGCTTCTAGCCTAGCAGCAGAGCAGGATAGTGATAACATAAATGACCCAAACCAAGGCAACATCTAGAGACAAGGATTCTTCTGAATCTACTTCTCAGGATGGTAACTCTAGCAAAAGGAAAATATAGGGGGCTCAGATGATCAAACTAGGTTTGATACTGAGTTTATGTCCCAAGATTCACCTCTTGGACCAGGTCACACAGGTCGAAGTGATGAGGACAGGCAAGTAACAAATGAATTGACGGAAAATCTTGTACATGATGCCAATGTCCATGATTCACCTCTCGGACCAGGTAACACAGGTCGAAGTGATGAGACTACTATGCAACTCATTAAGAAATTGATGGTTACTTGTACCAATTTGGGGTTGAAGTGTACTACATTGGAAGATAAAGTTCTTACTCTGTCTACTGTTGTTGATTGACATTCCAAGCTTATTACCAAATTGAGGAAACAGATTAAGAACTTGAAGAAATCAAGATCTTCAACCTCCTTGAAAAGGCTAAAGAAAGTGGGCACTTCTCAAGTTATCAGTTCACCTGAACTCTCTAATCCTTTGGAAGAGGATGCTTCCAAACAGGGGAGGAATGAAGATGTAATGGGTTCAGGAGAGGCAAATTTGAAGAGGGTTGAAAGTGCTCAGGTTATGAATGATGACATGGTTTCAGAGGAGGTTCCAGAGATTGGGGACATGGATGTGGAAAGTCCACAAGATGAAAACTTTGTGATTGCTGATCAATCAGGGAATGAGGTTGTAATGGAAAAGGTGATTGCTACTCAAGAAAAGGTGGTGGAAAAACTCAAGACTTTGGAGCCTGAGCAACTAGTGAAGGCAACAGGGTTGATGGGTGAAGCTTTAATGACTTTGGGAGATTCAATGGTTAAAGAGCTTGAAAATCCTGCTATTGCTGACAAGATTGATGACTCTACTACTGCTCATGATTCTACTGCTAAGGGTTTTGCTGATCCTGCTGCTAGTGGAAAAGTGAACTCTGCTGATGCACTAGACTGTGCTGCTGGGTCTAGTGATAATGCTGCTGCTGAGGCAATGGTTTTGTTAAGTAAGAAGACTACAGAAGTTCCATATGAATCATCTTCAAGACATACACCACTACCAACTCCATCACTACCACAACAACCAACAACAAGAATCACATCATCAACACCAAGTTTACCTCTAAAAGGAGTTGTATTCAGAGAACCTGCTGCTCAATCAAAGAAGATTGTATCATCATCTACTGATAAAGGGAAGGGCAAGCAAGTTGAAGAACCTAAATGGATGTATAAGGGGTTTGACTACTCTGAAATACCTTTCCATATGTGGCCTAAGGAATTACAAGTTAAACATGACTCAGCTGTTGCATTGAAAGAACAAGAATTGATTGATCAAGAAGAACAACAGTTGGCTTAGAAGGAAAAGGAAAGGGTTGAAAAGGAAATAGAAGATTTAAGGAGGTATGAGGAATGGGTTGATGAGAAGATAAGAATAGAGGCAGATATTGAACTCAACAAGATGATCAAAATTGAAGATAATGAAGTTCCAACTTTTGATGTGCAATCTTGGGTAAGGGAGTTCACTGCTAAGAAAAAGAAAGAAGATGCTGCTGCTAGAAGGAAGAAAAAGATACTTAGAGGTCCAACTCCATTGCAACAAAGAAAAGAGCAAGAAAGATACCTGAAGAATATGAAGGGATGGAAATTGGTGCAGTTAAAACCTAAGTCTGATCAAGAGGTTTTTAACTTGTATCAACAAGCTAAGAGACAAACAGATACCTTATACCCTATGGGTTGTGCTGAAGATTTGGAACATATTGCTCAGATGAATAAAAGGTTGGTACCTGGAAATGTGGCTGAAGTAGAGCATGTTCATGAAGCAGATATTGTTAAGCAGCTTGATGCAGATAAGACTACTTCTTCTGTGCAAAGTGGTAAAAGGAAGGGTGTTGTTCATAAATCATTTGCAAAGAAGAAGAGGAAAACAGGGGAAGAAAGCAGTTCTAAGCCAGAAGGAGATGAGTTCAAGAATGATTGTGATCATATTCCTCCTGAGCATCTAAAGGAACAATTGAAGCTTTACACTATGGTTGGCAAGATGGAAGATCCTGAAGTAGTTGATGCCATACCAATAGGAATCAAATATCCTATTATCAAAGTAACTACAGGATATGATACTAAAATTGGAGCATTTCATGATGTTGAGAGATCTGATGGAAAGATTCACAGGTTTCTTAGATTTCAACAGATGCTATACTACTTTGATAGAGAGGATGTTGATGACTTGTGGAAGTTATACAAAGCAAAGTTTGGAGCTGAGAAGTTTGATGGTAAAAAGTATGAGATAGATCAAATTGATCACATCAAAACTATGTCTGATAATGTTCTATGGAGAACTCTAAAACTTATCTATGAACCTTCAATGGATAATTCTGAATGGACAGAGATAGTAGAATACAAAGTAAGAAAATGGAGACTCTTTCAAGATTCTGGAGTTCATATGCTAGAAGTTGGACCAATTACTTTCTATATGCTAGCTGAAAAGGATTACCCAGTGGTAAGATATTGGAATACTGTCAATCAGATGGTTAATGGTGTTGGATTACTCAACTTGCAGAAAGACTATGATACTGATGATCAGGCATTCAATTTGCTGTCAAAGTATAAGAAGATACTTGATCAACAGACATCTCAAGAATTGAGTGTTTGGAAGCATCCTCCTGGTGTTTAATTGAGCTTTGAAGAAACTTAATAATTTAGAAATAAATATTAAGTTTAGGGGAGGATTGTTGGGTTTTGGATTCTGCTGCTGAGTGAAACTACTGCTGTGATGAAACTGCTGCTAATGTATATGACTCTGCTGCTGATGGCAAAGTGCTGCTAATGGAAAATGCTGCTGAAGGAAACTACTGCTAATGTGATAAGTATGTATTCGAAGTAGATAATTATAGAATAGATTGTGTGTATATCTTATACGTCTAGAATATTCTTATCTTGCATAGAAAGTTATTGTAAACCTAGTAGGACTCCTTGGCCTATAAAAGGAGGATCCTAGGGTTAGTTTTTGTTATAAGTATAATATATTAGACAAAAGTTCCTTGTTTGATCTTTGTGAAATGATATGAAAAGGTGTAGTTTTTGTTATAAGTATAATATATTAGACAAACATTAATTGAGATGGTAAAATTTTCAAGATTTGTAAGAAATGGGACTGGGGGGGGGGGGGGGCGGCATTTAGTGAAAAAAAAAAGAAAAGAAAAAGAGAGTTTGGTGTAAGAAAGTTGGTAATTTCTTGTATTATTATGTATTTATTAATAGTTTTAGGGAATACCGGGTACCGAGTTAACTAAAAATAAATTTTAACGGAGTTAACCGGGACATAATAAAGTCGTAAAAATTGTAAAAATATGTTGGGTATAAATATTGAGTGTTTGGATAATTATTGTTTAATTTCTACGAAAACCGTCGTAATTATATTAGACTTACGATATTAATTAAATAAATTTCCAAAATACCGGGTAAATTAACATTCTAATTTTTATATTATTATTATGAGTTTGAAATTATACTAGGATCATAGTCGGGAGTGTCGGACGTGTTAGTCACATTATTGATCGCGTGTTAACGTTTATTTAGAAATACATATACGTAAAAAGTTAATTATACCAAAAGTATTAATTTAAATATCCTACGAGTGGAATAGTTTGCTGATGAGTGCTCAAACACTCATCATTTTTGGTCAAATCTGAACTGCAAAACATACAAAAACACTTAGAAATGCATCAAAATACTAAAAATATTTCAAAATTGTGTTTTATATGTTTTAGATGCAAAATGAGTAAAAACAGACGAAAAACGTACAAAGTTTGCAAAATTGGCAGTTTCAGTCCCCCAACTTTCATAAAATGTCAAAACTAGTACCTGGTCATTCAAAATATGGAAAATTATCACCAAAGGTCCTTTTAAAATCATAAGTGGTCATGTTTAGTCCTTTGGTGAAAAATCTCAAAAGTTTTGGAAATTTGCAATTTAGTCCCTGGAGTTTAAAATTTTGGCAAAATTGGTCCCTGGTGGGAATTTTTTGATGAAAAATCAATTTTGGGTCTTTGGGAAATCACAAGTATCAATTTTAGTCCTTAAAATGAAAGTTTGAATAAGTTTACAATTTAGTCCCTAAAGTTTCACCTATTTGCAGTTTTAGTCCCTGAAGGACCAAAATGGAAAATTGCAAATTATATCCTTGGACTATGATAACTTGGTATGTTTTATCCTTACTTGTACTTTGGAAATGTGGCAGGAATGATCCCTCAAAAATCAGAAAATTACAATTGTGGTCCTTGTTGTTTACTAGTTATACACCAAACGGACCCTTTGTTAAATATAGCCCAACACAAAACAAAGCCCATTCCCACCACAGTCCAAAAGCCCACCTCCGTTTTTAATATATCCCTGGTCAACCCCAGACAAACTCCACACCCCCCAGTTACTGTTCACAACCCCAACCCCTGAATACCCGCTTCCATGTTTCCTCCCCCCTCCTCACCTTTTTCACCAAACCTCACCTTTTCATTAATATCTATCACCTATACCCAACCAACCCCCTCCTCATTAAAGCATCTCACCAAACAACCCCAACTGTCAATTGGGTCAAACACCCTTTTTCCCGCCAAAACAGATTCAAAGGCTAGGATTGAAACAAAGCCATCTAACGGCTCACAAAAGAAGTGGGAAAGATAGTGGAATGCTCCAGGTCCTATAAAAGGAAGAAAGAGAAGCAGAAGCAAAGGAGTAGTTAGTTTTATTTCTATTTAGTGTAATTGATTGGTCCCAAAGTAGTCAGATATTATTGACCAAGGTCAATAAGTCAAAGACAGCCTCGTTCCAATTCTCCGGTGATAGTATAGTGTTTCCCCGGGTCGTTATGTCCCAGCGAGATTGAAATGGTGTCGTTTGAAATCGTTTATGAGTGAGTGGCGCTGATTACAGTAGCCCAGATGATGTGGAATTGATATTGCTACTGTTATTTTGGTATTTGTACACAGGTATAATATTCACAAAAATCAGATATACAATTATATGCAGAAATTCACAATTAAGATCACGTAACGGACTGGAAAATGGGATTTGGTGAATTCCAAACTACAAGGGGTGCTTTTGAAACTTTTGAAACTTTAAAATTAAAAGAAAATTGAAAATGAAAATGAAATTATAAAAGTGATTATAATATTATTTAATTAATAAAACTATTTAAAATCTAATTTAAAACCTAATTTAAATTAACTAATAATTATAAATATTACAAATTAAACTAAAATTTTGCAAAAATAATTTCTAAACTTAAATTAGAACTTGAAGAATGTATAAAAAATAAAAATAAATATTTTTGTCTTTTTATGGATTTTTTTATTAATTAAAAACTATTTAACATAATTAAACTAATTAAAATAATTTAAATTACTATTAATAATAAATTAACTTGGAAAATTATAATAAAATTTATAAAATTACTTAACCATCACTGGAATCCTACAAAATTATAAAAACTCTAAAAATTATGTTTAAGGTTAATCCACTAATTAATTACCATTTAATTACTTTAATTCTAATTTAAATGATTAAAATAAGAAAAATGGAAAATGAACAGTAGAAATCAAAAATATATTTTCTAAAAGTCTATTATATTATATTAGAGCTAGGAAATATATAAAAACTAAGTTTTGCTTTATAAAACTAAATATGCTATTTAATACTTAATATTAATGAATAATTAATAAAACTAAAATTAAATCTAATAAATACTAAATGATAATATAAAAATCTGAAAATTCTATTAAAATTACTTTACTATATAAGGTAATTTATAAAAATATAAAAAAGCTAAGTACTTAATAAAAATATAAAAATTAAAATTAAAATTAAATTACATTAAATAGAAACTATCACTTAAAATTAAATTAACTTTTTTAGATTTTTACATTTGAAACTTGATTTATACCTAAAAACAACTACTTTTTGTGAAAACAACTATTTTACAACTTGAAAATAAGCTGAGATTAAGCTAAAAAGTCCACACAGTTGACTTTATTTGACTTTTAAGAGAAATAAGCCTTGGTGGGGTCCAAAAGGGTAAAACTTAGTTCCAACAAGTTACTTGGAATTATATGAGCTAGAAATAATAAAAAGATCCCACAGAAAAAGCTAATAAGCTCAAAATAAGCAATTCTCAACACCAAATGCTACTCAGATTGGGACAGAGTTTGGGACTTGAATCAGGTGGGGTCCACTTGATCCTAGGTCAAACTTTTGGTCAACAACCCAAGCCTACCAGGAGGGGGCTGAATGAGACCAAGTGATGGTGTTGGGACCCACTAGGATGGCTGATGAGTGCTCAAACACTCATCATTTTTGTCTTATATGAACTGCCAAAACATCCAAAAACACCCAATAATGCATCAAAATACTGAAATTATCTTAAAAATGTGTTTTATATGTTTCTGATGCAAAATGTTTAAAAACAAATGAAAAATGAACAAAGTTTGCACAATTGGCAGTTTCAGTCCCTCAAGTTTCAAAATTTGGCAAATCTAGTCCCTGGAAGTTTAAAATGAAAGAAAAGTCAACCCAAGGCAAAGAAAAGTCAAAAATTATGAAAAACGATCCTTGGGTGAAAAGTTTGAGAAAATTGCAATTTAGTCCTTGAAGTTTCAAAAATGGCAAAAATGGTCCCTGGGTTTTCAAAAATGGAAAATTATCATTCAAAACCTTTGTACTATTTAGACTTGGAAAAATAAACCATTTTTTTGATAACTTTTGGAAATTTACACATTTGGTCCCTCAAAAATCCAAAATTTACATAATAGATCCCCGAGTGGTTTGAAATAGAAAAATGTCATTTATGGTCCCTTGGTTTATCACACTTGGCAAATATGGTCTCTATGAGTACTTTGGGAAAAATTACAAATTCGATCCTCCATTTCCAGAAAATTACAACAATGGTCCTTGTGTTGTTTTTAATACAAAACCAAACGGGTACCCTATTATTTAAACTACCCCATCCAATCCAATTCCCACCTTATAGCCCCTAATCCAACAAACCAGGCCCAATCACCCCAACAAGCCCACCACTCCAAACCAAATAATAAACCCCCCCGTTTTTTTATTATCCCCTCAGTCAACACCTCCTTTGACCATTCCTTTCACCTCACCCACTCACCCTGCTACCCTCCAAATCCTATCATCACCCCTAAGCTCTGCAACCCTCCTGCTATACTCAGCCCTCCCCTTCCCCCTTGCACTTCAAACCAAACACAAGGCTCCAAAATCTACCTTCTGGCATCAATAATACCAAAGAAACGGCCAAAAGAATTTTTGGCGCCAAAATATTGAAAGGCCAAGATCAGAGGAATACCATCCAATGGTTAAAAGGGAAGCTGGGATGTGACAAGTGGGTTCTGAAAACCCTAATCCAACAGTATAAAAGGAGAAGTGGAGCAGTGAAGTGGAGAGTTAGTTTTTTTTTTTAATTGTAATTTCAATCTTTATATTTATGTTTAATTACTTTTCAGTCAAGATTAGTTAAGTCAATTGTAATCTCAGTGTAATATTGAAATTTCCAAGTAATGAAATCCAAGTTTTAAGAAATTCTTAGTTTATGAAATGCTATGTTAGTCTAAAAATTGTCTCAAGTAATTGTTGTTTCTAGTTGTTGATTTGGACTCATATATTCACTCAGGCTTCCATATAAGCTTATCTGAGCTTATAGGAACTTTAAATCCAGTTTAGAAGTAAAAAAAAAAAAATAAAAAATACAAAAAAATCAGTAAAAATAGAAAATAAGAAAATATGAAGAAGAAAAGCGAGGAGCAGAGTAAATCATGGATGGCTCTGGTTTGGAACCCCATGGGAGGTGTTAGGAATAAGCTGTGAGTGCTTATGATTCCTTGGTTTAAGCTGGAAGGCAGTTTGTAAGATTCTTGTTCCATTTGTAGCTTTCATTTGTATAAGTTTTCCTAATTGTCATTTATCTGCCTAATTAGTTGTTATAATATGTTTATTAATGTTAGATTTATTTATATCCAGTTTGTAGTTTAGAAAGTATTTGGGTGAAAATTGCATAGTAACTGAAAATATGGCATTAATTAGAAGTATGAGTTTTAGTGGATTATTCATGTATCTCTGTACTTAAATCATCTCATTACATCATTTTCTAAAAAGGGAAGCCAGTTACATGTTCTGAATCTAAGGAATATTGTTAAAATCTCACCATCATAGTCATTTAAGGGGTGTTTGGTTCTGCTAGTTCAACTGAGATTTGGTGGATTTTAATGGTTAAGGCCTGCTGAGATTTTATTATTAAGTTGAAATTAGACTAACTCAAGCTTTAAATTGATAGTTCATAGCTAAAAAGTCAAAAATCTACTAGCATCTCATTTGTACCTGCTCTTCATGTAAACTGCCATCAAGATCTTGCTTGATCTGTTCATTTTGTAATTGTAGATTGTTTTTGTGTGTTTAAACAAGTTTAAATAACACATAGGATTAAATTTAATCAGCAGAAGTTAGTATTAGTCAACCTAGGTCTGTCATTAAAAAAGTCAAAACTTGCATAGTTGAGATAGATTTCAAAACAAGTTGTAGGACTTAATTGTGGATGGAATGAGGTACCTTTTGTTAATTTGAGCCACCTGCCAGCTTGTTTTTCATAAGCAAAAAGAAAATTTCAATTTGAAGTTTGTTTGGTCACTTAGATTCGACCCTTAAATGCCCTGTTTTGAGATAATATGCCCTGCACCAGGGGGTTTTGGTTTTTGAGCTTGTTTTCATAAGACCCTACAATACTCATTCATGAGCTTTGGCCTTAGCTCATTGTGGTTTTGAGAAACCCTTCTGGAAAGCTTGTCACATATTTGCTTTTAGATCTATATCAAGCTTATTTGCTGAGTGAGTTTGACTCATGAAACCCTTGACATCTGAACACTTACACTGAGCCATCAGTGTAAGTACTCAGGTTCATAAGCCTGTCAAAAGCTCAGCAGTGAGCTTAAGGTTGTGAAAATTATTTTTTTTTAAAGCTAATTCACCATACTCTAGGTTTCAAAGTTCTTATTTTTATTTCAAGCTCATTCAATAAGCCTGCTTACAGCTGTTAGTTGTCCTATTTGTCTGCATACATTGAGGATTTAGCTTACTTGTGACTTTTTCAAAAGCTTGAAATTAGTTCATTTGTGAGTCTCTTAGTGAAATTTTTGGACTTTTGGAAAGCCTACCACCCCAGCTTGCTATTCCAAAGCTTGATCAGCATTTGTCAGCTTATTATATAAGCTGAAATTGTCTTCAAAGTGGCCTGCATGCCTGTTTGGTTCTGTCTACATTTTGGGATGTGCTTATTGGGTTGGCTAGCTTATTCAGTTAATTTCACTTGTTAGTGTAGCTTTTTCCATGTACACATAAGTCATTTGTAGCTTAATCTTTAGCCTGTGCACCCTGTACAACTTATTTCAAGCTTATAAGCCATTTTCTAGTCATTAAGCTCACTGAATTGCTTATTTAATTGCATACTGCTTATTTCTGAGACATTAGCAAAAGTTACTTTACAAAAGTTGCATATTATTAGTTGTTAAACAGTTGTGTAAAGGAAAAATTGGAAAAAGCCAAAAATTTAGAAAGTGATAGCTTCTATTTAAGCTATTTTAGCTTATTTTCTGCTTATTTATAAGCAATTTTCATTTTTAAATTTTTTTTAGGCTTCTTTTTAGTTAAAATAATTTCAGTAATTTTTCCAGATTTTTCCTAGTTCATTTGGTATTTTTTAATAATTAATTTTAGTTTAAATTAATTAAATAATTAGTTTTAATTAATATTAAATAATTAAAAGGTAGAAAAATTAGGTTTTCTGTTTTAAAAATAGTTTTATAATATTTTAGATTTTTCTAAATGTAATTTTCATTTTTCTAGGTAATTCTCATAATTAATTAATAATTAGTGTAATTTAGTTAATTAAAAAGTAATTAGAAATTAGTAGTTAATTAATAGTAATTAATTAAATAGTGTAAAAATTATTTTTCTTTTTCTAAAAATTTTCTTATATCATTAGGATTGTAAAAATATCATTTTCACGTTCGTAGGACTTTATTTGCTCACGTTTTACTTTTTATTTTGCGCTTTCGCGTTATTTTTAATTCAAACGCGCGTTTTTAGGTTAACTTACGTTTCTAAGTTTTCTGATCATCAGTAATTGTTCCAATAGTCTTTCTAAACCATTCTCAATCATAATCTTGTAGTTTAATCACGATAATCAAATTCCTGATCCTTCTGTTAAATCACCCGATCAATCTAAATGTTTTTGAATACAATTGCCTACCTCGCTGGGACATAACGAACCGGGAATACACTGTACTCCTTGGTTAGTTGGTTTTAGACGTTTGACTTGGTTGACCAACACCTGGGAAATTTAGTTGACCGTTCAGGACCAATCAAAATTTGGCGCTGCTGCCGGGGAGGTAGCTGCGTATTTAAAACGTTTCTTAGAGATTAGTGATTTTTCATTCGTCACTATATAAACCCACCACCTTTTTGTAAATTCAAATCATAAAAGAAAAACATCATTAACACTTTTCCTAAAGTGTTAACAACACCAAAAACCCAAAAAGATTTTCTTTCTGATTTATATAAAATGCTTTTCAAAAACCCAAAAATATTTTTCCCTACCCTCTATCCATTTGATTCTACCTTCTTATACCCCTCTCATGTATAATTCTAAATGACATCTCTCGATGACGATTTCTTTGAACAATGGGCCTTTGAGAGCAAAATTGAAAAACTTATGGCCTTGTCAAAAATATCGAGATGTCATGTTGATCATGATGGACCATCGATTCCTATTCCCTCTCCGGTGAGGGAAATGAATCAAGAAACCGAGGTGACAAAGGACCATGTACTTCCCTCTGACGATGGAAGTGCTAAGTACGTCCAACCCACGGTTATCCAAAAACCTAAGCTCACAAATGCTCCTAAACCTTCAAGAATCAATCCTGATCTTTCACAATGTAAGGTTATAAGGTCATCAAGCAAACGTACAGAGCTTAGGGCAGTGACTGAAAAGAACGACTTGCCCAATCTTCACGTTTATCAAGAACCAAAACCCGAGACCATAATGGAAGTGGTGGAAATTGCTAGCTCTAAGAGCACACCGCTTGTCCCACCTCCGGATTTTATACCTTGTGTTGGTTATGGTGAGCCACTTTTTGGTTTACCATGTCGTTGGTGTACATGTGTACTATGTGGTAATGATATTCAAAACGGGAGTTGTTTGTTTTGTGGGTCGAGTAATTCATTTGCTTATGATCCTAATCTGAACTCATTCAACGACTCTTCAAATTTTTCCAATTACCCATCACATTCATACGAACAAGAATCATATTATCCAAACCACAATGATTGTTCGTATCAAAATACACCAAACTTTTCGTGTGAATATTGTGGAGGTCCTCACCAAGGTTTTGATTGTCAAAATAATCAAAATTTTGGTTACGACCAATATCCATACAATTCACCAAACCAGACTCAACAGTTTAACTGTTGTGAGTACTGTGGTGGCCCACACTACAGTTCTGATTGTCAATCGGGCAACACGCTTGTCTATGAGCAGTTTCCTGATAACAATTATGACTCTAGCACATACGACCCACAACCACATTAGTCTTACTTTTGTGAAAATTGTGGAGGTCCTCACTTTAGCTCGGATTGTCAAACAGGGAATCCAGTTCCTTGTAACAATTATGACTATTCATGTCAAGACCCACCTCCACAAGACCCAATTACCCAAGCAACCCCTCAATTCCCACAAGACCTTTGTGATAATATTCTTGAAGCATTTAAAAAATTTAAGGAGGGGTTGGCTACTACATCGTTTCAAGAATCTCGTGAAAAATCAATGGCAGAATTACTTGCTGAAGAACGAGATGCTAGAAACGAAATGAGCATGGAAGAATTACTTGCTGAGCAAAGAGCGGCTAAAATACGTGCCAATCTTCGCTATGCTGCTCTATATGATGATGATGATGACAGTGATGATGATGAAGATAACATTGTTATTATTCAAAAAGATTCATCAGATTCATCTGTTGTGATTCCTTCCATGGAGAATCAGGGAGAAAATAATGTGACGGAGTCACTAGCCGTTGATCAAACGGAAATTGAAAATTCCATAACTGCTAGTACTTCTAAACTCCCTCAGTCTGTTGTTATCACACCCAAAGTTCACACTCACTCTCTTAACATGGGGGATGAGCATCTTAGCACTGTTCCTAATAAGGAATCGGACGAATTAATAAAGTCTAGTGTTGAGATCCTTGTCCCAATCCCAGGAGAGTCACATGGAACTTTGGATGATATATGTGATATTCATTCCCCTCTTGAGTGTTCAAACGATCATTTTGAGACTTTCTCAGATTTTAATGATGATTGTACATCTCATGGAGACATTGAGTATATTGAGGCATCACTCCCTCAGTCTGATGTTGATCATCTTCTTGAGGAGTTCGCTGATGAACTTGCTCACATCAATCCACTTTCATTGGAAAGAGATGATGGTCTCCTCGATCTCCAAGCCGATCTGGGAGAAATTGAAAGTCTCCTATCACATGATCCGTCACTCACTTCTGATCCCAGCAGTCCAATAGAGAATGTTAATCTCTTTGTTCCCGAAACATTCAATACTACTCTCACCAATCCTCTATTTGAATTCGAATCTGAATTCACTTTGATTTCTGATAATCCACTCTTTGATATTCAGAATGAGGATTGTGATGAGTCTATTCCGGAACACGAGTTCACAGATTCACATCTTGTGAATAATTCTCTTCATGAGGAGTTCTCCGGTGAACTCACTCATCATGTTATGACTCCTCCGGAGTTTGATATCCCGGGGGGAGATGCTCTCAATCATGAGAATTTGCAAAATCCCACCCACCCTCCCGGGTTGTTTACGAGCTTACCCTTTGAAATCCAAACTCAGGCTATTGAGCCTCCTCTTGAGGAAGAAGATCAACTCATGATTTTTATCATGATTTTCTTCCTTTTCTTCACCTATAAGGTGACTTCTTCTTTCCTTCACTCCTTCGGGAGTGAGGACACTATATTTGACCCCGGCATTTTCATGTACCATTATTTTGAGCCGGGATTATATCTCAACGGTGTGGAACTTTCACATGCTTTAAATGTTTGTCCAAACATCTTGAATGAAAGTCTGATTGAGATTGTTTCTTCCACATTCCCCAAGGACAAATGAATTCGGGGTCGAGTCAAGCTAGCGACTCGGTAAACAAAAACAGTAGCATGCTTATAGGGTTTTCACCCTAAGTGTGGGGGAGTCCCATGCTATGGTTACATATAGAGTGAAAATACAAAATGGTGTTTTCCACGCTTAGCTTGTAATGTTGCCCTTTTACGTTCAAAATGTCGGCATAATAGCCGGGATTCTGAATATTGAGGACAATATTCATGCTAAGTGTGGGGGGGTATTCGCTATTCTAGCGAATTTTATCACATTTTACTATATAATACCCCCGTTTTAGCCAAAATTTCAAAAATTTTAAAAACTTTTCACTGGTGCTTCAAAATTTTTGTGGTAATCAGTCCGCCTTGTCTAACCGACAAAAGGGATTGGCTAGTCCAGGAGCAAACGGCTCTTGGTAAAGACATCTCAAATCCGTTTATGGATTGCAATTTGCCCAAAATTGTACGGTTCCTCAACTCCCCAAAAACAAATGAGTTGGCTAGCCCGCAAGATTATGGCTTATGGTAAAGGCCGTGGAAAATCCATAATTGGTAATCAACTCACCAAGATGTTGACTATTCCATCAAGAGCTGGCTAGTCCAGGAGCAAACGGCTCCTGGTAAAGACTAATCAAATCCGTTGACAACTGGTGGTTTGCTCAAAATCACACGGTTATCAGGTGTGCCACAGTTCTTACACCTGGCTACTCCAGAAGTGATGGCTTTTGGTAAAGAGTTTAAAATCCATCAAGTTTTCAAAACAGTATTGCTAGGGACTAGCAATAGTTTAGTGTGGGGGATTGATGAGTGCTCAAACACTCATCAATGGCCACAAACCACCACCAAAGTGGTGGTTGTGGACTGATGTACTGCTGCAGCAGGGGGTTCACCTCCCCTGCAACCTACTTTGGGGTGATGGTGGGCCGCACAGAAAAATGGTAAAAATGCAAGCTATGTGGGATTCCAAATATGAGCTGGGGGGCTATCACTAGGAACAAGTTTCACATTCTACATCATCACACAAAAATCATAAAAATTCTTGGAACTTTTGCAAAAATCTGAAAAACATGCACATTTGACTTTTCTTATAAACTAACACTTTGACTTTTTCCAACTTTTACTGATCACAGATGATTGAAAAAGTTATACTAAGCTACACTAAGGACAAATTATACTAAAACTTAAGATTATGCATTGATGTGGTGTTTTGTGGGTCTCAAATCCCCAACAGTGAACTGTTGGGGGGGGGGGGGGGGTTCTTTGATTTTTTGACTATTGATCACAAATTGACTGAGTTAGAACCTTAATTCACCTATTATAACATAATGCAAAATTTCTAAGTAGTAAATAACAACAAAATCAAGCTCATCAGTGGTGTTAACCATTGATCCAAACACCCCCTTTAGAAACTGAAAATGGATTCTTTCAAAACAGATGGGTAAGTTATCCTATGAGACTGACTCCTAACCATTAGTTGTGATTAAAGAACCTTAATTAACCACAGGAACTTAAGCTTAGACTACAAATACCTAATGATCAAAAATAATACTAATAAGACAGTTAACTTAGAAAAGTTGAACACAAGCAAATTGGATGATCAAGCAAGACAATTTTAACAATATTATGACTAACTGATACTAAATAAGCATAATGAAGCAAACTTAGACAGAGATGAGTACTTATTTAGTAGGAATGCAAAATTTGAGAGTTTGGCTTACAAAGTGGTTCTTGTGCACAGGACCGTAACCAAGGAACATTTGAACCACCTAACACCTCCCTGAGGTACTACAACCATGAAATTCCAGAAGCACCCTTGATTCTTTCTTCTTCTTCCTTTTCTGATTTTTATTTTTTTGACTATTTTTCTTTTATTTTTTTAGTATTTTTTATTAATGACTAGAAACTGATTAGTTTGCTAAAGAAAGCTTATAAAAGCTTTTTAATGACTAAAATGAGCTCATAGGACCAGTAACAAACAACTTTTAACAACTTAAGATTTAAATGAGATTTTAAGGAAAAACTGCCAACAACTGAATTCAAATGAGAACTTGAAATTAAGGTTCAATAAAGTTTACATTACACTTAAATCACTGAATTCAAGCTTTTTAGACTAAGGAAAACAACTGAAAAAGGAAAAATTACAATTACGACCTAAAAGAACTACACTACAACTGCTACCCTATCTTCTGCCTTCTTCCTTGCTTTTATTGCATCCAATTGTGTTGTGTGGATCCCACTGGAGCTTTCCCAGCAACTTGATTGAATTATGGTTCACTTTTCCTCTCTTTGCAATTTTGGCGGGAAAGGATTTTTTTTATGCAATTTGGCCCTGTAACAGACCATAGGGGGGGGGGGATGTGATTGGAGTTTGGGGAAGTGTGATTGAAGGATAAGGGTGTGGAAGTGGATGGGTGCAAGTGGTGCAAGGGGGGGGGGGGAAACCAGGGTGGTTTGGTTCAGTGGTGAAGGTGGTATTGGGAAGGTGATGGCGGTTTGGGTGGATTTGACCGAAGTTTGACCAAGGGGTTAAAGTTGACCCTGTCTTATTATTTTGGGTGAGTGGGCTGGTGTTTTGGCCCAAGAGAAAACAAAAGGGTGGGCTAGGCAAAGAGTGGACTAGGCTTAGGTTTAATTAAGGGTCCGGATTTGGTTTTGTTGTTAAAAAGCACAAGGACCAATTTTGTATAATTCTGAATTTGAAGGGCTGGTTTTGTAAATGTTCCAAAGTCATAAAAAGGACCAAACCTGTCAAGTTAGACAAACCAAAGGACCATAAATATCAATTTATCATTTTAAAAACTCCAGGGACTAAAACTGTAATTTTACAAACTTGGAGGACCAAAATTGAAATTTTCCAAAGTTTAAACCCAGGGACTAATTATGATAAATTTTGAATTCCCAAGGACCATATTGACTTTCTTTCACAAATATTTCACCAGGGACTGGTTTTGTCAAGTTCTGAAAATTCAGGGACCTTTTATGCCCATTTTGGATTTTGAGGGGTAAAAATTTCCAGTTTGTGTAAACTTCCATCCAGGGACTATTTGTGAACATGTTTGACTTCCCATGGACTAAATTTGACTTTTTATTAATTTTAAACCTTCAGGGACTAGTTTTGCCAATTTATGAAACTTGAGGGACTGAAACTGCCAATTATGCAAACTTTATGCGTTTTTCATCTGTTTTTGATTATTTTGCATTTGAAACATATAAAACACATTCCTGGGATATTTTCACTATTTTGATGCAATATTGAGTGTTTTTTGGATGTTTTGGCAGTTCAGATTGGTATAAAATGATGAGTATTTACACACTCATCAGTAAATTAGGTCAAAATGTAATTTAAATTAATGTAAACTTTATAATTAAGTCTTGTAATCTCTTTTTCAATACTCAAGTTATTTTTTAATAAAAGTACTCAGTTCCTTGTTGCAATTTGGTGCTAGTTCATTTTTATAATTTGGAGTGAAAAATCAATTTTGCTCAAATAGCTTTTATAAGCTTAAACAAGCTTAAGTCTAGTTTATTCAAGCTCAATATAGCTCAATATAGCTATTAGTGGGATTAGTGTTCAACACTAACTGATTTAGAAAAAGTTTTCCACAAGTTAACAAAAGTCAACAGAAGGGCATTATGGTGAATAAGGGATTTATCAGGGTGTATGGGATTGTTTTCTGTTCCATTCAGCTTGGTATCAAGCTCTCATGAGCTTTAAGCTTCTGGTTTGAGGTTTGTAGCTTTAAGTTCCATCATAAATCATTCTCTTGGTTCATATCTATATTTCAATTTTCCATTTTTAGTTTGTGCTTGTTATTGTGTTTAGTCCCTGATTAAAATAGCTTTTAACTTGTCCCTATAGCTTATAATTTAGGTTAGAATCAGTAGTGTTGTCTAGGTTCACCATTTCCCTCACTATCTAAAAAACAGTCCAAGTTAAAGTGGTGTTTGGTTCAGCTTGTTGCTTAGTGCTCTTGTCACTTTTAGGAGTCAATTTCAGTTTACTCACACTGCATTACGTCATATTGGAAGAATAAAAGCATAAAAACATTTGGTCTTTTGGACAAAAGTCAAGTTTCATCTTTAAAATCCATCTCAGTTCACTGTTAGAAAGGTACGGTGTCATAATCATGCATTTCATCTTATTAGTTGTTAGGATAAGTTAATTTCATCATTTGGTAGCTTAATACAACATATTAGGCAGATTAGACAGGATCAAACCTCAAAATAGTCAACCTTGCATGTTTACTTTAAAAGTCAATTTTTTTTCCTTGTGCAGAATTGAAAATCTTCCAAGAATTTTGTAGATTTTTGTACCTGGTTTCAGACCTTGTAACTTTTAGGAATCATAACCCCCCAGCTCATCTTTAAAATCCCATAGTTTCTATAATTTTATGAATTTTGCTGTGGGCCCCATCCTTGTTCAAACACACCTGCAGGGGGAGTATTCTCCCCTGCATCAGCAGATTGCTCCAACACCCCAGTTTCCAACCTAACCCTAGGCTTCATTAGTGGGCCCCACAAGACCAAATTTGGTTCTTTGGATAGCTCTCCTAGCTGTCTAGAGGAATCCAACCTTGTTCTAAGCTCCCAAGCCCTTGCCCTCAGCTAAATTAGGCCTGGTAGTTAACCATTTGGACCTATTTGGTCTGTGTTGTTTGAGGATTGCTTATTGCTTATCACAACCTATGGCTTGAGTTTTTCCACTTCATTTTTGTTTATTCCAAGTTATTATAAGTTGTTTTATTTTATCTATCATGGTGGCAGCTTATGGTAGCTTATTCAAGCTTTTTGCTTGGCTAGTTTGACAAAAAGTCAAACTGTCAAGCTATTAAGCCCATTCCCAGCTTATTTTTAAGTTCCACAAAAGTTGTTTTCATAAAAGTTGTTTGATTTTAGTATAAAAATAGTTTTATAAAAGAAAAAAAAAACAGAAAATCCAATTTAAAAACAAGTGATAGTTTCTATTTAATTTGATTTATCTTTTTAATTTTCATTTTTAGATTTTTATTAAGTAACCTACATTTTTATATTTTTATTAATTTCCTTTTATGTTAAAGTAATTTTAATAATTTTCTCAGATTTTTATACTATCATTTGGTATTTATTAGATTTAATATTAGTTTTATTAATAATTAATTATTAAATAGCATAATTAGTTTTTCTAAAGTAACACCTAGTTTTTATTTTTTTTTAGCTTTTATATAATATAATATAATTTTAGGAATTTTTCTATAATTTTTACTGTTCATTTTCTATTTTTTATAATTTAAATAGTTTAAATAGTAATTAATTAATATTTAATATAATAATTAGTAAAATAGTGTAAAAATATATAAAACAAACTTTTTATATTTTTCTAGGATTCCTGTGATGGTTAATTAGATATATAAAATTTTCTATAATAATCTAAGTCTTTTTAGTATTTTTAATAATTCAAATTAGTTTAATTAGGTAATTAATACTTAATTAGTAATTAATTAATATAAAAATCACAAAAAGACAAAAATACATATTTTTAGTTTTATAATTAGTTTTTAGTTATTTTATAATTTTAGAAATTTAATTTTCATTTTTCTAGTATTTAAATAATATTATATTGTATTTAAGTTATTTAAATATTTATAATAACTTTAAATAATATTTATTTAATATTAAGTAATTAATTAGTGTAAAAATTTATTTTCTTTTTCTAAAAATTTTCTTTTACCCTTTGGTTTGTAAAAAAGTCATTTTCACCCCCTGTGGGTTTTCAGATTTCAGTTTTCACTTTTTGTTTTGTACGTTTACGTTATTTAAAATGAAAACGTACGCGTTTTTAGATATTAAACATTTTAAGTATCTAGCTTTCACGTAATCGTTTATATTGCATATTTAAGCTATTTCTTTGTAAATTCAGTAGTGTAATCAATCACAAACCCGTTCCTGTCCAAATTCACCCGATCACAAACCCGTTTGATAACAATTCATACACCGCTGGGACATAACGACCCGGGGAAACCCTATATTCCGCGGAGCATTGAGCCTAAGGAGTTTGACTATGTTGACCATATACTTGGTTAATTTAAGTTGACTGTTCTGAGCCAATCAAAATTTTGGCGCCGCTGCCGGGGAGGTGTGGGCGCTATTCTAAATGGTTTTGCGTATTAGTAAATCGGGATATACATCCATTGTATATTTACCACCCTTGTTCATATTATCTTCTTATTTTCATATAAAAACAAAACTGTTCCCGAAAAAAAATTTAAACTCAGTTTTCAACGAACACAAAAAACACAAAAACATTTTCTTTCTTATTTGTACAAAATGTTTATCCAAAAATCCAAAAACATTCTCCTTTACCCTCTCACATCTTTGATTCTTCATCCCTACCCCTCTATACACATTTGATTCTTTCTATGTCTCATCCACACTTTCTTATTTGGCATTGGTGTGGTAATCCTTATAATGGTGGCAATTGCCCCAGCTGTGGCATGGTAGAGTCAGGAAACGGGTCTATCTATAACCAGAATCCCTATTCCTACCATGACACCACTGATTCATTCCATCAGCTACCACACCATGAGACTCAATATAGCTATTAGTGGGATTAGTGTTCAACACTAACTGATTTAGCAAAAGTTTTCCACAAGTCAACAAAAGTCAACAGAAGGGCATTATGGTGAATAAGGGATTTATCAGGGTGTATGGAATTGTTTTCTGTTCCATTCAGCTTGGTATCAAGCTCTCATAAGCTTTAAGCTTCTGGTTTGAGGTTTGTAGCTTTAAGTTCCATCATAAATCATTCTCTTGGTTCATATCTATATTTCAATTTCCCATTTTAAGTTTGTGATTGTTCTTGTGTTTAGTCCCTGATTAAAATAGCTTTTAACTTGTCCCTATAGCTTATAATTTAGGTTAGAATCAGTAGTGTTGTCTAGGTTCACCATTTCCCTCACTATCTCAAAAACAGTCCAAGTTAAAGTAGTTTTTGGTTCAGCTTGTTGCTTAGTGCTCTTGTCACTTTTAGGAGTCAATTTCAGTTTACTCACACTGCATTAGGTCATATTGGAACAATAAAAGCATAAAAACATTTGGTCTTTTGGACAAAAGTCAAGTTTCATCTTTAAAATCCATCTCAGTTCACTGTTAGAAAGGTACGGTGTCATAATCATGCATTTCATCTTATTAGTTGTTAGGATAAGTTAATTTCATCATTTGGTAGCTTAATACAACATATTAGGCAGATTAGACAGGATCAAACCTCAAAATAGTCAACCTTGCATGTTTACTTTAAAAGTCAATTTTTTTTCCTTGTGCAGAATTGCAAATCTTCCAAGAATTTTGCAGATTTTTGTACTTGGTTTCAGACCTTGTAACTTTTAGGAATCATAACCCCCCAGCTCATCTTTAAAATCCCATAGTTTCTATAATTTTATGAATTTTGCTGTGGGCCCCATCCTTGTTCAAACACACCTGCAGGGGGAGTATTCTCCCCTGCATCTGCAGATTGCTCCAACACCCCAGTTTCCAACCTCCCCCTAGGCTTCATTAGTGGGCCCCACAAGACCAAATTTGATTCTTTGGATAGCTCTCCTAGCTGTCTAGAAGAATCCAGCCTTGTTCTAAGCTCCCAAGCCCTTGCCCCCAGCTAAATTAGGCCTGGTAGTTGACCATTTGGACCTATTTAGTCTGTGTTGTTTGAGGATTGCTTATTGCTTATCACAGCCTATGGCTTGAGTTTTTCCACTTCATTTTTGTTTATTCCAAGTTATTATAAGTTGTTTTATCTTATCTATCATGGTGGCAGCTTATGGTAGCTTATTCAAGCTTTTGCTTGGCTAGTTTGACCAAAAGTCAAACTGTCAAGCTATTAAGCCCATTCCCAGCTTATTTTTAAGTTCCACAAAAGTTGTTTTCATAAAAGTTGTTTGATTTTAGTATAAAAATAGTTTTATAAAAGAAAAAAAACAGAAAATCCAATTTAAAAACAAGTGATAGTTTCTATTTAATTTGATTTATCTTTTTAATTTTCATTTTTAGATTTTTATTAAGTAACCTACATTTTTATATTTTTATTAATTTCCTTTTATGTTAAAGTAATTTTAATAATTTTCTCAGATTTTTATATTATAATTTGGTATTTATTAGATTTAATATTAGTTTTATTAATAATTAAGTATTAAATAGCATAATTAGTTTTTATAAAGTAACACCTAGTTTTTATATTTTTTCTTTCTTTTATATAATATAATATAATTTTAGAAATTTTTCTATAATTTTTACTGTTCATTTTCAATTTTTTATAATTTAAATTGTTTAAATAGTAATTAATTAATATTTAATATAATAATTAGTAAAATAGTGTAAAAATATATAAAACAAACTTTTTATATTTTTCTAGGATTCCTGTGATGGTTAATTAGATATATAAAATTTTCTATAATCATCTAAGTCTTTTTAGTATTTTTAATAATTCAAATTAATTTAATTAGGTAATTAATACTTAATTAGTAATTAATTAATATAAAAATCACAAAAAGACAAAAATACATATTTTTAGTTTTATAATTAGTTTTTAGTTATTTTATAATTTTAGAAATTTAATTTTCATTTTTCTAGTATTTAAATAATATTATATTGTATTTAATTTATTTAAATATTTATAATAAGTATTAAATAATATTTAATTAATATTAAGTAATTAATTAGTGTAAAAATTTATTTTCTTTTTCTAAAAATTTTCTTTTATCCTTTGGTTTGTAAAAAAGTCATTTTCACCCCCTGTGGGTTTTTAGATTTCAGTTTTCACTTTTTTTTTGCACGTTTATGTTATTTAAAATGTAAACGTACGCGTTTTTAGATATTAAACATTTTAAGTATCTAGCTTTCACGTAATCGTTTATATTGCATATTTAAGCTATTTCTTTGTAAATTCAGTAGTGTAATCAATCACAAACCCGTTCCTGCCCAAATTCACACGATCACAAACCCGTTTGATAACAATTCATACCTCGCTGGGACATAACGACCCGGGGAAACCCTATATTCCGCGGAGCATTGAGCCTAAGGAGTTTGACTATGTTGACCATATACTTGGCTAATTTAAGTTGACTGTTCTGAGCCAATCAAAATTTTGGGGCCGCTGCCGGGGAGGTGTGCGCGCTATTCTAAACGGTTTTGCGTATTAGTGAATCGGGATATACATCCATTGTATATTTACCACCCTTGTTCATATTATCTTCTTATTTTCATATAAAAACAAAACTGTTCCCGAAAAAAAATTTAAACTCAGTTTTCAACGAAAACAAAAAACACAAAAACATTTTCTTTCTTATTTGTACAAAATGTTTATCCAAAAATCCAAAAACATTCTCCTTTACCCTCTCACATCTTTGATTCTTCATCCCTACCCCTCTATACACATTTGATTCTTTCTATGTCTCATCCACACTTTCTTATTTGGCATTGGTGTGGTAATCCTTATAATGGTGGCAATTGCCCTAGTTGTGGCATGGTAGAGTCAGGAAACGGGTCTATCTATAACCAGAATCCCTATTCCTACCATGACACCACTGATTCATTCCATCAGCTACCACACCATGAGACTCAATATAGCTCAATATAGCTATTAGTGGGATTAGTGTTCAACACTAACTGATTTAGCAAAAGTTTTCCACAAGTCAACAAAAGTCAACAGAAGGGCATTATGGTGAATAAGGGATTTATCAGGGTGTATGGGATTGTTTTCTGTTCCATTCAGCTTGGTATCAAGCTCTCATAAGCTTTAAGCTTCTGGTTTGAGGTTTGTAGCTTTAAGTTCCATCATAAATCATTCTCTTGGTTCATATCTATATTTCAATTTCCCATTTTTAGTTTGTGCTTGTTATTGTGTTTAGTCCCTGATTAAAATAGCTTTTAACTTGTCCCTATAGCTTATAATTTAGGTTAGAATCAGTAGTGTTGTCTAGGTTCACCATTTCCCTCACTATCTCAAAAACAGTCCAAGTTAAAGTGGTGTTTGGTTCAGCTTGTTGCTTAGTGCTCTTGTCACTTTTAGGAGTCAATTTCAGTTTACACACACTGCATTAGGTCATATTGGAACAATAAAAGCATAAAAACATTTGGTCTTTTGGACAAAAGTCAAGTTTCATCTTTAAAATCCATCTCAGTTCACTGTTAGAAAGGTGGGGTGTCATAATCATGCATTTCATCTTATTAGTTGTTAGGATAAGTTAATTTCATCATTTGGTAGCTTAATACAACGTATTAGGCAGATTAGACAGGATCAAACCTCAAAATAGTCAACCTTGCATGTTTACTTTAAAAGTCAATTTTTTTTCCTTGTGCAGAATTGCAAATCTTCCAAGAATTTTGTAGATTTTTGTACTTGGTTTTAGACCTTGTAACTTTTAGGAATCATAACCCCCCCAGCTCATCTTTAAAATCCCATAGTTTCTATAATTTTATGAATTTTGCTGTGGGCCCCATCCTTGTTCAAACACACCTGCAGGGGGAGTATTCTCCCCTGCATCAGCAGATTGCTCCCACACCCCAGTTTCCAACCTCCCCCTAGGCTTCATTAGTGGGCCCCACAAGACCAAATTTGATTCTTTGGATAGCTCTCCTAGCTGTCTAGAAGAATCCAACCTTGTTCTAAGCTCCCAAGCCCTTGCCCTCAGCTAAATTAGGCCTGGTAGTTGACCATTTGGACCTATTTGGTCTGTGTTGTTTGAGGATTGCTTATTGCTTATCACAGCCTATGGCTTGAGTTTTTCCACTTCATTTTTGTTTATTCCAAGTTATTATAAGTTGTTTTATCTTATCTATCATGGTGGCAGCTTATGGTAGCTTATTCAAGCTTTTGCTTGGCTAGTTTGACCAAAAGTCAAACTGTCAAGCTATTAAGCCCATTCCCAGCTTATTTTTAAGTTCCACAAAAGTTGTTTTCATAAAAGTTGTTTGATTTTAGTATAAAAATAGTTTTATAAAAGAAAAAAAAAACAGAAAATCCAATTTAAAAATAAGTGATAGTTTCTATTTAATTTGATTTATCTTTTTAATTTTCATTTTTAGATTTTTATTAAGTAACCTAAATTTTTATATTTTCATTAATTTCCTTAATGTTAAAGTAATTTTAATAATTTTCTCAGATTTTTATATTATCATTTGGTATTTATTAGATTTAATATTAGTTTTATTAATAATTAAGTATTAAATAGCATAATTAGTTTTTATAAAGTAACACCTAGTTTTTATATTTTTTCTAGCTTTTATATAATATAATATAATTTTAGGAATTTTTCTATAATTTTTACTATTCATTTTCTATTTTTTATAATTTAAATAGTTTAAATAGTAATTAATTAATATTTAATATAATAATTAGTAAAATAGTGTAAGAATATATAAAACAAACTTTTTATATTTTTCTAGGATTCCCGTGATGGTTAATTAGATATATAAAATTTTCTATAATCATCTAAGTCTTTTTAGTATTTTTAATAATTCAAATTAGTTTAATTAGGTAATTAATACTTAATTAGTAATTAATTAATATAATAATAGTCAAAAATACATATTTTTAGTTTTATAATTAGTTTTTAGTTATTTTATAATTTTAGAAATTTAATTTTCATTTTTCTAGTATTTAAATAATATTATGTTGTATTTAAGTTATTTAAATATTTATAATTAGTATTAAATAATATTTAATTAATATTAAGTAATTAATTAGTGTAAAAATTTATTTTCTTTTTCTAAAAATTTTCTTTTATCCTTTGGTTTGTAAAAAAGTCATTTTCACCCCCTGTGGTTTTCAGATTTCAGTTTTCACTTTTTATTTTGTACGTTTACGTTATTTAAAATGTAAACGTACGCGTTTTTAGATATTAAACATTTTAAGTATCTAGCTTTCACGTAATCGTTTATATTGCATATTTAAGCTATTTTTTTGTAAATTCAGTAGTGTAATCAATCACAAACTCTTTCCTGTCCAAATTCACCCGATCACAAACCCGTTTGATAACAATTCATACCTCGCTGGGACATAACGACCCGGGGAAACCCTATATTCCGCGGAGCATTGAGCCTAAGGAGTTTGACTATGTTGACCATATACTTGGTTAATTTAAGTTGACTGTTCTGAGCCAATCAAAATTTTGGCGCCGCTGCTGGGGAGGTGTGCGCACTATTCTAAACGGTTTTGCGTATTAGTGAATCGGGATACATCCATTGTATATTTACCACCCTTGTTCATATTATCTTCTTATTTTCATATAAAAACAAAACTGTTCCCGAAAACATTTTAAACTCAGTTTTCAACGAACACAAAAAACACAAAAACATTTTCTTTCTTATTTGTACAAAATATTTATCCAAAAATCCAAAAACATTCTCCTTTACCCTCTCACATCTTTGATTCTTCATCCCTACCCCTCTATACACATTTGATTCTTTCTATGTCTCATCCACACTTTCTTATTTGGCATTGGTGTGGTAATCCTTATAATGGTGGCAATTGCCCCAGCTGTGGCATGGTAGAGTCAGGAAACGGGTCTGTCTATAACCAGAATCCCTATTCCTACCATGACACCACTGATTCATTCCATCAGCTACCACACCATGAGACTCAACAGTTTTACTGTTGTGAGTACTGTGGTGGTTCACATTACAGTTCTGATTGTCAATCGGGAAACACGCTTGTCTATGAGCAGTTTCCTGATAACAGTTACAACTCAAGCACATACAACCCACAGCCACATCAGTTTTACTCTTGTGATTACTGTGGATGTCCACACTCTAGCTCGGATTGTCAAACAAGGAATCCATTTCCTTGTAACAATTACGACTATTCATTTTCAGACCCACCTCCACAGTACCATATGATCCAATCAACTCCTCATGATACTGAGCAAGACCTTTTACTAAAGGCTCTTGATATATTGAAAGAACTTAAGGAGGAGTTGGTTACTACATCGTTTCGAGACTCTCGTGAGAAATCTACAGCAGAATTACTTGCTGAAGAACGAGATGCTAGAAACGAATTGAGCATGGAAGAATTGCTAGTCTTAAAACAAGCAGCTATAACAAGTGCCAAATTTCGTAAAGCTGCTCTTTTAGACTGTGATGATGATAGTGATAATGAAGATACCTTTGATATCCTTCAATTTTATAAGGGTTCGTCAGATTCATCATTTGTGATTCCTCCCATTGAAAATCAGGGAGAAAATACTGAGACGGAGAAATTACTAGCAGAAGATCAAATGGAACTTGTACAATCCATGAATGCTAGCTCCTCTCATCTCCCTCAGTCTATTGTTATCACACCCGAAGTTCACACTCACGCTCTAAACATGGGGGATGAGCATCTTAGCGCTGTTCCTAATAAGGAATCGGACGAATTAATAAAGTCTAGTGTTGAGATCCTTGTCCCAATCCCGAGAGAGTCACAGGGAACTTTTGAGCAAGCGTGTGATATTCCTTCACCCCCTGATAATCCAAATGATCAAATTGAGACTGTCTCTGATTCCAGTGATGATTGTTTATCTTATGGAGACATTGAGTATGTTGATGCATCCCTTCCCCACTCTAATGTTGACTTTCTTCTCGAGGAGTTCGCCGATGAACTCACTCACACCAATCTACTTCCATCGGGATGTGATGATGATCTCATTGATTTCAAAGATGATATGGAGGATGTCGAAGCATTCCTTGCCCTAGATAGTTCAACTTCGTATGAAGTTGATGATAACTATCTTGATTCTGAGGGGGATATTCTTTTCCTTGAAAGCTTATTGAATGATGATCCATCACTCAATTCCTATCTCAAAACCGGGCTTAGTGATTCAAACACTGATGAAAATTCTTTATCTTATGGAGACATCATTGATGTTGATGAAATGCCTTCTGAGCCCATCATTGATCACCTTATCATGACTCTTCCGGAGTATGATGGCAAGAAACATCAAGATCGGGGGGAAAGATTCTCAATCATGAGAATTTGTATTTCTATGACAAATTATCCCACCCTCCCTCCCGGGATGTTTTCTAACCCTAAGAGCTTAACCAACAAAATCCAAATTCAGGAAACTAAACTTGAGGATGAGCATCTTTTCATGATTGTTCTCATGACATTCTCGGTGACTTCCTCTCTTCTTCACTCCTTCGGGAATGAAGATACCATCATTGATCCCGGCATTTTCATGTATCATTATCTTGAGCCGGGTACTTATCTCATCGGTGTGGAACTTTCACGTGCTTCAAATGTTTGTCCAAACATCTTGAATGAAAGTCCGATTGAGATTGCTTCTCCCACATCATGCTTCCCCAAGAACCAATGAATTCGGGGTCGAGTCAAGCTAGCGACTCGGTAAACAAATACAGTAGCATGTACTTAGGGTTTTCACCCTAAGTGTGGGGGAATTACCCCTACAGTGGTTACAAATAAACTGAAAAACAAAATGGTGTTTCCACATTTAGCTTGCAATGTTGCCCTTTTACGTTCAAAGAGTCGGCATAATAGCCGGGACTTTGAATATTGTGGACAATATTCATTCTAAGTGTGGGGGGGTATTTCGCTATTCTAGCGAATTTTATCACATTTTACTATCCAGTACCCCCGTTTTGGCCAAAATTTCAAAAATTTTAAATTTTTTTTCACTTGTGCTTCAAAATTTTTTTAGTTATCAGTCCGCCATGTCTAAACGACAAAAGGATTGGCTAATCCAGGAGCAAACGGCTCTTGGTAAAGATATATCAAATCCGTTTATGGCTTGCAATTTGCCCAAAATTGTATGCTATATCAACTCGCTATATCCAAAAAAGTGAATGAGTTGGCTAGCCCGCAAGATTATGGCTTGTGGTAAAGGCAGCGGAAAAACCATAATTGGTAATCAGCTCACCAAGATGTTGACTTTGTCCATCAAGAGTTGGCTAGTCCAGAAGCAAACGGCTTTTGGTAAAGACTAATCAAATCCGTTGACAGCTGGTGGTTTGCTCAAAATCACATGGTTATCAGGTGGACCATAGTTCTTACTTGAATCGATACATCTGGCTACTCCAGAAGTGGTGGCTTTTGGTAAAGAGATTAAAATCCACTAAGTTTTTCAAAACAGTTTATTGCTAGGGACTAGCAATAGTTTAGTGTGGGGGATTGATGAGTGCTCAAACACTCATCATTTTTGGTCAAATCTGAACTGTAAACATACAAAAACACTCAGAAATGCATCAAAATACTAAAAATATTTCAAAATTGTGTTTTATATGTTTTAGATGCAAAATGAGTAAAAACAGATGAAAAACGTACAAAGTTTGCAAAATTGGCAGTTTCAGTCTCCCAACTTTCATAAAATGTCAAAACTAGTCCCTGATCATTCAAAATATGGAAAATTATCACCAAAGGTCCTTTTAAAATCATAAGTGGTCATATTTAGTCCTTTGGTGAAAAATCTCAAAAGTTTTGGAAATTTGCAATTTAGTCCCTGGAGTTTCAAATTTTGGCAAGATTGGTCCTTGGTGGGAATTTTTGGATGAAAAATCAATTTTGGGTCTTTGGAAAATCACAAGTATCAATTTTAGTCCTTAAAATGAAAGTTTGAATAAGTTTGCAATTTAGTCCCTAAAGTTTCACCTATTTGCAGTTTTAGTCCCTGAAGGACCAAAAATGGAAAATTGCAAATTATATCCTTGGACTATGATAACTTGGCATGTTTTATCCTTACTTGTACTTTGGAAATGTGGCAGGAATGTTCCCTCAAAAATCAAAAAATTACAATTGTGGTCCTTGTTGTTTACTAGTTATACACCAAACGGACCCTTTGTTAAATATAGCCCAACACAAAACAAAGCCCACTCCCACCACAGCCCAAAAGCCCACCTCCGTTTTTAATATATCTCCAGTCAACCCCAGTCAAACTCCACACCCCCAGTTACTGTTCACCATCCCCAATCCATGAATACCCGCTTCCATGTTTCCTCCCCCCTCCTCACCTTTTTCACCAAACCTCACCTTTTCATTAATATCTATCACCTATACCCAACCAACCCCCCTCCTCATTAAAACATCTCACCAAACAACCCCAACTGTCAACTGGGTCAAACACCCTTTTTCCCGCCAAAAGAGATTCAAAGGCTAGGATTGAAACAAAGCCATCCAACGGCTCACAAAATAAGTGGGAAAGATAGTGGAATGCTTCAGGTCCTATAAAAGGAAGAAAGAGAAGCAGAAGCAAAGGAGTAGTTAGTTTTATTTCTATTTAGTGTAATTTAGGTCAAAATGTAATTTAAATTAATGTAAACTTTATAATTAAGTCTTGTAATCTCTTTTTTAGAACTCAAGTTACTTTTTAATAAAAGTATTCAGTTCCTTGTTGCAATTTGGTGCTAGTTCATTTTTATAATTTGGAGTGAAAAATCAATTTTGCTCAAATAGCTTTTATAAGCTTAAACAAGCTTAAGTCTGGTTTATTCAAGCTCAATATAGCTCAATATAGCTATTAGTGGGATTAGTGTTCAACACTAACTGATTTAGCAAAAGTTTTCCACAAGTCAACAAAAGTCAACAGAAGGGCATTATGGTGAATAAGGGATTTATCAGGGTGTATGGGATTGTTTTCTGTTCCATTCAGCTTGGTATCAAGCTCTCATGAGCTTTAAGCTTCTGGTTTGAGGTTTGTAGCTTTAAGTTCCATCATAAATCATTCTCTTGGTTCATATCTATTATTCAATTTCCCATTTTTAGTTTGTGCTTGTTATTGTGTTTAGTCCCTGATTAAAATAGCTTTTAACTTGTCCCTATAGCTTATAATTTAGGTTAGAATCAATAGTGTTGCCTAGGTTCACCATTTCCCTCACTATCTCAAAAACAGTCCAAGTTAAAGTGGTGTTTGGTTCAGCTTGTTGCTTAGTGCTCTTGTCACTTTTAGGAGTCAATTTCAGTTTACTCACACTGCATTAGGTCATATTGGAACAATAAAATCATAAAAACATTTGGTCTTTTGGACAAAAGTCAAGTTTCATCTTTAAAATCCATCTCAGTTCACTGTTAGAAAGGTACGGTGTCATAATCATGCATTTCATCTTATTAGTTGTTAGGATAAGTTAATTTCATCATCTGGTAGCTTAATACAACATATTAGGCAGATTAGACAGGATCAAACCTCAAAATAGTCAACTTTGCATGTTTACTTTAAAAGTCAATTTTTTTTCCTTGTGTAGAATTGCAAATCTTCCAAGAATTTTGTAGATTTTTGTACTTGGTTTCAGACCTTGTAACTTTTAGGATTCATAACCCCCCATCTCATCTTTAAAATCCCATAGTTTCTATAATTTTATGAATTTTACTGTGGGCCCCATCCTTGTTCAAACACACCTGCAGGGGGAGTATTCTCCCTTGCATCAGCAGATTGCTCCAACACCCCAGCTTCCAACCTCCCCCTAGGCTTCATTAGTGGGCCCCACAACACCAAATTTGGTTCTTTGGATAGCTCTCCTAGCTGTCTAGAGGAATCCAACCTTGTTCTAAGCTCCCAAGCCCTTGCCCTCAGCTAAATTAGGCCTGGTAGTTGACCATTTGGACCTATTTGGTCTGTGTTGTTTGAGGATTGCTTATTGCTTATCACAGCCTATGGCTTGAGTTTTTCCACTTCATTTTTGTTTATTCCAAGTTATTATAAGTTGTTTTAGCTTATCAATCATGGTGGCAACTTATGTAGCTTATTCAAGCTTTTGCTTGGTTAGTTTGACCAAATGTCAAACTGTCAAGCTATTAAGCCCATTCCCAGCTTATTTTTAAGTTCCACAAAAGTTTTTTGCATAAAAGTTGTTCGACTTTAGTATAAAAATAGTTTTATAAAAGAAAAAAAATAGAAAATCCAATTTAAAAACAAGTGATAGTTTCTATTTAATTTGATTTATCTTTTTAATTTTCATTTTTAGATTTTTATTAAGTAACCTACATTTTTATATTTTTATTAATTTCCTTTTATGTTAAAGTAGTTTTAATAATTTTCTCAGATTTTTATATTATCGTTTGGTATTTATTAGATTTAATATTAGTTTTATTAATAATTAATTAATAATTAAGTATTAAATAGCATAATTAGTTTTTATAAAGTAACACCTAGTTTTTATATTTTTTCTAGCTTTTATATAATATAATATTATTTTAGGAATTTTTCTAGAAATTTTACTGTTCATTTTCTATTTTTTATAATTTAAATTGTTTAAATAGTAATTAATTAATATTTACTATAATAATTAGTAAAATAGTGTAAAAATATATAAAACAAACTTTTTATATTTTTTAGGATTCCTGTGACGGTTAATTAGTTTAAATAGTAATTAATTAATATTTAATATAATAATTAGTAAAATAGTGTAAAAATATATATAACAAACTTTTTATATTTTTCTAGGATTCCTGTGACGGTTAAATAGATGTATAAAATTTTCTATAATTATCTAAGTCTTTTTAGTATTTTTAATAATTCAAATTAGTTTAATTAGGTAATTAATACTTAATTAGTAATTAATTAATATAAAAATCACAATAAGACAAAAATACATATTTTTAGTTTTAAAATTAGTTTTTAGTTATTTTATAATTTTAGAAATTTAATTTTCATTTTTCTAGTATTTAAATAATATTATATTGTATTTAAGTTATTTAAATATTTATAATTAGTATTAAATAATATTTAATTAATATTAAGTAATTAATTAGTGTAATAATTTATTTTCTTTTTCTAAAAATTTTCTTTTATCCTTAGGTTTGTAAAAAAGTCATTTTCACCCCCTGTGGGTTTTCAGATTTCAGTTTTCACGTTTTATTTTGTACGTTTACGTTATTTAAAATGTAAACGTACGCGTTTTTAGATATTAAACGTTTTAAGTATCTAGCTTTCACGTAATCATTTATATAGCATATTTAAGCTATTTCTTTGTAAATTCATTAGTGTAATCAATCACAAACCCTTTCCTGTCCAAATTCACCCGATCACAAACCCGTTTGATAACAATTCACACCTCGCTGGGACATAACGACCCGGGGAAACCCTATATTCCGCGGAGCATTGAGCCTAAGGAGTTTGACTATGTTGACCATATACTTGGTTAATTTAAGTTGACTATTCTGAGCCAATCATATGCAATGCTATAATGATAATATGCAGACTATTTCTAGTCCGTGTTAAATGTCGCAAATGATAATGCATGAATTCGCACCTGAACCAATTTGGTTACGCGAATTTGAATACCCGTAAACTAAATTTATGATGAAATGAGTAATGCACATGAATAGTGGTTATCTCTCAGAAATGAATAGTGTCATGTAAATAGTGAAATTTTTGAATGTTTCTCGGAATATCAAACTGACCTAAAAATGATGAATAGTAATCGATGAATAGTAATTGGTGAATAGTAATATGTTGAGGTTAGGAAAAATGACCGGAAATTGTGGGGTGTGATAGTCGCCCACCCAAAAAGGAATTCAGTCCCTGAATTCAGCTAGTGTTGGTCTCGAAAATTGACTTGGTGAAAAGATGTGGATACTTTAGTCGCATTCGGTCTTCTCGTTCCCAAGTAAACTCGGGTCCTCTTCGAGAATTCCAGCGAACTTTCACGATCGGAATTCGACTCTGCTTTAACTGTTTGACCTCGCGGTCCATAATTTCAACTGGTTCTTCCACAAAGTTAAGCTTGTCATCGAGTTGGATTTCTTCTGGTGGTATAACGGAAGACTCGTCCGAAAGACATTTCTTGAGGTTCGAGACATGAAACGTGTTGTGTACGTTGCTGAGTTCTGACAGAAGTTCAAGTTTGTAAGCTACCGGACCAATCCTTTCCAGTATCTTAAATGGACCAATGTATCTCGGGTTCAACTTCCCACGTTTCCCGAATCGTATCACGCCCTTCCAAGGCGAGACTTTCAACATGACTTTGTCTCCGACCTGAAATTCCAATGGTTTGCGTCGAACATCTGCGTAGCTTTTCTGTCGACTTCTAGCTATTTCGAGTCTTTCTCGAATCTGAATTATCTTTTCGGCCCAACAAACTGGAGATCGACACTTACGACCATAAAGTGCCTCAAATGGTGCTGCTTTTATGCTTGAATGGTAACTGTTGTTATAGGAAAACTCGATCAACGGCAAATGGTTAGCCCAACCATTTCCAAAGTCAATCACACATGCCCTAAGCATGTCCTCAAGTGTCTGAATAGTTCTCTCGCTCTGACCATCGGTCTAAGGATGGTAAGCAGTGCTCATGTCTAACTTGGATCCAAAAGAATCTTGTAATGACTGCTAAAAGTTTGAAGTAAAACAACTATCTCTGTCGGAAATGATGGAAACTGGTGCACCGTGTCTTAAGACTATTTCCTTGACATAAAGTCTAGCAAGTTGTTCCATGGAATAAGTCTCTCTAATGGGTATGAAATGAGCTGATTTGGTAAGACGATCAACAATTACCCAAATAGCGTCGTAACCTCCTGACGTCTTGGGAAGTTTAGTGACAAAGTCCATTGTAATACATTCCCACTTCCATTGTGGAATCTCTGGTTGTTGAAGTAATCCCGACGGTTTCTGGTACTCGGCTTTCACTTTAGCACAAGTAAGGCATTTGTTGACGTACGTAGCTATTTCTGCTTTCATGTTCGGCCACCAATAAAGCTTTTTGAGATCCTGATACATCTTATCAGAACCGGGATGAATAGAGTCCTTCGACTTGTGTGATTCATGCATAATCAATTCTCGTATCCCACCATAGAGTGGTATCCAACTTCGGTCCTTGAAGCATAACACTCCATCTTCTCTCTTCACAAAGCCATTTTTGTTTTCTGGCATACCATAAAGTTTCTCATGTGGTCGATTTTCTTCTTTGAGAGCCTCAATCTGAGCTTCTAAAATTTTTGATGGTAATGGCAAAATGATTGTCATTCCCAATGACCTAACCCTCAAAGGTTTGAGTCGTTCTTTTCGGCTAAGTGCATCTGCTACAACATTCGCTTTTCCCGGGTGATATCGAATTTCACAATCGTAATCACTAAGTAACTCTAGCCAACGACGTTGTCTCATATTGAGTTCCTTCTAATCAAGTATATGCTGTAAGCTCTTGTGGTCGGTAAAAATTACGCACTTGGTACCATAAAGGTAGTGTCTCCAAATCTTGAGTGCAAAAACTACAGCACCCAACTCCAAGTCGTGAGTAGTGTAATTCTTCTCGTGTGTCTTAAGCTGTCTAGATGCATAAGCTATCACCTTCTCGTTTTGCATTAGCACAACTCCAAGTCCTTTATGCGAAGCATCGCAATATACCACAAAGTTCTCAATCCCTTCTGGTAGTGACAAAATCGGTGCGCTACAAAGTTTCTGTTTCAATAACTAAAATGCGAACTCTTGTTTCTCTCCCCACTCGTACTTTTGATTCTTTTGTGTTAGCTTAGTCAGCGACTTCGCTATCTTGGAAAACCCTTCAATAAACCTTCTGTAATATCCTGCAAGTCCTAGGAATTGACGAATTTCCATAGGAGACTTGGGCGTAGCCCAATCCTTAACTGCCTCGATCTTTGCTGGGTCGACTTGTAATCCTTGGCTATCAATGACATGGCCAAGAAATTGAACTCTTCGTATCCAAAAATCACACTTTGAAAATTTGGCATACAATTGCTCCTTCTTGAGTAGTTCCAGGATTGTTCTGAGGTGTTCTTCGTGCTCTTCCTTTTTCTTGTAATAAATCAAGATGTCGTCAATGAATACGATCACAAACTTATCAAGATACGGTTTGCACACCCTATTCATGAGATCCATGAATACCGCAGGTGCGTTGGTTACTCCGAAAGGCATTACTTGAAACACATAATGACCATAACGTGTTCTAAATGCCGTCTTCGGGATATCCTCTTCCCGAACTCTAAGTTGATGGTAACCGGATCTTAAATCAATCTTGGAATAAAAACTAGAACCTTGTAACTGGTCAAACAAGTCGTCGATTCTTGGAAGTGGATAACGGTTCTTCACCATTAACTTGTTTAACTCACGATAGTCGATGCACATTCTGAAAGATCCGTCCTTCTTCTTCACAAACAAAACCGGTGCTCCCCAAGGCGAGGAACTCGGTCTAATTAATCCTTTGTCCAAAAGTTCTTGTAATTGATTTGACAATTCCTTCATTTCCGAAGGTGCAACTCGATACGGTGCTCGTGCAATTGGTGCGGCTCCTGGCACTAATTCAATTTCAAACTCAACTTGGCGTGTAGGCGGAAGTCCTGGCAATTCTTCCGGAAAAACTTCTGGATATTCCTTAACAATTGGCACATCTTCAAGTCGTTTCTCATCCGACTTCTTTTCCGTGATGTGAGCCAAGAATGCATAACAACCCTTCTTTATGTACTTCTTGGTTTTAATGCATGATATGCATGATATATTACTGAGTCTAGTTCCACTTCGCTCTCCACGAACAACCAAAGTTTCACCGTTATAAGGAAGGTGAACAACTTTCTCATCACAAATAATTCTCGCTCGATGTCGGGATAACCAATCCATACCGATAACAACGTCGAAACTTCCAAGTTCTATGGGCATAAGGTCTATATTGAATGGATGGTTCAGGAAATTTATAGTGCAACCACGGACAATGCTGTTGGTGTTAACTAAAGACCCATCATCGGCTAGTTCAACGATATAGGAAATGTCTAATGGGGTTGGTTCTATGTTAAGTAAAGGTGCAAATGCAATAGAAACAAAACTTCTATCCGCTCCTGAATCAAATAAAATGGATGCATAACGATTATTAATGTAACACCCCAACCCGGCATGGGTCCGGAGTGCTACAGTATGGTGACATATCAAAGCATACAACGTAAGCGGAAGACTTAAAACATAAGTTACAAAGGTATTCTAAGGGTACAAAAAGAAATACTAAAACTATAAAAGAAAGGAAAATACAAACTAAACAAAGTCTAATCTAATCCAAGTCCAAACTAGTCCAGATGTAATGGGCTTCTAGTCCATGGGGTAGTCCACTAAAGCTCATATGCTCTCTCTTCACCCAAACCCAGCTTCCAACCTAAAACCTGCCGCAGGAAAGGAAAATGCGGCTGAGCTTAAAAAGCCCAGTGAACAGATATATAACAAAGCAAACGGATAAACGAAACGTATATAAGTATGAGACACAGGACATCATATGCTTCTGCTGAATGGAATATCATCTGTCAAATGCATAAGAGATCAACGAATAACTGAACGAATATCATAAGTCAAATGAAATGAAGCATTATAGATATATCAAGCATAAACAAATCATAAGAGAATCAAGAGCACGTATCAACAAAGGCGCGTCTAACGAGATACTCGAATAGACACACGAAACATAGGAAAGCCACGAGCCGACCTAACGAGATACTCGAATAGGTCTCAAATCACATAATCACATATCCGTCAATTCATAGGGTGTACATAGAGTAGCTAACTCCAATGTACCAGAAGTGAAAGGGGTACAAGGCACGTACAGCTAGTCACTATCTTCTCAGAACAAAATAGAACCTAGGATGCATCCATACACTCCCTGAATCAAACAAAATACACATGCCAGCTCATGACTGGACTCATATATAACTAATTGGCCATAGTGCACATATATCAAACAGAAGGGAATGCCAGGGATCAATCACACCTCCCCAGAAAGTGTCATGTCAGTGGTGCCATCACTAACATGCCCATGGTACCTCCATGAGTAGAATAAAAACTCGGGCATAAGAACAAAATCATATCAAACAAAGCATATCCATAACAAACGAATCATATCATAATCAAACAGAATCTCAACCAGGAGATAGTAATCAGGTAATCAACAAAATGGATAGCTACGAATCATATCAAAGGGATCATAGCAAAGGCTTATATCAATGAATCATATCATAGCAAACGAATCAAAGTCAAGGATTAAAAAGTCATGAGATCGAAACCCTTACTGAGAAAGGTTAGAATATCTGTACCTTAAACCATCAATGAAACCATATCATAACATAAGAATAGGAAGCCACTCCTTCTTCAGCGAATCTACACGAATTAATGATCGGCTTATTATTAATAATTTATTCTAAATCAGATTACTAGTTTTAGTCGGCTTTCCATTTTATAGCATTTTTCCAAAAATAGTAACCTCCCTTTTTGTAAGTTCCCCATTTAACTTTTTTAACCATGAATGATAACAATGAATAATAAATTAGATTAAAATGCTCAAAATGATCATTATTATAGATTAGAGTTTAATTATGATAACTTATATTAGTTTAAGGTTAAATGTGTCAATATTACAAGTTTAAGATCTAAAATGTAAATCATCAAAACTAAACATTAAAAAGTCAAATGAAATTATTTTAAAGTTTATTTTAATAAATTTATATTAAGATAATAATTTTAGACCCGTCGTTATAATTTTATATAATTTATTAACATACCCACGACCTTAATATTTATGCCGCGACAGTCCAGGATTTTTATAAAATCGTATAAGACTCGCTATAACCCCAGAGGCGAAGCTTCATAGGGGCCGGGGGGGGGGGGGGGGGCGCCCGACCCCCCGAAATTTTTTTTGCGATGTAGGGGGTATACAGTTTTCGTGTAGAAAAATTTCGGTATATTCGGTTTCGACCCCCCAAAAATTTCGGTATACCTGAAATATAGCCTTAGAGAAAAAAAAATTTAGATCCCGACCCCCCACTTGCAAAATCCAAGCTTCGCCACTGTATAACCCGACATCGGTTCACTTCACCCATATACACACGACACATACACACCTACACACGTTTAAATATACATCTCATATATACTCACTTTTCTTTATTTCTTACATACGACTTACGCACTTCTATCCCATTTTGATTATACACACATCTTCACACGTTAACTTATTAATAATGCATGCCCATCTTTTATTCATATCATATACATGCATGACCATCTTTTTCTTTAGTTTAACATCAGTTACTGATTTGTAATCTTAGACACATATTAACGTTCTAAAGACCAGATTCAAAGCGTATATACAACGTATTCGAAAAGTCTCCAAAACAAAAGGAGATTGACATATATGGTGTATAATTCATATGTTCGTGATTTCATGCGATTACTTAACATCATTTTATGTGACAAAAAAAAAATATATTTCATTCGTTATATGACCTTTACATCTTTTACGCGATCACATGAAATCATAGGTATGTAACCATTGTTTAGGCCGATTATAAACCGATTCAAACCCCATCTTTTACAGATTATAAGACTTATATATGACCTTAATAAGACACCAAAAGAATGCCCACGACCCTCGTTCCTTTAGACCACAACAACGACTAGAAGTCCACATGAAATCATGCCTTGCGATATATATATATATATATAGAGCCGAATATATGAGTTAGGTTTTTAACTCTTGTTCTAAACGTTTTAGCCAGCTTATAATGAGTTTTTTACTGATTAATGGGTGCACAAAAACTGAAGTTGAACCACAATATTATGGTCGGGCACAAATATAGGAACCTATCACAAAAGAGTTAGAGTAACATGTTTTACTTTCTGATTATGTTCCTCATATATGTGTGTCGAATGGAGGAAAAGAAACAAAGTGATCGAGATACCTCTCGGTCGGATGTCGAAACGAAACAAGATCGCAAAGAACTTAAACCACAACCTATTCGACCCCAGCCACCATACTTAATATCTCGAACCAAACTCTGCCGAAGCGATACCGAATCCTCAACCTTCAAACAGGTCGAACCAAATACCTTGGTCAAATTAAGGACGAAACAAGCACCACGAACAAAAAAACCTTTTCGAAACTGAGTCACATGATCACACCAATGTTTGAACACCAAACTGATCACCATAAGCTTGCTACTCCTCCTTCGTGCCTTCTTGATTCTTGGGAGTACATGAGAGTCGACTTTGTATAATAGTTTTAGAGTTGTGATGATAGGTATATTATTGTTATTTATTATTTTAGACAACAAATGAAGATACGGTTCACCAATTTAACGTGTGATTGAGAGATTTAAGGAAATTACGAAATCTTCTATGTTTTCCAAAAGCATTTACTAGTTAATTCCTTATCTTCAAAAACGTGTGAAAAGATTTGAAAAAAAAATATTCAGTTAGTGATTTGATGAAGCGAATGGAGTAGTAAAATAAGGGAAGTGTCGAAATTTTTGGGAGTAATTTGAGGATCCGTAATATTCAAAATTAAATCAATGATTCGGTATTATCTCTTATATTATCATGGTGTGTACACTAAATAAAAAAAAAAAGAAAGTAAAAATCAGTCTTTAAGATGGATGGACATATTAACGTGTGATACCACTTAGTAACATAAGGTTTTTAAATTATTTATTTAGCTTCATAACATTTAGGCTAAGTTCACAAACTTAGGAAAATTTTAAATTAGATGGGAATTTCGGAAAAACGGAGTTTTGGGTTTTACAATTAATGAGGAACGTACCCGCAACAACATTCGGGGTCCTCTTTGACATCTTCTCCTCCCATAACATAAGCTCTTCCTCGAGCCATTCTACCTTGATTTCCAGCTCCTTGATTCTTCTTCTTTGGGCACTCACCCCTATAGTGTCCAATTTCTCCACAGCCAAAACATGTTACTGGTGGTTTCTGATTGTCACCCAAGTTTGGAATCCTGCAATCTTTGGTGTAGTGACCTATCTTCTTGCAGTTGCCACATGGTTATGGGCAACGTCCTGGGTTATGATGTTTCTGACACTTTTTACACTTGGGTAGATTACCCGCATATCCTTTCCTTTCAGTTGGCCCTGCAGCATAGGCCCTTGCCACTTCTTGCCTCTTAGGTGGTGGCTGAATAGCATTTCCACCTTGGTTGTAGTCAAACCTCCTATTGTTGTTGTTGTTGTTATTGTTTGGGTTGTCATTTCGGTTATTGGGATAGTTGCAGTTTCGATTGTTGTTATAGTTGTTGTTGTTTCGAGTGTTGTTGTAGTTGGTGTTGTTTGAACGGTTATTATTGTTGATAGCAGATTTTCCTTTTACCACTTGGACCATGAGTTTCTGAGTTATTCGGATAGCCTCTTCCATTGTTTGAGGATCAAAAGAAATCACATCCCCTCGAATACTTTCAGGCAGTCCACCAATGAAGTTTTCCATCTTTTTCTCATCGTCGGGAAGCATAGTTGGACATAGTGCAGCCAACTCTTGAAACCTCCTGATGTTGGTTTCTATGTCATCGCCTTTAGTTACCAGCTCATAGAATTCTGTTTCCAACTTTTGCACCTCAGTACGCGGGCAAAACTTCTTTGTCATCAATTTCTTGAATTGATCCTAAGTGAGCTTGTAGGCGTTTTCCATACCAATCGGCTGAGCATAAGAATTCCACCAAGACATAGCTTCATCAAGAAGCATACCTGTAGCAAATTTTACCTTGTTGACATCCGGGCAACCGCACATGAGGAATATATTCTCAGTCTTTTCAAACCAGCGGATCAAAGCAACCGCTCCTTCAGTGCCCTTAAACTTGATGGGATCACTAATCTTGAAATCCTTCCAAGTGCATTCACGCCTATTATTGGGAGGTTCAACCGTCCCTGTATTAGAAGCAGTTTCAGCAGAACTTGCAGCAACCTCAGCTCTCTCAAGTTCTAGAGCTTCTGCTATACTATCCCTGACCAACTTGCGGATAGCGGCTTGAGTCATAGCTGGTGTTTCTGGTGCAGCCTTACCTTTCCTTGGTGCCATACTTCTGATAAATCACAATGGACAACAACCATGAGAAAAATCATAATAGAAATAGTCATCGTACCAAAGGTATACACCCACAACATGTATATATATGCAACCACAACAAGTATAACACAACCACGACATGTACGAGTACAACCACAACCTGTATAAATACAACCACGACATGTATAGATACAACCACAACATGTATAAATACAACCACAACCTGTATAAATACGATAATAATAAAGAGCAACCACGAAACATCATAAATATAATCACAACACATGAATATAATACATGAAAATTTTGGCCTACATGGACCGATATAATATATAGCACAACCATTCCAACATAGTAGAGTTATACTTGATACATTTGTTTGTACAACAACAAAAAGACTACAAGTTCTTGAACTATGTCCCACACCTCGGGACTAGGAAGATAGTAAAAGCTAATACAATACAAGTCTATGTCTAGGCTCATCCAGGTGCTCTAGATGATCCAGGTGCTCCAGGTCCTCTCCTAAGGCGGCGAATCTCACGATCCATCGCAACAACAATCTCCTCCAAGTGCTCTACTCGAAGCTGGAGGGCAGCCTCCCTGGTCTCTGCAGCAGTCATCCTCTCCTGAGCTACTGCCAACTGATGTGCCTGCTCTCCCTGAGTCTCCTGTGTCATCTAGGCTCTATCCCGTATCTCAGGTAGCTCATCCCTAAGCTGATCAATCAGCTCCTGGTGCTCCTCCTGCCGTGCCTCCAATCCATGATAAGACACGTCAATGCTAACCCTGCCTAAGATCAATCCCTCAACCTGCTCCTCGACCTCCTCAAGTCGACTAGTAATGTTCTCATCTACCCTATAACCCAACCTATCAATCTGCTCCTGTTGAGCCCCTAACTGAGTAAAAGCTGTAGCCCCCCTAGCAGCTGCTGCTCTCGAACTCTCACCTATATGGTATACTGGTGGTGGTGGAAGGTCAGAAGTCTCGGTAATAGGTGATGATGGAGTAGTGAACCTTGCACGCTTCCTGAGCGGCAAGAGTGAAGTAGGTATAGAAGTAGTAGTGGGCATAGTTGGTGGTGTAGGTAATGTAGGAACAGTAGTAATCCTAAGAGTAGAGGTAACAGGGCGAACACTCTTTCTAGCACCTATGGTTGTCTTGCTACGAGGAAACATAATTTTTGGTTCTGGGGAAATAGAAGTAGCAGGAGATGATATGTCAGTAGGTGTACATGTAGCATCTAGTGGTGCAATGGGAGAAACATGAGGAGTAGGAGCAATCTCTTCCTCCTCGAAAGGCTCGGTGTCTTCACCCGATGCCAAAAGTGGGGATCCGGGTGCAGGATGAACGGGTGGTACAACAGCAGTGGAAGACATAGCGTCCTCAATGTCGGAATCTGAGTAAAGTATGATAAAGTTCAAATCTGAAGACATGTCTCTGTGATAATCAATGTGAAATAAAAATAAATAACCCGCGTAATGGAATCACCTAAAAAAATAAATATACACTTATGATGAAATTATGAGATGCTATGATGATGTGGTTATAGTCTAGGGTCCATGATGCATCCTAGTTTGCTATAACCTTAGCTCTGATGCCAATCTGTCACACCCCCAAAATACCTGAATGGCAGCGGAATGGAATACGTGGGGTGATTGTCATAGCACCACAGTTACAGTTATATTAAACAACCTAAATGTCGTTTTGAAAATACATCGTTTGATTCATTCAAAATATTCAGAGTTATAAAACATAGGTCCTAAAAGTCTTGGAAAGTTTAAAGAAATAAGTTTAGTACAATCAAACGATAGTTCATAAGTGCATAAAAATCCAAAATGAGACGCGTCATCCTTGATACTCAATGATATGACTCCATGCATGCCATGAGGAATATGTCTTAGTTACCTGAAAATACATTGCAAAAACGGTCAACAATAATGTTGGTGAATAATCATAGGTTTGTAAGTTAAATCGTATGTACATTAGCCACAAGTATAAAGTAAACCGACAAAATGTCAAAAATGCTACATTGTCTCTTAAGCTCATAACCCCGAAGCTAGACATAATATTGTATTGGCCCCAAAAGAGTGTTTACCAGGCACTCAAATAGTTTAGACATGAAATGCATCTGTAATTCCGTTGGAGCAACCCAAACACGGATGGAGGCGTCACCCTCAATAGATCTATTCACTCACTCTCGCTTGGTATTATAATTAACGGTCCATGATAATAAAGGGGACTTAACTTGGTAGTAAGGCAACTTAAGCAATGTATGGAATTTAATACTTGGGCATGTACAAAAATAATTGATGCAATGTATTCTCCCCCGTGGGATTTGAAATCAAATAAGTAATTGAAAACGGGGCTATGAAAACTCACCTGAAGTGACAGAACAATGTGATGAAATGATCGGGACAATAAGGCACGAACACTAGCCGCAACCTAAATGAATGAATATGATCTAATTTTGATCATGAAATGATGTAATGAATATTCATTCACATGATACCTATACCACTCGTAACTTGAAAATACTTGTTATTGTCAAAGTAGGTAATTTCCATACTTAGGAAAAATAAGTCCATCTAGAATTATAGAAACTTGTCGTAATATATCGTATATAAAATGTTAGTGTTATATTCCTCGTTTTGAAAACCTTGAAATAATGTCTAGTAGTCGCATAAATAAACCTTGGTTGGTACGTACTTCGTTAGTTAAGAATATAGCTCTTGAACAAGAATTCTAGAAAATATAGTGTTTAGTACGTAGTTATATTATTTCTATTAGTGACTATAATTATATATATAGTTTTGACGATTTTAAAACATGTATAACTTTGTCGTTTTAAGTTCATTTTCCTCGTTCTTTATATCCACGAATTCGTCTTAACATGTATTAATATATTTTTGATAGTTCGGCTCCATTAGATTACGTCTAACGCCTCTCTTTGCCGGTCGAAAATCGTCCAACAGCATGTAATTTTCAGAAAAATAGTTTTCGTCATTGAACTTGCAAAAATCATAACTCCTTCGTTATAAGCTCGTTTTAATCCGTTCTTTCGCTCACGGCTTCGTTTTTTAAATTATTTTCTAAATCTTTGGTCAAAAATTACCCATCATCTACTAATTTTCTCACATTTTAAAAATATGGACAGTAGGTATATATATTGTTTCAAAAACCATTTCTAGGGTTCCAATCTAGTTTCAACTTCAACCAAACCACTTCCAATCACCACAAATCTAGTCTAATCTTACCATAAACCTTCTTAGGGTGTCATGGGTTCCTAAACATCATAAAGCAAGTGGATCTAACAAGGATCTAACTATAATCTATTTCTAGGGCTCAAAAGTTAGATATGTATAAAATGGAGTGGTATAACTAAAATATGCATGTAGATCTTGTATATATATCATATGAATCTTGTAAAAACTTGGTAAAATTATAAAGATGAGTTTCATACACTTACTTGAAAGATTAATGAGATTTTGATGGTGAAAACCTAAGTAAACCTTGAGTTTGTATTACAAAACCCTAAAAGGAGTACAAAATACACTAGATAATTTACTAGATCTTGAATAATAAAGGTTCTTGCTTGTTCTTCTTGTTTAGGCCGAGCACCACCAAAGAGAGAAGAAAAGAAAAAGTTCCTTGTTTGATCTTTGTGAAATGATATGAAAAGGTGTAGTTTTTGTTATAAGTATAATATATTAGACAAACATTAATTGAGATGGTAAAATTTTCAAGATTTGTAAGAAATGGGAATGGGGGGGGGGGGGGGGGCATTTAGTGAAAAAAAGAAGAAAAAGAGAGTTTGGTGTAAGAAAGTTGGTAATTTCTTGTATTATTATTTATATATTAATAGTTTTAGGGAATACCGGGTACCGAGTTAACTAAAAATAAATTTTAACGGAGTTAACCGGGACATAATAAAGTCGTAAAAATTGTAAAAATATGTTGGGTATAAATATTGAGTGTTTGGATAATTATTGTTTACTTTCTACGAAAACCGTCGTAATTATATTAAACTTACGATATTAATTAAATAAATTTCCAAAATACCGGGTAAATTAACATTATAATTTTTATATTATTATTATTATTATGAGTATGAAATTATACTAGGATCATAGTCAGGAGTGACGGACATGTTAGTCACATTATTGATCGCGTGTTAACGTTTATTTAGAAATAAATATACGTAAAAAGTCAATTATACCAAAAGTATTAATTTAAATATCCTACGAGTGGAATAGTATGCAAATGCTATAATGATGATATGCAGACTATTTCTAGTCCGTATGAAATGTCCCAAATGATAATGCATGAATTCGCACCTGAACCAATTTGGTTACGCGAATTTGAATACCCATAAACTAAATTTACGATGAAATGAGTAATGCACATGAATAGTGGTTTTCTCTTGGAACTGAATAGTGTCATATGAATAGTGAAATTTTTAAATGTTTCTCGGAATATCAAACTGTTAGGAATACAAATATTCCTGTAAAAGTCTCGGTCACCTAATGATTATAATAGCATTAAGTTAGCTCGTAGTTAGTTTATTTATTAGTTAATTAGTTTTAGTTTAAGTAACACCGTGGAAGAAGGACGGGTCTTCACCTACTGTATGCCTGATCCATAGCCCGGGAGTGGGCATAATATTGTAAGTATAAATACCCCTCTCCACATGTGGAGAGGGTTGAACCTTCCATTCACCTTAATCTAATATTTTCTCTTTTTCTTTCAAGGTTCCTCTCTCTTTTTCTCTTCTTTCCTTCTCCTCACTTCTACGCCTCTCACATCACTACTTGAACATGTTTCCTACATAGTTAGTATTCTACAATTGGTATCAAGAGCCAAGGTTTCATCTTAGGGCCTTGTAGAATCAAATTTGATGATGTTTTGAGTGGTTTTGTGAGCTTGGAGTCACTTTCTTGGAAAACATCTTGGTTTTATCTCTCTAGTGTTGTTATACATGTTTGTGATGTACTTTTATGTTCATTAGTGTTTGTAGAACATTGTAGTTTAGTTTGTGTTACCATATCATTAAGCTATTTGAAGTTTGGAGTTGATTATGGGCGGATTTCTTGGTTGCGGTTAAGTCCACTGTTTCATTGCTTGGTTGCGGTTAAGTTCTGCTATCTGCGATTAACTTGCTGCGTTTACTATTTTGGGAATACAAACAAAACGCAACGATAGTGACACTTTTGGACCATTGTCGCTGCGATTAGTTATCTGCCTGCGTTTAGTTTTCTGCGGTTAATCATTTGCGGTTAACTGTTCGGCGGTTGGGTATTATTTGCGGTTTGGTAGTTTCTGCGGCTAGTGTCTTGCGGTTAGTATCTTTGGTTTGCGGTTTACTTAGGTTGCGATTAGATCAGTCTGCAAGTGGGATTTTTCTGCGGTTTGGTATTATTTGCGGTTAGTGTCCTGCGGTTAGTATCTTTGGCCTGCGGTTTGCTTAGGTTGCGATTAGTTCATACTGCGGCTGGATTTTGTTGCGGTTTGGTATTGTCTGAGGTTAGTGTTCTGCGGTTAGGTCAAATTGTGGTTAAATTGTCCTGCAACTACTACCTTACATTGCGAGTATCTCCCACTCTTGGTTTGGTAATTTCTTATTTATGATGTCGACATCTTCCGATGACATTCAAGCTGCGGGGTCTGACACCCGACCTCCGATGTTGGATAGAACTGACTATGAATCATGGGCTCAAAGGATACGGCTGTACTATCTGGGTAAAGATAATGGGGTTAACATCCTGAAATCCATCGATGAGGGACCTTTTCAAGTGGGTACGTACTAGAGACACGATTTCAGAAGCAACTGATCAATTACCGGCCGTGTTTGGTCCTGATAGACCTCGCACTTACAATGAGTTGTCTGAAGAAGAAAAGAAACGCTATGATGCAGACATCAGAGCATCAAATATCATCATTCAAGGCCTTCCCAAAGATGTCTACAAACTGATCAACTTTAACACTGAAGCAAAGGCGGTCTGGGATAATGTCAAAATGCTTCTTGCAGGGTCTGAGTTAACTAAAGAAGATCGTGAGTCACAGCTATACGATGAATTTGAGCATTTCAAAATGAATCCAGGTGAAAGCATCACTGACTATTACGTCAGATTTCACAAGCTGGTCAATGATATGAGAGCCATCAAGATGACAATGCCCAACATACAGCTTAATTCCAAATTCGTGAACAACATGGCACCGGAATGGGATAGGTTTGTCACAGTTGTTAAGCTCAACAAGGGTCTCAGGCATACCAATCATGAACAGCTGTATGCGTATCTCCAACAACATGAGAAACATGATGCTTATGATCGGCTAATGCGAGAAAAGCTCAATCCGACTGCAACAAATGAATCTCTTGCTTTTATCTCCAATGCTCAACAACCTAATCAAACCTCTAATGATCAAGTTCAACCATCACAATCATCCTCCAGGTCTACCCCTACCAATAGTCAATCATCAACTCCCTCACCATCTGCTTTGAATACACAACTTGATTCTGGGTATTCTCACACTGACATGATGATTGATAATCTCTCCAACCAAGTGTCTTTACTGGTCCAACAGTTCAGGGCTGCACTCCCATCTACCAACAACCAGCTCAGAATCTCATCTAATCCACGTAATCAGGCAGTCATTGAAGATGGTCGGGTAGTGGTGCAGAATGTGCAGGGAAGACAGAACTTCAACCAAAGAAATGCTGGTAGAGAGAATGGGTAGTACAGAGTTGGGAATGCTCTTCAAGCACAAGCTAAGCAGCCGAAATGCTACAACTGCGGAGGGTTGGGCCATATTGCTAGGAATTGCACTCTCCCAAAAAGTCCCCAAAACTCTGAGTACTTCGAAGACAAGATGTTGCTGATGCAGGCACAAGAAAATTGGACTGTGTTGGATGAAGAAGCTTTGCTCTTTCTGGCTGGTAATGATGGGAACACCTTTGATGCCGATGTGGATGATCAACCTGTTCAGGACATGGCTCTTAATGACCCAAATATCTTTCAAGTTGAATAGTGTGATGCATTTGACTCAGACGTGGATGATGAACCAACTGCTCAAACAATTTTCATGGCTAATCTGTCTGCAGCAGCATCCTCTTCACAACATCCTGATCTATCCATCACGTCTGCCATCTCTGAGGTACCAACATCTCCTAAGCATGATCTAAATAATTCTACACCTGTACAGGGGGCATGTGACTCTGTACAACTCAAGAATATTGTCAACAAAAACATCACTGATATGGGTAATACCAATAATATCCCATATGAAATGTATGTGAATGACAATGGAATGGCAACTGCGTACTTACATATCTGAAAACAATTCCAAACAAGAATCATTAAAAAGGGAACTAGTTTCTTTAAAGAACCAATTGAATCAAACCGTCAAACAAAAACTTGAGATTCAAAAAGGTTTGACTACAATCAAACAAGAATTCAAAGATAAAGAAACTAAACTTCTAATTGACTTCTCAAAATTAAAAATGTTGAAAAATAAATTGGAAGATAAGTTGTACACACAGGGCCAAACCATTCAATCTGCTCAAGTGATGGAAAGACACAGGAAGTTAAGTGATGAATTTAGTAAACATGATACCTCCAAACCCAAAGCAAGATTCCTTAGAATAGGTCTAGGTACACAACCTGCATTATATGATGCAAAAACTATGCTTGAACCTAACCATGCCCCTCCTGATTCACGATCCTATGACCACATCAACGAGGCAGAGGATAGAACTAGGGCAAAACTTGCTGAACGTTTAAAGGATCCTAAATGCATTGCTAAGAATCTCGTGTTTCACTATGATTATGCAAATGACAATCATACTGCAATTTTTGTTCCTCAAAAGAGAATTTTTCCTAAAAAAGTGTTTTGGAATATTGACATTGAGAAAATGCAAGCTGAAAAAGTTGTAGGTAACACACACACTATGTTTAGAATTGCTCACCCAACTGCCTATCCCCTGAACACACCTAGGCACCTTGTACCTTTCACTCTTCCCACACAATGTAATACTCTAATTGGGCTGTATGTGCTAGGTCAATTGTTCAATGACTTTGAGAAAACCTGTAAAATAAGAATTACACCTACAGGGATTACAGAAGGGGAAAGGGGTTTTGAGCAAACAAAACAGTGTTACCTAACTGAAGTTATGCCATTTTTTAAACTTCTAAAAGAACATTTTGAGGGACTTAAAAACACCATTAATGATGATGTGACTCAAATGAAAAAGGTTTTTGATGAAGTGGAAAGTGAGGGTAACCAACTTGCTATTGATCTCAAACACAGTGAAATTGACAGGAAGAACATTCTCATCATGAATGAAAATTTGATCGCTAACTGCATTGCTAAAGATGTGTTTTATACTGTTACCGACTCTGCGCTATCTGCTCGACAATTTCATGAAATGTCGGTTACTTTGAATGTCTTCCAAAATCGTGTGATTGAGCTTGAGGGGGAGAATTACAAACTTACTGAAAAAATTCAGAACGATGATCATGATAACATGGTCAGGAATTTCTCAAAACTAGAAGTTGATAATCTGAACCTACAATTAAAATATCAACATCTAGAAGAAAGTATAAAAATATCAAATGCCAAGACATCTTCGGATGCTCCTGAATTTGATACATGTTTTGAATTAGCCAAAAAGGATGAAGTAATTCAAGCTCAATCAAACATGATTCGGAAGTTGAAGGTCCAAATTGCACAATTAAAATCGAACAGAAGCGATGTGACCAATACCAATTACCAGAAGTCTATGGATTCTCAAAATTTTCAAAAACAGGGCATTATCAATGAGTTACAACATTAAAATGAGTGGCTTCGTGCTGAAATGTCTAACGCTAAACAACGTTATAAAGAATTGTTTGAGTCTATCAAAACAACACGTGACCAAAACAATGAGAAAGTCACTTCTTTGTTAAATGAAATTGAGAATCTAAAGACCATGGTGAAGGGTAAAATGCCCGTTGTTTCATGTGATCATGCAATTTCCAATGTACATGCTTGTAATAAATATGCGTGCGATGCTGTGAATGTTTCTCTTCCCCTTAGGAACAATAAGTTAGTTCATAACAACTATCTTAGAAATTTTAAGGATTGTCTGGCCATACTTAGAGAAACCATTGAAGATGAGAGGACTTCTAAACCACTTGATGATGTTATTATGGGTGCGTGCTTCCTCACTAATAGGGCCCAGGAATTATTAGAATATGCCATAGGATCATGCCCCAAGAATGATACCAAGTCGGATAGGATAACTGCATTGCACCATCTCAGTGGCAACAAGCATGTCACAGTTGACTTTCCCTAAACCATGTCACAATCCTCCATCTTGATCACCAGTAAACAAGTAGCAACTAAACAGACTAATGTTCCCGTCATTGCTTCTACAGGAGTAAAAGGTGTATCTAATGCTAGCAAGTCACAGCCTAAGTGCAATATAAAGAATGATAGGACTTTGCCGGCTAAGAGCTCACTTATGAAGGAAGTAGAAGAATCATCTAGGAACAATAAAGTGTTGCTTAGTGAAAGGAATCGAGTTGATTCAAACATTTGTGTGAACAATGATGTAATTAATTCGAATTCTGATGCTATTTGTAAGAAGTGTAACAAATGCTTATTTTATGGTAATCATGACGCATGTGTTGTGTCCTTTCTTAAATCCACTATGCAAACACCAGTTATGAATGCTTCTAGTGTTAAACGGGCAAAACAAGTATGGAATAAAACAGGAAAAGTTTTCACTAATGTTGGTTATCAATGGAGACCTACTGGAAGGAAATTCACTCTGAGGGAAAAGTGCCCAGTAACTAGGATTACTAACTCTAGAGTTGTGCCTATTAGGAAGTGGAGACCTACCGGTAGACTATTTCCAATAGAAGCAATAAATACCACTTCTAGTTCTAGTGCATCAAAATGTGAATACTCCAGTGAGATATATGTTACTTATGATAATCCAATATTTGTGTGTTCTAACCAAACGGACCCCAATAGTGTGTGGGGCTCCAGCTTTTTCAGTTATCCACGATTGTCTGGTTTCAAATGCAGGTCGTACAAATCGTCCTTTGGTATTTGGACTCAGGCTGCTCAAAACATATGACTGGTTTCAACCATTTTGGTTCTATAATGGGTTATGGTGATTACGTATTTGGAGACAGTGTTATATCCAGAGTTTACTACGTGGAAGGACTTGGGCACAATCTATTTTCTGTTGGTCAATTCTGTGACTCAGATCTCGAAGTCGCCTTCAGAAAGCACACCTGTTTTGTTAGAGAATTAGATGGTGTTGATCTTCTCAAGGGGAGTCGGGGCACTAATCTTTACACCATCTCCATCGAAGATATGCTACGATCCTCTACAATTTGTCTGCTCTCTAAAGCATCCAAGAACAAGTCATGGTTGTGGCATCGTCGTTTAAAGTATTTGAACTTCGGTACCATCAATGAACTTACACGTAAGGATCTTGTTCGAGGCTTGCCCAGACTTAAGTATGAAAAAGACCATCTGTGTTCCGCCTGTCAAATGGGCAAGAGCATAAAGCATACCCATAAACCCAAAACTGTCAATTCAATCATGGAAGTTCTTCATACCCTTCATATGGATCTTTGTGGACCAATGAGGATTCAAAGTATCAATGGAAAGAAATACGTGCTGGTTATTGTTGATGATTACTCTCGATTCACATGGGTGAAATTTCTACGATCAAAAGATGAAACTCCTGAAACCATCATCAAACTCATCAAGATGTTGCAAGTCCGCCTTAACAAAACAGTTAGAGTCATTCGTACTGATAATGGAACAGAATTTGTGAACAGACAACTTACTCTGTTTTATGAAGGTGTCGGGATTAGTCATCAAAAGAGCATTCCACGAACTCCTCAATAAAATGGAGTTGTAGAAAGACGCAATCGCACCTTAGTTGAAGCTGCAAGGACTATGCTCATCTTTTCCAAAGCTCCTCTATTTCTTTGGGCTGAGGCAATTGCCACCGCATGTTACACTCAGAACCGATCCTTGATACATCCTCTCCACTGCAAGACTCCCTATGAACTGGTTCATGGCAGAAAACCCGATCTTTCTTTCTTTCGAGTTTTTGGTGCACTTTGCTATCCAACTAATGACAGTGAAGACCTTGGGAAACTCAAGGCCAAGGCCGACATTGGTTTCTTCGTTGGCTATGCTCCAGATCGAAAGGGGTACCGAATCTACAACAAACGTACCAGAGACATAATGGAAACAATCCACGTTACTTTCGATGAGCTGACTGAGCAACCGGTTCCTGGACAATCAAGTTCTGGACCCGTACCTAATTTTTTGTCTCCTGGACCAATTAGCTCCAGGCTTGTACAGAATCCCATACCTGCTGCTCCTTTTGTACCTCCTACAAGTGAAGATTGGAAGAAACTGTTTGACCCAATGTTTGATGAATACTTTGAACCTCAACAGATGAATGCTCCTGAAGCTACAATAGTTCAACCACCAGATGGGGTGGTGAATGATCAAAATGACAATAACGGTCTATCCACTTCACTGTCATGGGATTCTGAAGCTCCCGCCATCAGTCAATCGGTTAGCACGTCAAATGTCCAACCTTCACCTGTACAGCGAGCGGAAAATGTAGATAATACATCTGAAGTTAATCCTTTTGCTCCACCTGATAATGAGCCGTTTGTTAACATCTTTGCTCCTGAATCATCAAATGATGTAACATCCTCTGACGAATCTAACACGGCAACCTCAGTTCCTCATTCTCAACCCCATGAATACCTTCGAAAATGGAACAATGATCATCCTATTGACAACATTATTGGAAACCCTTCACGTCCAGTTTCAACCCGCAAGCAACTTGCAACCGACGCATTGTGGTGTTTCTTCAATTCAGTCCTTTCTAAAGCTGAACCAAAAAGCGTCAAGGATGCAATGTCCAAACACTCATGGTTCACTGCAATGGTGGACGAAATTCATGAATTTGACCGACTGGATGTCTGGGAACTAGTACCACCTCCCGAGTGTGCTATGATCATTGCTCTCAAATGGATATTCAAGATTAAACTTGATGAGCATGGAGATGTTTTGAAAAACAAAGCTAGGCTTGTGGCAAAAGGTTATCGACAAGAAGAAGGTATTGACTTTGAAGAATCCTTCGCCCCAGTTGCTAGAATCGAAGCCATAAGGATCTTTCTCGCAAATGCTGCAAGTCAAAACATGGTGGTTTATCAAATGGATGTCAAGACCGCATTCTTAAATGGGGATCTGAAAGAGGTGGTGTACGTATCTCAACCCGAAGGTTTTGTGGATCCAGAACGCCCTAATCACGTGTATCGATTAAAGAAGGCTCTATATGGGCTTAAACAAGCACCCAGGGCGTGGTACGACACCTTGTCTAAATTTCTTCTGGCCAACAAATTCTCCAAAGGCGTTGTTGATCCTACACTTTTTACCAGAAAAACAGGCAAAAACCTCCTACATGTACAAATCTATGTCGATGACATCATTTTTGCCTCATCTGATCCCACAGAATGTGATCGTTTCTCCCAAGAGATGAGCTCCGAATTCCAAATGTCTATGATGGGTCAAATGTCATTCTTTCTAGGACTGCAAATTTCTCAAAACCCCAATGGCATATTCATTAATCAATCCAAATACGCCAATGAAATTTTGAAGAAATTTCGTTTCGACTCCAGTGATTCAGTAGATACTCCTATGATTGAACGATCAAAACTTGACGAAGATGATGTGGGAATTCCGGTCGACCAAACCATGTATCGAAGCATGATTGGCTCCTTAATGTACCTTACTGCAAGCAGACCCGACCTTCTATTTGCAGTTCGCATTTCTGCCCGGTATCAATCCAAACCCACCAAGAAACATTTGGAAGCTGTCAAGAGAGTCTTTCGATACCTTAAAGGAACAATCCACATGGGCCTTTGGTACCTTAAAGAAACTTCTATGGCTCTCACAACATATTCGGATGCTGATCATGCTGGATGTCAAGACACTTGTTGCAGTACATCTGGGGGTGCACAGTTTTTAGGAAATAAGCTTGTCAGTTGGTCTTCAAAGAAACAAATGAGTACATCTATCTCCTCTACTGAAGCTGAATACATTGCTATGTCATCATGCTGTGCTCAGATCCTCTGGATGCGATCTCAACTTTCTGACTATGGCTTCATGTGCAATAAGATTCCTATGTACTGTGACAACAAAAGTGCAATTGCACTCTGCTGCAACAATGTACAGCATTCAAGAACTAAACACATTGACATTCGTCATCACTTCATCAGGGAGCAAGTTGAGAAAGGAATTGTGGAACTTTACTTTGTGAGGACTGAGTTCCAACTAGCCGATATCTTCACCAAAGCACTCTCTAGGGAACGGTTTCACTTCATCCTCCCACGCCTTGGTTTGAAGAGTCTCACACCTGAGGACCTCAATTGTCTTCAGGAAGATCAAGAGGAGTAAAGGGGTTGCTTCACATATCCTTGTATAGTATCAAATCAAAAAGAAAATAGAAAAATATAAAACCTATAAAAACCATAAAAATCTGAAAAATCACAAAAACTCAAAAATATTCTTCTCTCGACATGTCTCTTGTATAATCGATATTATGTACGTTTCTAGAAATGTCATTCAATAATGACACGGAATCATACATATGCTTGAGCAAGAGTTTTTTGGTTTCAAATAAAGTTCTTTTCAAAAACATGTCGTATCTCAAAATGTTCTTAATAACATGGCTTGTAGTCATTTCAGGCTACAACCCGCACTTCAAAAATATGGCTTGCTATTACTTCAGATAGCAACCCACTTTTCAAAATTAAGGAAAACACGTCGCCAAAAAGACGGTTGTTCCTAACACAGGGTGCCGTTCATCCGAGCGTGAATTACTTTATATTCATGCACCCTCGATCTAATGTACGCTTCAGTGCATTATTTCTTTATAAAGAAGAGAAATCTTCTTTTTATCGCCAAATACTTTCCCTTCTATGATTTTTCTGGAAAGTGTTTGTGCAAAACTTGGTGGTACCATGAAATTTTGAATGAAAATCAAATTGAACTCAAATGTTCGATAAAATTTTCACTCAATCAATGACGTTAATAGTTTATGAAAATATTTATGCTTTCACATCCGTCATTGATTGAGGGGGAGAGTGATTTCTCAAAATTTTATGTATCATCAAAACTCCCCACACTTCGTACATAAAACCTTGCAACAAAAAGACGTGTGATAGTTATGTGTCAGAATGAGTAAACTTTCAAAGAGTTTTCGTTAAAACTTCAAATATTTTGATAACTCTTCAAATCTGACACATAACAACCTCCCTCACAGTTTGAGGGGGAGCAAGTAAAAGTTCCTTTTTATCAGAAAATATTAAAATTGACCGCATTTCTCTCCCAAAACGCTTTCTAAATTATTTAAATCAATTGAGATCAAAAATCTCGAAAGGTTTGAAATTTTTGATCGGGGGAGAGAATGTGATTTAAATATGCAATCTGATATCAAATGTGATCTTTTCGACTCAATAATAGGCTCCCACATATGTGCTAAACACTTTCGAATATCGATGCACATATTGAGGGGGAGCGAAAGGCGTTTGTGGAAATAATACCTAAGACCGACCATTTACTTTAATGCACGGAGTTATAAGGTTGGTTAAGGTTAGGTATAAGTTCCCATGATCCACCAGAACCGGAAGGATCTTCCCAGGGACAATCCATAGATAGATTAGAAGTCCTTAGGAATGATTGAAAAAAGGAGTAAAGTGAGAAAGGGAAGAGTGCGGACTGAGATAGAGCTAGGACTGGAACAAACCCAACAAGGTTCTAGTGGTGAAGTCTCGATAAGCACTGAAGGGGTTGAAGAATGAAAAAGAAATGAAATGAGAAAGGGTGAAAAGAAACCGGGTTCAATTCATAATCTACTGGTGGTTACTAAGGTAACACCGGTATTGAAGACAAGACGTCATGGACCCAGTGACGCACTGCACCAAACTTCCCAACCACTCAAGTTCTCTTAAAAGAGCTTGTTTCAATCTCACGGGGAACCCTGTGCAATGTATCGACCGCTCATTGCGAACTATGTTGATACCTAAAACAGGAGACGCCTCCCCAGTCTCCAGGAGCGGATCAAAACGCACTATTGAGTCTAGAGCCAAAGAGATCATCCATAAATCTCGTTAGGACACATTCCAAATATGCTTATTGTTTCACATAATGTGGAAAATAAGATAAAATATTTAGAGTCCTACGCATTAACCTTGTGGTATTGCCAGAACATCCGAGTGATATGAAAATATTCACAATGACGATGGAAATCCTTCTAGAGAGAACATCTCTCAAGCTCTTGGTAGGTGACATGTGAGATCCATCTTGGATCAATGATCAAGTGACAACTGGAAAACAACAATGGTGCGATTCAACATTGAATCAAACTTGTTCCAGGATATGGATTGACGGATACTTTTGCTAAAACCTTTCAATGTGCTCACAAACTAACTTTTCGAGCACATTGATTGTGTAAAACCTTTCAAACAAAAGTATTTTTGATGGAAATTTGATTCAATACTTAAAACTCTCGTCGTGTCTCAAAAATTGTTTATCATATGACACGCGAGTGATTTCTATAAAGCAATTTCTCATCAATCCGTGAATATCAATTCACCGATTCACTCTATCATGCTGTCTGCTTTGAGACGTTCCGGTATGAGAACATGCTTAGTATGAAGATTCCAAAGTGGATTCGTTGGAAAATTCATTACTACAAGCTGGAAATTCCTGTCAAGGAGAGTCTTCTTTAAAAAGGACTCTACCTGATCACAGGTCGGTTTTCACAAAACCGGAGGGTAGTCTGTCCTCGTAGAACGAATGACAAAGCCATATTCGTTCTCTATCTTTATTGCTAACTGGTTTATTTCAGGGACACATATAAAGATGGCGTTGATGGCTCCAGTTTCCAGCTGAATCGGGTCAATCCATACCTCATGCTCACACATCCTCCACACTATCTATGAAGATGAGAGACTTGCTACAACAAATGTTGAGAGACTACTAACAACGTTTCCGCAACTCTGATGAAAAGGTCTCCCAATCCACAAACTCCAATGCAACGTCTCAATATACAGAAGGGTGTGAGCATGATGGTCCCTTGTCACTACATCACATGAAGGCAATACAACTATGGATGAGATTGGAGATTTACTTTGGCTGATGATCTCAAAGAAGCTCAAAGATCACATATCTCAAAGGAATTCAAATCACAAGTTGGCTTGCTTGAAGTACGAAGTGTGCTGAAAAGAGAAGAATCAGATCCTATGAGCTACAAAGACTAAAGAATGCTTAAAAACCAAAGATCTTAACTTCAAAGGTGACCTCGCTTAGGGGGAGATTGTTAGGAATACAAATATTCCTGTAAAAGTCTCGGTCACCTAATGATTGTAATAGCATTAAGTTAGCTCGTAGTTAGTTTATTTATAAGTTAATTAGTTTTAGTTTAAGTAACACCGTGGAAGAAGGACGGGTCTTCACCCACTGTATGCCTGATCCACAGCCCGGGAGTGGGCGTAATATTGTAAGTATAAATACCCCTCTCCACATGTGGAGAGGGTTGAACCTTCCATTCACCTTAATCTAATATTTTCTCTTTTTCTTTCAAGGTTCCTCTCTCTTTTTCTCTTCTTTCCTTCTCCTCACTTCTACGCCTCTCACATCACTACTTGAACATGTTTCCTACATAGTTAGTATTCTACACAAACTAACCTCAAAAATGATGAATAGTAATCGATGAATAGTAATTGGTGAATAGTAATATGTTGAGGTTAGGAAAGATGACCTGAAATTGTGGGGTGTGATACTCTTCCTTGAACCTAACTATCCCTAGAGTCAGATCATAACTCATCTTAGTGGCCTCAACGAATGGTTTTCCGAACACTACTTAACTGAGGCAAGCATCTATCACCGGACGAGTATCCTCTACTATCATAAAATCGATCTCGTAAGTGAAATTTCGACAATCACATGCAATCCTTTCACTCTACCTACAAAATTACTTATTAAATTCCTATTGGGCATCATCCTATAACCAAGTTGTTTCTTCATTACCCAATTATAATAAGTCCTAGTCATGATGTTTATAGGAGACCTAGGATCGATATAAGCTTTCCATACATGCATATGCCCAATGTTGCATCGTATGTTGATGTTAGAGGGGTCTCCCATTTTGATAAGGGGTGAACCAAGGATATATGGTGTCTCGGGATCATCAAATAAATCCTTATGATATTCCCGTTCTTCCTTGGTGGGCAACTTATCAAAATACTCTTCTACAGTCTCTGCTTCCTCTAACTTTTCTCCCTTATTAACCTCAACTTCTCTAATTTCATCCCTAGTCTCGGTTTCTACTCCAACTTCATCCTTGTCACTTTCTTCTATCTCCTTATCAATTGGTTTAACGGTGACAACATTGACAAAGTGGACGTGTTTGGATGACGAGCGGTCCTTAGTTTGGATTCCGCTATTGGCGTCCCTAGTGTCCTTTTTAGATGTAGTTAACGCTTGGTTGTTTAGGGCTTTCAACAAGTTGTTAATCTTATTGGTCATCTCTGTTTGTTGTTGGTTGAATTCGGTATCAAACCTAGCTATGCGAGCTTCTTGAGATGCCATAAAATTGGACATCAATCCTTCAAGATTGTTGGTACTGATAAGTGTGTAAATACTCATCATTTTTATCTTTTCTGAGCTGCCAAAACATCTAAAAACACTCAATATTGAATCAAAATAGTGAAAATATCCCAGGAAAGTGTTTTACATGTTTCAAATGCAAAATAATCAAAAACAGATGAAAAACGCACAAAGTTTGCATAATTGGCAGTTTCAGTCCCTCATCTTTCAAAAGTTGTCAAATCTAGTCCATAGTTGTTCTAAAAACTTGAAAAAGTCACCAAAGGCCCTTTTAAATCAAAAAGTTACACAATTAGTCCTTTGGTGCAAAGTTTCACAAAATGTCAAGTTTAGTCCCTGAACTTTGAAAATTGTCAAAAATAGTCCCTGGGATATTAAAAACTTTGTGAAAAACAAATTTTGTCCTTGCACTAACCTTTTATGGCAGGATTGGTCCTTATTGGAAAATTTTGGTGAAATTACACAAATGGTCCCTGAAGTTTGAAAGTTTGGCAGTTTTAGTCCCGGGTTCATTTAATATGGAAAAATCAATATTGGACCCTGAACTATTCATAACTTGGCAAAACATACCCTTGTGAACACTTTGGAAGAATGCCAAGTTCACCCCCCCAACTTTCGATAAATTGCAAAAAAGGTCCTTGTGAAATCTAAAATCCAAACCGGATCCCATAGTATTATCATAAGCCAAAACCATAGTCCAATCCACACAATACCAAGCCCAATCCCTATTTTCTTGGCCCACTCCACAAACAGCCCAACCCCTTTAATATAAAAACGGGTCAAAGGGTTTGACCCTTGGTCAAATACGGTCAAACAGCCACCCCTCCCACCTTTCCCTCTCCATACGAAACCTCCCCAACTTGCACTGTTCCCCCATCCTATCACCACCACCCCATGTTATCCACCGCCCAAACCACTCATTATATACCCTCACATCAGCATTTAATGCACCACCCCCTTGTCTGATTACCGGAGCAATTTGCAAATAAAGCTTTCCCGCCAAAAATCCGTGGCACAAGATTAGAGAGTCTCAGACAACCAAGGGTTCAGATTATTGATGGGATTTACTCAGAGGTTCACACAAACCCTAATGGGCATCTATAAAAGGTAGAAGAAAGCAAGGAATGAAGTGGTAGTTTATTAATGATGCGTGGGAATCACAACAGGCTTTACCTCTCGAGGGATCTCGAGAAGCTTACAACCCCCACCAGGCAGTGTACCTGATCGTTGTAGTATAGTTGATTCCTCCCGAACCGTCACTTATTTATCACACAAGCTAACCAATTGTGCATGGTCAACCGTAATATCTAAATGGAGCCCGGGAGAAACTAGCAAAGTTAATCCGTGGGTCTTAAGTACAGAAAAGTACGTGAGTACAGAAAAGTACATCCCCGGGTCGTTATGTCCCAACGAGGTGTGAACGTGATACTACCATGACTTGTAATGTGTTGGAATAATATGTATATAGAAAAATGGGAATCTGAATGACTAACACTGGAATGTGAATAGTACTAGCTCTGTCACAGCTATATGTTTAAGAAACGTGCAATCAGAAACCCTAAAATAGTAAAGGATATTTACAAATGTACGTTTAAGTTTAAGTAAACGTAAACGTAACGAACAAAACATTCCCAAAGAGGGAATTTGCATGCCTTAGCGGCTTAAATGCAAATTAAACAAACTTAAAATATTTATTTTATATTTATATTTTATTTACAAGTGTTATATTTAATTATTATAAATTAAAACCTATTATTAACTATTTATTAATTATCTAAATAATAAGAAAATCTAAGATAAGCCTAAATAAATAAAACAAAAACTTAGAAAAGTTGAAAGTAATGTAAAATAACTTTTGAAACTAAAAATATATCTATTATACAATTATTCTATTTATTATTAATTATTTACTATTATCTAATTACTAAATACTATAATTGATTTATTATAAATACTAAATGACTAAACAAAAATCTAAAACTTTTTACATAATTCTAAAATACTTATACGAAGCTAAGAAAAATATAAAAACTATATATTATTAATAAAAATAAGAAAAATTAATTAAAAACTATTATTACTTATTTAAACTAATTAATACTAATTAAATTATTATACATACTAAACTAATTTATAAAATTATAAAACTTTTTATAAAACTTCCTAACCATCTCAGGAATCAATAAAAAATATAAAAAGTTTATAAAAATTATAAATAAGCTGTTTTAAAAATATATTACTAATTATTTCCTAAAAGGTATTTAAACTATATTAATTATTATATATATTATATGAACAGTAAAAATTATGAAAAAATTATGGAAAGTATATAATGTTATGAAGAAGCTAGGAAAAGTAAAATGGGGTCATCAGCTTATTCCAATAAGCTGGAATAAGCTGCACAGTCTCAATAAGCCAATACACAAATAATACCTTAAGTATATTATTTATGCATATACCAACGGAACTGGTGCCCCAGAGCAGATGGAAGGGGTGTGTGTGTTATGCATGTATACTAGCCAAGAGGTTTCAGGTTCAAATCCAACACACACCCAAATTTTTGCTTTTATTTTATTTTTGATTTTTCTTTTTACAAAACTGTACAATAAGCTATAATATGAAACTTTAACAAAGACAACTTTTCCAAAACTTGGAAATAAGCTGTGTGAGAGCTTATTTCCATCTCAGTTGGCAAAATAAGCTTAAACTTCTAAATAGAAGCTATCACTTAGTGTTAAAGCTTGGTTTTGGTTTTTCTTTTTATAAAACTAACTAAATACTAACATTATACAAGTATGATGAAAACATAACTTATAAATCCTAAAAATAAGCCATACGTGGGCTTATTACTCACTCAGTTGAGCTTTTGGGCTCTCAGAGTAGAGATAAGCTTGGTATAAGCTTAGAAAAGCTATACAGATGAAACAAAGGTAAAAAGTATATATATACAAGTATAATGGGTGTATGTATACAAGAATAAGCACTGGAAAGTGCTTATAAGCACAAGCTTATGGTTTAGACAGCCAAGCTTTTTGGCTAGACTTGGATGGAATTGAGGCTTGTAAAGGCCTAGTATAAGCTCCATACTTAAAACTAAAGTAGAAAACGTGTTTGTACAAGTTTAATATACAAATATGAACAAGCTTATGCACTGAGATTAACTTATAAGCTCAGAATAAGCAAATAAGCAATTCTCAGATACATAACAATCCAAACACCCCTGCAACTAACTTTAGTGGCAATTTCAGCTTAGGAAATAAGCTTCAAAGACCAAACTAATTATTGGAGTGGCAAGCTGAGGTGGATGGCTTTCCAAAAAGCCCACGTTCACATTGTGAGGTTCACAGATGAGCTTGTGAGAAGCTTATGAAAATCCTTCCATTTGCCTAAGTACACTGGGTTCCCAGTATGCATAGTCAAATGGGACAAACAAAAAGCTCGTTGCAGCCCTAGTTAATAAGCTACAAGGTAAGAATTAAGCACTGGATCTTATAACCTAGTTGATAAGCTTCTAAAAGAAACAAATCTCATAAGCTAGGTTCAATAGATAAGCTTTTTGAGAGCTTATGAAGTAGGTTGATTATGGTGAAGTATGCTGAGGACTCATCATAGCTTTTCACATGGTGATAAGTTTAAGCTACTTGCAGCCCTAGTTAATAAGCTACAAGGTGAGATTTAAGGACAGAATCATATAGCTGGGTAGTTAAACTTCACAGAAAGCTAAACCACATAAGCTAATGATCACTAATGAGCTATTTATGAGCTTGTGGAAATGGTGCAATACCACTGAATGCTCACGGGTATGTTGTGAGTGGGCAAACAACAAGCTCATATTTACTTATCTAATAAGCTCATAAGAGCTCAAAAAGCACTGAGACTATAAGCTGACTTGCTTGGCTTTGTGAAAAACCAAGCTCGCACTCTTAAGCTCAGTGAGGAACTTGTTATGGGCTTATGAAAACAACTCACCTTCACTGTTTGCTTCAGTGAAGGGAGTTTGGTGAACAAAAAGGTGGGGTTGAAAAAGCTATCTAAATAAGCCAGAAATTAACAAATAAGCTTACACATAACATACATGCTACTAAAACATCACAAAGAAGCCAAGTTCACTAAGTGAGGTCAAGTCATGAGACTTGTACAAGCTTATGAACTTGACAGACCACTAATGACACAGGGCAAAAATAAGCATAATTAAGCACTAATTTAAGCTATGAAACATGAAAAGTAAAAATTTACAAAAATCATACAGACAGATAAGCAATCAAACTAAATCATACTACAAGTACAAGTTCTAAAACTTAGTGTTAAATCCTACACAAAATTATCTATTTAATTCAAAAACTACAAAACCTGAAATTTGACTTTTATAGTTTATGATCAAAGTTGACTTTCATCAACTTTGATCTGAATTTAAAGAACAAATAAGCTATAATAAGCTAAGAGAACATGAAACTAACAAAAAGAAACAAGATTTGAACACATATGCAAGGTTCTAGGTGAGACAATCTCACAGTACTCATCATAGAAGATCAAAGTGTCAATTTGACTTTTATGATGCAATACCACTTAACTGAAACCATCACTGAGTCACTTAGACCATTTAGAGTACACATCAAACAAGAATAATGCCCTACATAGCCTACAACACAGATAAGTCATCTCATCCAAACAACCCTTTAATGGACTTAAGTTTAAATTTTCATTACATAAGACTGTGTAAACAAATTTCATCAAATCCAGGGGTCACAATATGTCAAATTAGACCTTTTTAAGTATAAACAAATAGTCACAAGTGTCTATACCTAGGTTTATCAAAAATTTACCCATTGACAGTTAAAATGGAATTTCAAGCCACACTCAAATCCAAAACATGAATAACTAATTTTAATCTACAAAATCATTAAATAACAATAAATAAACATGAAAAAGTGGAAATCAGAACAGATAAATAACTTAAGCATTAAAATGCAAAAATTGTAAAAAGTGACTTACATGGTGATATGAGCTGAGACTTTGGAACCAATGATCAAAACCAATACCTATAACCTCCCCTGAGGCACTAATACCCATGGCAATCCATTATGAACCATGCTCCAAGCTGAATCACACTAGAACACATATTTTTGATTTTCCATTGTATTTTCTTTATTTTTAGTGATTTTTGATTTTTAAAGACTAAGCTGATTTAAGGTTTCTAAAAGCTAATTAAGCTTTGTCAGGAGCTTAAGTGACCTATTTGAGTCCATCAAACAACAATAATCCAACAGAAATGTAAATAACTTGAAATAAAGGAAAATATTGAAGAACTTGAAATGTAAAAGAGACTTATAATTAAACTGAGATTAGAATTCCATTACACTAATATGAGTTCCATTACACTAATTAAAGCTGTAAATGACATTTAATTTAAATGAAAGCATTAAAAATTACACTAATCTAAGGTGACATTGGCTTAAGGCCAAGGTGACTGAGGCTATCCCAAAGTAAGTCTTCTCCTTTGCCTCTGGCTTCTTTTATAGTCTTAGAACTCCTTGGAGATCACTCATAAGTTATACTTTCAATCTTGACCCTTGAATTTGTCCAATTGATCTCAATCGTTTAAATCCACTTTTGGCGCCAAAGTCTATTGTGACAGTTGAGGCGGTTTGAGGAGCATTCAATGCTTCTTGTACATATGTAGAGGTGGAGGGAACAAGTTGAGATATCTTTTTGAGCTTGGGGGCCAAGTATGAGTGAAAACAGGGGTAAGGGTGAAGAGGTGGAGTGTTTGAAGGTGGGAATACATTTATTGTGGAGTGGGATAGGTTTGAGAGGTGGCAGGGAGTAGTATGTGAGCTGGGGTAGAAAAGTGGAGGGGGAAGGTGGCACAAAAACCACCCTGGTATGGTGAGTAAGTAGTGTTGGGGATGATGAACAGTGAAGGTGGTTTTTGGGCGGGGGTTGACCATTTGACCGTTTTTGATATCAAAGAGGGTGTGGGCCGGTTTGTGTTTTGGGCCAAAATTAAGGGCTGGGTTTGGTGTTGTGTTTGGATTTGGTATTATTAAGGTTCCGGATGGTATTAATAGTACAAAAGCCCAAGGACCATTGATGTAATTTCTAAATTTTGAGGGGCTTTGATTGCCAACTTTCCAAACTTCTTTCAAGGGATCAAACCTGCCAATAATAATAACACAAGGACTAAAGTTGTATAATTTTTGCATTTAAAAACTTTAAAGGACCTAAAATGTTATTTTTGGATTTAGAGGGACTAAACTTGTAAATTCCCAAAAGTTTATCAAATTGTTCCAAATTGTAATTTATGAATAGTACAAGGGTAATTTGTGATAAAATTCTATTTTGAATACCCAGGGACTAAATTTGCCAATTTTGAAACTTGAGGGGTAAAAATTGCCATTTTGTGTAAACTTTTATCCAGGGATGTTTTGTGAACATTTTTGGATTCCCAAGGACTTAAGTTGACTTTTATTCTATTTGAAACCTTTAGGGACTAGTTTTGACAATTTATGAAATTTGAGGGACTGAAACTGCCAATTATGCAAACTTTGTACGTTTTTCATCTGTTTTTGCATATTTTGCATTTGAAGCATATAAAACACACTTCTAAGATATTTTGAGTATTTTGATGCATATTTAAGTGTTTTTGTATGTTTTGGCAGCTCATATTAGTATAAAATGATGAGTATTTAGACACTCATCAATCCCCCACACTAAACTATTGCTAGTCCCTAGCACTCTTTTATGAAAAATTAATGGATTTCATCTCTTTACCAAAAGCCATCACTTCTGGAGTAGCCAGGTGTAAAAACTGTGGCACACCTGATAACCGTGTGATTTTGAGCAAACCACCAGCTGTCAACGGATTTGATTAGTCTTTACCTAAAGCCGTTTGCTTCTGGACTAGTCAACTCTTGATGGAATAGTCAACATCTTGGTGAGCTGATTACCAATTATGGTTTTTCCAAGGCCTTTACCATAAGCCATAATCTTGCGGGCTAGCCAACTCATTCGCTTTTTAGGATATGGCGAGTTGAGGTACCATACAATTTTGGGCAAATTGCAAGCCATCAACGGGTTTGAGATATCTTTACCAAGAACCGTTTGCTCCTGGATTAGCCAATCCTTATGTGTGTTAGACATGGTGGATTGATTACCATTTGTTGTGTTTAGTGTAAAACACTAACACCAAATGAAAAAAAAAATTTAAATTTTGGCCATTTTTGGGAAAAAGGGCATATAAGGGTATATAAGTGATAAAATTTGCCAGAATTTCCATCCCCCACACTAGAAATGAATATTGTCCTCAATATTCAAAATCCCGGCTATTATGCCGAATCCTTGAATGTAAAAAGATAACATTTAAAACTAAGTGGGGCAACACAACAATTATTTTATTTTTTTGTATTTACAATTTTTCACTTCATTTTCAAAATATATACAACATGTGGGGCACACCCCCACACTAGGGTGGTAGACACGGGTGAAAAACCCATGTTTATGCTACTGTTTTTGATTACCAAGTCGCTAGCTTGACTCGACCCCGAATTAAATTGTCCATGGGGAAATGGAGTGGAATTGCCACTCACAGATTGGATGACAAATTGGAGTAGCGTTCACTCACAGAATTATAAATAGTAAGGTAAGGAGAATCTTTTTGGTATTTTTATTTTGATATAATATAAACAGAAACGTAAAATGTTTTTGTATTTTTAATTTTTATATATATATACAAAGAAATGGCTAAAAAGGAAACCAAAATGAGATTTTTAATACATGATACCTGTATAAACCTAATCTATATCTTTCCAGGGATAATACTAAGCACAGTAAACCCTTTTTTAGTGTAAACATGGTGTTTAATCACATTTAGACCTAGGAATATCAAGATTAGGAAAATTGACAGTCAAGTGCAAATCAAAGCACAGATAGATTTCAACCATAAAATCTTTTTGTATTTTATATTGTTTATGAAATGAAATATTATATAGTATAAGTAATCACTACCTCCCAGGCTTGTGTCAAGTTTACCACGCTAGCTAATCACTTGTGAATGATTAACTGTAATAAATATGCCCTGACAGCCCGGCAGTTGAATGATAAAGTATATATAATATACATACAAGGGTAGATATTTCAACAAAATATAAAATACAAGTCATAGTAGGCAGCACACCTCCCCTGCAACGGCGCCAAAATTTGATTCCTCCCGAACCGTCACTTATTTATCACACAAGCTAACCACTTGTGAATGGTCAACCGTAATATCTAAATGGAGCCCGGGAGAAACTAGCAAAGTTAATCCGTGGGTCTTAAGTACAGAAAAGTACGTGAGTACAGAAAAGTACATCCCCAGGTCGTTATGTCCCAACGAGGTGTGAACGTGATACTACCATGACTTGTAATGTGTTGGAATAATATGTATATAGAAAAATGGGAATCTGAATGACTAACACTGGAATGTGAATAGTACTAGCTCTCTCACAGCTATATGTTTAAGAAACGTGCAATCAGAAACCCTAAAATAGTAAATGATATTTACAAATGTACGTTTAAGTTTAAGTAAACGTAAACGTAACGAACAAAACATTCCCAAAGAGGGAATTTGCATGCCTTAGCGGCTTAAATGCAAATTAATCAAACTTAAAATATTTATTTTATATTTATATTTTATTTACAAGTGTTATATTTAATTATTATAAATTAAAACCTATTATTAACTATTTATTAATTATCTAAATAATAAGAAAATCTAAGATAAGCCTAAATAAATAAAACAAAAACTTAGAAAAGTTGAAAGTAATGTAAAATAACTTTTGAAACTAAAAATATATCTATTATACAATTATTCTATTTATTATTAATTATTTACTATTATCTAATTACTAAATACTATTATTGATTTATTATAAATACTAAATGACTAAACAAAAATCTAAAACTTTTTACATAATTCTAAAATACTTATAAGAAGCTAAGAAAAATATAAAAACTATATATTATTAATAAAAATAAGAAAAATTAATTAAAAACTATTATTACTTATTTAAACTAATTAATACTAATTAAATTATTATACATAATAAACTAATTTATAAAATTACAAAACTTTTTATAAAACTTCCTAACCATCTCAGGAATCCATAAAAAATATAAAAAGTTTATAAAAATTATAAATAAGCTGTTTTAAAAATATATTACTAATTATTTCCTAAAAGGTATTTAAACTATATTAATTATTATATATATTATATGAACAGTAAATATTATGAAAAAATTATGGAAAGTATATAATGTTATGAAGAAGCTAGGAAAAATAAAATGGGGTCATCAGCTTATTCCAATAAGCTGGAATAAGCTGCACAGTCTCAATAAGCCAATACACAAATAATACCTTAAGTATATTATTTATGCATATACCAACGGAACTGGTGCCCCAGAGCAGATGGAAGGGGGGTGTGTGTTATGCATGTATACTAGCCAAGAGGTCTCAGGTTCGAATCCAACACACACCCAAATTTTTGCTTTTATTTTATTTTTGATTTTTCTTTTTACAAAACTGTACAATAAGCTATAATATGAAACTTTAACAAAGACAACTTTTCCAAAACTTGGAAATAAGCTGTGTGAGAGCTTATTTCCATCTCAGTTGGCAAAATAAGCTTGAACTTCTAAATAGAAGCTATCACTTAGTGTTAAAGCTTGGTTTTGGTTTTTCTTTTTATAAAACTAACTAAATACTAACATTATACAAGTATGATGAAAACATAACTTATAAATCCTAAAAATAAGCCATACGTGGGCTTATTACTCACTCAGTTGAGCTTTTGGGCTCTCAGAGTAGAGATAAGCTTGGTATAAGCTTAGAAAAGCTATACAGATGAAACAAAGGTAAAAAGTATATATATACAAGTATAATGGGTGTATGTATACAAGAATAAGCACTGGAAAGTGCTTATAAGCACAAGCTTATGGTTTAGACAGCCAAGCTTTTTGGCTAGACTTGGATGGAATTGAGGCTTGTAAAAGCCTAGTATAAGCTCCATACTTAAAACTAAAGTAGAAAACGTGTTTGTACAAGTTTAATATACACATATGAACAAGCTTATGCACTGAGATTAACTTATAAGCTCAGAATAAGCAAATAAGCAATTCTCAGATACATAACAATCCAAACACCCCTGCAACTAACTTTAGTGGCAATTTCAGCTTAGCAAATAAGCTTCAAAGACCAAACTAATTATTGGAGTGGCAAGCTGAGGTGGATGGCTTTCCAAAAAGCCCAAGTTCACATTGTGAGGTTCACAGATGAGCTTGTGAGAAGCTTATGAAAATCCTTCCATTTGCCTAAGTACACTGGGTTCCCAGTATGCATAGTCAAATGGGACAAACAAAAAGCTCCTTGCAGCCCTAGTTAATAAGCTACAAGGTAAGAATTAAGCACTGGATCTTATAACCTAGTTGATAAGCTTCTAAAAGAAACAAATCTCATAAGCTAGGTTCAATAGATAAGCTTTTTGAGAGCTTATGAAGTAGGTTGATTATGGTGAAGTATGCTGAGGACTCAGCATAGCTTTTCACATGGTGATAAGTTTAAGCTACTTGCAGCCCTAGTTAATAAGCTACAAGGTGAGATTTAAGGACAGAATCATATAGCTGGGTAGTTAAACTTCACAGAAAGCTAAACCACATAAGCTAATGATCACTAATGAGCTATTTATGAGCTTGTGGAAATGGTGCAATACCACTGAATCCTCAGGGGTATGTTATGAGTGGGCAAACAACAAGCTCATATTTACTTATCTAATAAGCTCATAAGAGCTCAACAAGCACTGAGACTATAAGCTGACTTGCTTGGCTTTGTGAATAACCAAGCTCACACTCTTAAGCTCAGTGAGGAACTTGTTATGGGCTTATGAAAACAACTCACCTTCACTGTTTGCTTCAGTGAAGGGAGTTTGGTGAACAAAAAGGTGGGGTTGAAAAAGCTATCTAAATAAGCCAGAAATTAACAAATAAGCTTACACATAACATACATGCTACTAAAACATCACAAAGAAGCCAAGTTCACTAAGTGAGGTCAAGTCATGAGACTTGTACAAGCTTATGAACTTGACAGACCACTAATGACACAGGGCAAAAATAAGCATAATTAAGCACTAATTTAAGCTATGAAACATGAAAAGTAAAAATTTACAAAAATCATACAGACAGATAAGCAATCAAACTAAATCATACTACAAGTACAAGTTCTAAAACTTAGTATTAAATCCTACACAAAATTATCTATTTAATTCAAAAACTACAAAACCTGAAATTTGACTTTTATAGTTTATGATCAAAGTTGACTTTCATCAACTTTGATCTGAATTTAAAGAACAAATAAGCTATAATAAGCTAAGAGAACATGAAACTAACAAAAAGAAACAAGATTTGAACACATATGCAAGGTTCTAGGTGAGACAATCTCACAGTACTCATCATAGAAGATCAAAGTGTCAATTTGACTTTTATGATGCAATACCACTTAACTGAAACCATCACTGAGTCACTTAGACCATTTAGAGTACACATCAAACAAGAATAATGCCCTACATAGCCTACAACACAGATAAGTCATCTCATCCAAACAACCCTTTAATGGACTTAAGTTTAACTTTTCATTACATAAGACTGTGTAAACAAATTTCATCAAATCCAGGGGTCACAATATGTCAAATTAGACCTTTTTAAGTATAAACAAATAGTCACAAGTGTCTATACCTAGGTTTATCAAAAATTTACCCATTGATAGTTAAAATGGAATTTCAAGCCACACTCAAATCCAAAACATGAATAACTAATTTTAATCTACAAAATTATTAAATAACAATAAATAAACATGAAAAAGTGGAAATCAGAACAGATAAATAACTTAAGCATTAAAATGCAAAAATTGTAAAAAGTGACTTACATGGTGATATGAGCTGAGACTTTGGAACCAATGATCAAAACCAATACCTATAACCTCCCCTGAGGCACTAATACCCATGGCAATCCATTATGAACCATGCTCCAAGCTGAATCACACTAGAACACATATTTTTGATTTTCCATTGTATTTTCTTTATTTTTAGTGATTTTTGATTTTTAAAGACTAAGCTGATTTAAGGTTTCTAAAAGCTAATTAAGCTTTGTCAGGAGCTTAAGTGACCTATTTGAGTCCATCAAACAACAATAATCCAACAGAAATGTAAATAACTTGAAATAAAGGAAAATATTGAAGAACTTGAAATGTAAAAGAGACTTATAATTAAACTGAGATTAGAATTCCATTACACTAATATGAGTTCCATTACACTAATTCAAGCTGTAAATGACATTTAATTTAAATGAAAGCATTAAAAATTACACTAATCTAAGGTGACATTGGCTTAAGGCCAAGGTGACTGAGGCTATCCCAAAGTAAGTCTTCTCCTTTGCCTCTTGCTTCTTTTATAGTCTCAGAACTCCTTGGAGATCACTCATAAGTTATACTTTCAATCTTGACCCTTGAATTTGTCCAATTGATCTCAATCGTTTAAATCCACTTTTGGCGCCAAAGTCTATTGTGACAGTTGAGGCGGTTTGAGGAGCATTCAATGCTTCTTGTACATATGTAGAGGTGGAGGGAACAAGTTGAGATATCTTTTTGAGCTTGGGGGCCAAGTATGAGTGAAAACAGGGGTAAGGGTGAAGAGGTGGAGTGTTTGAAGGTGGGAATACATTTATTGTGGAGTGGGATAGGTTTGAGAGGTGGCAGGGAGTAGTATGTGAGCTGGGGTAGAAAAGTGGAGGGGGAAGGTGGCACAAAAACCACCCTGGTATGGTGACTAAGTAGTGTTGGGGATGATGAACAGTGAAGGTGGTTTTTGGGCGGGGGTTGACCATTTGACCGTTTTTGATATCAAAGAGGGTGTGGGCCGGTTTGTGTTTTGGGCCAAAATTAAGGGCTGGGTTTGGTGTTGTGTTTGGATTTGGTATTATTAAGGGTCCGGATGGTATTAATAGTACAAAAGCCCAAGGACCATTGATGTAATTTCTGAATTTTGAGGGGCTTTGATTGCCAACTTTCCAAACTTCTTTCAAGGGATCAAACCTGCCAATAATAATAACACAAGGACTAAAGTTGTACAATTTTTGCATTTAAAAACTTTAAAGGACCTAAAATGTTATTTTTGAATTTAGAGGGACTAAACTTGTAAATTCCCAAAAGTTTATCAAATTGTTCCAAATTGTAATTTATGAATAGTACAAGGGTAATTTGTGATAAAATTCTATTTTGAATACCCAGGGACTAAATTTGCCAATTTTGAAACTTGAGGGGTAAAAATTGCCATTTTGTGTAAACTTTTATCCAGGGATGTTTTGTGAACATTTTTGGATTCCCAAGGACTTAAGTTGACTTTTATTCTATTTGAAACCTTTAGGGACTAGTTTTGATAATTTATGAAATTTGAGGGACTGAAACTGCCAATTATGCAAATTTTATACGTTTTTCATCTGTTTTTGCATATTTTGCATTTGAAGCATATAAAACGCACTTCTAAGATATTTTGAGTATTTTGATGCATATTTAAGTGCTTTTGTATGTTTTGGCAGCTCATATTAGTATAAAATGATGAGTATTTAGACACTCATCAATAGTATAGTGACAAGTACCGGGGGATTGATCGTTCAGCTTAGGAATAGTGTCGCTAGGATTAGAAAGCCTAAATACTAGTTCTAAAGGAGAGGGATGATTATTTTTGTATTTTTATATTTTTATGAAAGCAAGTAAAATCTCGGGTTTTGAAGGATTTGGGCGGAATGAGTTGCTATTCAACTAACCTAATACTAAGATGCAATCAAAATAAAATAATAAAAAATGAAAATAAACTAATTAAACTAAGGTTGTGAGCAGTACTTGGAGAAAATGTGTTTACTTAGATTTCACTACTCCCTAGATATCTTATACACGTTAATTACTTGTTATAATTGCATGGATGACGGATCGTATTCCTTAATACCATTCATGGGGTGGCACACATAACTCCCCAATTCTATGAGCTCTTATCTCCTCCTACACCATGCCCAGCACAACTATAGGGATTGTAAACAGTGGCTCATGCATTAAATACAACCAATAAAGACCTAGTGCGCCTCGGTTCATGTTTCTTAAGACGTTCAAGCATGTTACCATTTGGAGATCTGCCAGTTTTCTTAAGCCTAACATATAAATCATTCATCCAAGACAAGAATAAACACGTAATGAACACATAATCAATATCTAGGTTTCATTAGATCTAAGCAAACACAAGATAGATCTAGCCTAGCATGATAGAATTAAGACAAGAACATGATATAGACAACCAACACATAGACATATTGATTGAATTAGAAGAACACTTATCTTGATTAATCATGCAAGGTATCAAGGGGTTGGAACCCTTGAAAAACCTGTAAAGTTATACCAAAATCGTACTTAGGGTTTCTCCCAAAACTTCTCTCTTTAATGTGTGAAAAATAGAAAACTTTATATAGAAAAATAGGTATGACGACGTCATGACAAACAACGTAACGCCGTCACCTCGCCGCCAAAACTCTCCTCGGACTGCCTAGATCCACTTCTGACGTCGTCAAGACTTAAGCACTTCCAGGCCGTCATGACTCTTTTACTCTTGACGCCCTTCCTACGTGACGCCGTCAAATCCGTTCTGGGTCATCATGGAAATTCATAAGATTTGCTCTTGACGCCGTCAAGCTTTTGCTCTTGACGCCGTCACCTACTGTTCCCAGCTTGGAAAATTAAGACTTTGGCATTTTCTTCACTTTTATGCTCCAAAAACGTCCGAATTGCTTCCTTTTCCAGATTTCTCTCCCAAAGTACCTAAAATCACAAAAGGAACGATTTAGGGCAATATTTGATCAAATAAATTCGGATTCGGGCTTAAATGACCCCCTAAAAGTGGTTCATTTTTTGCCTCATCATATACCCTTACACTTGAGATTTGCTTGTCCTCAAGCATATGCGCTTTTATTCTACTCAAAATACAAGTTAGGGGTCATTTAACACTAATATAAAAGTAATTACACCAAATAATCGTTCCACTAAAGACCAATAGACAAGCACGGAGGTCATACACTAGCACCTCAAAAATAGTGTTTAGATACTCACATCTCTCGGGTGTAATAAAGTATAAATTACAATATGGAAATGGAAAACATCTCTCACTACCTGTCATAGCAAAATAGATTACCATAGGCTTGGGAAAGGATCAAACCTCCACCACATGGCGTAAGCACCTAGGATAAACTATCAAAGAGGTCTTTTAAAGGGTTGTAACGTTAGGTATAGGGATATGAAATACACGGTTTTGTTGGATAAAGGAAGTTTTACTGGTGGCGAGTTAACAATCTTGGTTAATTACATGTACAATGTGGCGTTGCTAAGCCAAGACGAGACTCGACTTAAGCTAATAAATGAAAAATAACAAAAACATAAAATAAACATAGAATGAAACGGGATGGTAGTCCGTATGTTTTTTCTCTTTTTCCTTTTTCTATTTTTTTTTTCTTTTTTCTATTTTTTTCGATTTTTTTTTTTTTTTTTTTTTTTTTTTTTTTTTTTTTTTTTTTTGCATACACTCTTACCCTACCATCCAAAATAATACATCATAGGGAATGAGTATTTCCCTTACACTTGAATTTTTACATACTTTACATTTAACTAATCTAATGACTCGAATTAAGAAAATCAAAACACTTGGAGCACTTTTAAGATTAACGTACATATGGGGGTAATAAATGATGTTCTTCCCCATTACTCCATGAAATAAGTACTTTCCCATGAGTCCCAATCGTCCCAAAACAATATGTACAAGGATATGACTCGACTTAGCAACCATGTAATCAATAAGAAAGTTAACTTAGGGTTTAACAAATAACAATAATGCACTAAAAATGAGCGCATACACGGAAGGCTAAGGCGATTTGGTTGTACATTTAAGTGGGGTGTAACAAATTCTTCCTTTAAGTAAAATGCTTAAAGTTCGAAACGAAAAGATAGGCTCGGAGGGGTGTACTAGGGGTTTCATGTACTAAAAATGAGTACAACGCTAAGGGTGTGGGAAAAATTAGTTGACTTAACTAGCCAAGTAATATGACTTAAATGGTCAAGTAATTATGATACGGGTTTAACACAAGGGTGATCCTAATGCCTCTTATCATGTAGTAAATCCTACCACACGAATGTAGTCTCACTAGCGGTCTCGGGATGCATCACTAACGCAAGTTCTAGAATCTAAATGCTACTGGTACACTCATAAGCACTAATAGTAAATGATTTTCCTATCAAATCTAAAGGCGAACCTCACATATTTGGGTGGAAAATTTTTCTGAATATACGGTTATGTGCTAGTCATACAATCTCCTATCCATGAGACGCTTGCTATGGCTAAAGTTTCACTCCTAAATGTTGTAAAAAATTTTAAATTTGGCGCTAAAATTACACTAACAAGTATTTCTCATAGTTTTATTACACATCTACCATCAAACAAAACAAACTCAAGCGAAAGTGCATATGTAAGGTATCATCTTTTTCCCCTCCCCTTACACTTAAGATGATCAGTGTCTCCAATGTTCAAGTAAAGAATGTAAAAGTGAAAAAGTAAAGAGAATGAAATCAAATACTCCCCTGATTCGCTCGGTATGGATAATAGGGTGGCTAGGTTAAATCTTCCTCCAAGAAAATGAACAATCAAAGCTTCCCTTCCAGAATATAAATCATCTTCTTGTCATACATAACTTGTAAAACCTGACAAAATAGACAAGACAACCTCGCGTAAAATCGGCGGCATTCTATATAAGTTACTAAATCCTAGAAAACAAGATAAGATATAATGCTTGTGGAATGAAGTTTGCAGATTTCCTGGAGATTATAAAACTTAATAATTCACAAAAACCATAAGACTCTATTAGAAAAACAAAACCGGTAAAATTTCCAGATTTTTTTTAACTCCTGACGCCGTCAAGAGTAAACCCCTGACGCCGTCAGAATTGACCTGCAGAAATTCTTATGTTAAGTTTCCGGAAAATTTCTGGAAAAACTTGGTCCTACTTCCTGGAAAATCCTGCAAAACTTCATTATGACTCAATACAAGCATTTGACTCTAACAAATACGAATACACATGTTCATTTAATATTGTGGAGAATCATGATCGGTTGTTTCTTAAAAACATATTTGGGGTTTCCCCTTACACTTATCTTTTGCAAAAATACCTTTAGGTGGAGTTAAGACTAGGCCAAAACAACAAAGTAAAGTATTTCCACTATTTTAGTTTTGAAACATGATCTACCAACAATAAAATAAAGAATGCATACGGAAGCAAATAACAAACAAACAAAATAAAAATCACACAAATAAAAACACACAAATAAATAAAGCTTGGGTTGCCTCCCAATAAGCGCTTGTTTTTGTTCGAGTCACGAGCTTGACTCTACCCTTATTTCACGGATAAAAGTGAGGTTTTCCCTACACTTAGGATTAAGTGCGGGTGATAGTATCGATACACACCATCTCGGTGGAAGTATGCCACGTGAGGAAAGAATGGTGGATGAATTATATGCTCAAAGGGCTGTGCTCCTATCATCATAACCTTACCTAATTCAATTAGGTTAGTGGGCGAATTAATATTTTCTCTTAGAAAGGGATCATCTTCTATCAACTTCAAGAGATTACTAGTTGGAGATCCATCTTGACCTAATAAACCCGGTTTAAACCCATAATGTTTCTTGTGATCAATCACAAATGGGTGATGTAAGCATGTAAGGTCATTTTCCACTCCTATATTGGCTTCGTCTCTACAAGGCTTAGAGTCCACTACTTTTTTCCTAAGACTAGCCGGACTATATGGTTTGATGGGTGGATCGGAACCTATTTCAATTCCTAAATTTTCATCCAAGGATGGAAGATTAGGTAATGGTTTTGGTTGAGGCTCCGGTTCATCAAAACTAGGTAATTCCCTAGAACTAAGAGTAAGGTTATCACTACAAGTATTCAAACCTATATCCTCTGGTGGTGTTTGGTACAAGGGTTCTACCTCTATTGGGGCTCCTATAGTCTCTTCTACTTCTTTCGGGTAAGTCACGGGTGGTGTGTATTCCTCAAGTGATGGTGGAAGTTGTGGGGTACTTTGTAGGTTTGTGTTATTTACCTCATCCTTCCTTTTCTCAACATCACCTATATGCTCATCACGTGTTTTAGTAGAATCTAACCTAAACATGTTGCTAAGTATCTCAAATCCTTCTCTAGCCATTTCAAGTTCTAAGTCGGATTCATAAGAACCTTCCTCAAAAACTTGATTACAATGTTCAATTTGCCTAAAGGATTCATATTTTTGCTCAATATGATCATGTTCGGCTAAATCCTCCTTAATTGTTTCCTCAAGTTGTGATGCATACAAACCCATCAATTCATTGAACTCATGGTTCACGGTTAGGAGGCTTTCCTCAAAATTTTTCCAAAGGGTCTTACTAAAAGGAGTTGATCCTAACAATGATTGTTTAATATAGGCCACACATGCGCATAACTCATCAAACCTATGAAACTTTACACTCATCTCTTCTTGTATATATCTAAGATCACTTAAAAATTCATTGGAACAACAGGAAGCAAATCTATCCGAGTAAACTAATTGTTCCTCTATTGTTAGTGATCTAAATGGAATCTCATCCGCCACGAAGACAAATGAAAATGGTTTTACAAACAAAGGGCACAAATAAAAAGATAGACTAAAGGAAACCTAAAAATAAAAATAAAATCTTACTAGAAAGGAATCTAGCAAGTAGACCTAATAAAAAGAAATTCTAACCTAGACAATAACTATTCCCCGGGCTGCGGCGCCAAAAACTTGATGCGTGGGAATCGCAACAGGCTTTACCTCTCGAGGGATCTCGAGAAGCTTACAACCCCCACCAGGCAGTGTACCTGATCGTTGTAGTATAGCATAGTGACAAGTACCGGGGGATTGATCATTCAGCTTAGGAATAGTGTCGCTAGGATTAGAAAGCTTAAATACTAGTTCTAAAGGAGAGGGATGATTATTTTTGTATTTTTATATTTTTATGAAAGCAAGTAAAATCTCGGGTTTTGAAGGATTTGGGCGGAATTAGTTGCTATTCAACTAACCCAATACTAAGATGCAATCAAAATAAAATAATAAAAAATGAAAATAAACTAATTAAACTAAGGTTGTGAGCAGTAATTGGAGAAAATTTGTTAACTTAGATTTCACTACTCCCTATATATCTTTTACACGTTAATTACTTGTTATAATTGCATGGCTGACGGATCGTATTCCTTAATACCATTCATGGGGTGGCACACATAACTCCCCAATTCTATGAGCTCTTATCTCCTCCTACACCATGCCCAGCACAACTATAGGGATTGTAAACAGTGGCTCATGCATTAAATACAACCAATAAAGACCTAGTGCGCCTCGGTTCATGTTTCTTAAGACGTTCAAGCATGTTACCATTTGGAGATCTGCCAGTTTTCTTAAGCCTAACATATAAATCATTCATCCAAGACAAGAATAAACAAGTAATCAACACATAATCAATATCTAGGTTTTATTAGATCTAAGCAAACACAAGATAGATCTAGCCTAGCATGATAGAATTAAGACAAGAACATGATATAGACAACCAACACATAGACATACTGATTGAATTAGAAGAACACTTATCTTGATTAATCATGCAAGGTATCAAGGGGTTGGAACCCTTGAAAAACCTGTAAAGTTATACCAAAATCGTACTTAGGGTTTCTCCCAAAACTTCTCTCTTTAATGTGTGAAAAATATAAAACTTTATATAGAAAAATAGGTCTGATGGCGTCAAGACAAACAACGTGACGCCGTCACCTCGCCGCCAAAACTCTCCTCGGACTGCCTAGATCCACTTCTGACGCCGTCAAGACTTAGGCACTTCCAGGCCGTCATGACTCTTTTACTCTTGACGCCCTTCCTACGTGACGCCGTCAAATCCGTTCTCGGTCGTTATGGAAATTCATGAGATTTGCTCTTGTCGCCGTCAAGCTTTTGCTCTTGACGCCGTCACCTACTGTTCCCAGCTTGGAAAATTAAGACTTTGGCGTTTTCTTCACTTTTATGCTCCAAAAACGTCCGAATTGCTTCCTTTTCTAGATTTCTCTCCCAAAGTACCTAAAATCACAAAAGGAACGATTTAGGGCAATATTTGATCAAATAAATTCAGATTCGGGCTTAAATGACCCCCTAAAATTGGTTCATTTTTTGCCTCATCAATTAAGTAATTTGTAGTGTCGAATCAAATTTAGTTTTCAAAATCAGTTGTAATTTCCTTAATTCAAGCATTGTAGCAGCTTTATTATTGTATTCTAAGTCTTTTTAAGTTATAAAAATCAAAGTTTCAATTCTGTCTTGTGTTATTGCAATTTACTTAATTTCTGAATTTCTCATTAAGCTTAAGTGTCACTTATATCAATGATCATGGACTGAGATAGGCTCACTTAGGTTCCTTAAGCTTGTTAAAGCTTATAGAGACAAGTAAAACTCAGTGTTACTAGAAAAAGATCAAAAAAAAAAAAAAAAAAAGTCAAACATAGTCAACTGTGGTGTTTTTGAGTTTGATTTCAGGTATCAAGAGCATTTGTGGGCAAACTTGGAATTGGATTTGGCCTATCTAAAGATAGGCATCAGTGGAAAACTCCTTGTTCATGCTAGGAGTGATTTGTAAGATTTGCTCAATTTGATTTTCCCCTAAAAAACTTAGTTTCTGATTGCTTGCTTGAATTTGATCTTCTGTGTTTGATTGTGCTTATTTGAGTTCTGTTTAGTTAATTTGTAGCTCAAAATATTTAACTTGTTCATAAGATCTTGTAGTCATTTAAAATCTTAGTTTAAACAGTCATTATAGCATAATTTATACTCTTGCTTATTTTTGGTTGAAAACTGTTTCTAAGTGCTCATTTATACGTAATATAACATAAAAGTCAGTGTGGATTAGTCATAAAAGCCCTAGTGATCAATTTCTTCCCAAAACTCAAAACAGTCTAACATAAAGGGGTGTTTGGATTTGTCTGCTTGGCTGAGTTATTGTGAGGTTCACAGGTTAAAAAGGGTTTAGACATCACACTTTAGGTCTCATTTGGTAGTTTAAAGCATAAAGTCAGTTAGTATAAAGCAAAAAAGTCAAAATCATTAAGTTGAGATCACAACAGCTTAACTGTTGTGATTTGGTTGCTCAAATCTTGAGAATCAACTCCAAACTAGTGTAGCTTAGTAGATTTGGGTAGTATTAGGCTTAATAAACATTAGTCATCTGTGATCAATCAAAACACACAATAGTCAACCTTGCAAGTTTTACTAAAAAAAAAGTCAAAATGCACATCTCAGATTTTTGCAAAAGTTACAAGAATTAAATTGATTTTTTTGTTTGGATCTGAGGTTTGAAATTGCTTGGGTATTTAGTTTACCAGCTGAACTTGTGATTTCCATTGTTGTTAGATTTTTGTGATTTTTTTAGTGGACTAAACAGACCCTTGAACTGAGTTGCAGGGCAAGCCATTCCCCTGTGCATCAGTTGACCACCAGGGATCAAGAATTGACCCTTGGTTTGACCTTGGAACAAGTGGACCCCACCTGGAATCCACCCCAAAGATTGTCCCATTTCTGTGTCAAGTTTCAGTTTGCATAAGTGCTTATTTCATTCCCAATAGCTTATCAGTGATCATTGCTTGCTATTTTCTGCTTATTTAAGTTTGTTTAGCTTATTTGTACCTAGTTTCATCATGGTGGACCCCACATTCTGTCATTTGTGCTTATTTGCCATGTTGGTCAATAAAAGTCAAACTGCTTAAGTAAAGGGGGTGCACACTGCTTATTTTTAAGCTTTGTAAAAAGTTGTTTCACAAAAGTATCTTATTCTCATCTTATATTTAGCTGTCTAAAAGAAAAACTCCAAAAAAGCAAACATAAATATAGTGATAGCTTCTATTTAATAGAAACTATCTTTTTCATTTTTCATTTTAACTTATTTTTAAGCACTTTTCCATTTTTATAATTTTCTAAAGTTTCTAGTACCTTTAAGTATTTAAAATAATTTTCTTAGATTTTTCCTAATCTGTTTACTATTTATTAGATTCAAAACTAGTTTAATTAATTAAATAGGTAATATTAGTTATTAATTAGTTTTCTTAAATTTTTAGTAACAACAGTAGGTTTTTATAATTTTTTTAAGTTTTATAAATTAGTTAAGACTTTTAGAAAATATATTTTTAGTTTCTACTATTCATTTTCCATTTATTTGATTTTAATTAATTAAATTAGATTTAAGTTAATTAAAAGGTAATTAATTAGTGGAATAGCCTTAAACATAATTTTTAGAAGTTTTTATAATTTTGTAGGATTCCTGTGATGGTTAAGTAGTTTTATAAATTTTTCCATAACTTTCTAAGTTAATTTAGTATTATTAGTAATTTAAAATAGTTATATTAGTTTAATTAAGTTAAATAGTTTTTAATTAATATAAAACTCATAAAAAGACAAAAATATTTATTTTTATTTTTTATACTTTCTTCAAGTTCATTTTTAAGTTTAGAAAATATTTTTGCAAATTTTTAGTTTAATTTGTAAGCCTTGTAATTTTTAGTTAATTAAAATTAGATTTAAATTAGATTTTTAAATAGTTTTATTAATTAAATAATATTTAAATATTACAATAATCACTTTTATAATTTCATTTTCATTTTCAAATTTCTTTTTAATTTTAAGTTTTCAAAAGTTTCAAAAGCACCCCTTGTAGTTTGTAATTTACCAAATTCCACTTTTCTGTCTGTTACATGATCCCAATTTGTGAATTTGTGCATATATCTGTGTAACTGATTTTTGTGAATATTATCTCATTGTACCAATACCAAAATATCAGTAGCAAAATTAATTTCCATATCATCTGGGCTACTGTCCTCAGTGCCACTCATTCCTAAACGATTTCCAAAAGCACCATTTCAATCTCGCTGGGACTTTAACGACCCGAGGACACACTATACTATCACCGGAGAATTGGAACGAGGCTGTCTTTGACTTGTTGACCTTGGTCAATAATATCTAACTGCTTTCACACCAATCAAATTTTGGCGCCGCTGCCAGGGAGGTTGTTGTGTGTTTTAAAATCGTTTTAAGTTTAGTGGTTTTCAAAACCCTCCCTGTACAAATTTCACACAAATTTGTAAAAAGTTTTTGTAAAAATATCAATCATATCAAAAAGTTCATTAACACTTTTCCTAAAGTGTTAAAAACACCAAAAAAAAATCAAAAACAACAAAACAAACTGTGAAGTTAAATTACTTCGTTTTCTTTAAGATTACAACCTGAAACAGTTGGTTTAAGGTAAGTTCTGACATTAAATTGCGAACTGAAGAGGAAACCTATATACTTCTCCCGCCAGCCTGCGAGTAATCTTAAAAGAACGATTTCGGTTAACGAATCAGTTCCAAAAATAGTTCCCAAGTTTTCTGCACACACACCCATAAGCCTAAAACAGTTTTTCAAATTAATAAATACATAAAATCTTACCACCGCAAACCAAGGCTGAACACCTACCAACTGTGGGTGTGGAGATAATAAGTTCCCAAACTTAAGATTAAAACTTGCCTTTATATCCCTGTGAGTGGTGTACATTTTTCAAAGAAGCCATTCACTCGTGATAATTGGTTTAAGTTCAATGTGGTTTTACCTCGATCTTGTTTTGAAAAATTGTTTTTAGTGCATGCGCACTCAGTCACAAACAAAGAATAAAAAACAGAAAAACGTACCCGAGCTACGTTCTGTTACAGAAGAACCAAAAACCGAAATGGCCGATGGGCCACCACCACCATTACCACCCCCTGACCCTCCTAGGGATGTGCCAGCTCCCGATCTCCGAACGATGGAGGAGTTGTGCCAGCCTACCATGCAAGGGCGGGGTGGGCCTATTGCACCACTCACTATTGGGGCTACGGACATTGGCCTCAATCACCACACGATCCAACAAGTCCAGAATTCGTGTCAATTTCACGGATTACCGGGTGACGATGCTAACAAGCATCTTGATAAATACCTCACGGTCACCCAAAGCATGAAACAGCATGGTGTCACCGATGATGCCCTCCGGCTGTACCTCTTCCCCTATTCTCTCACTCATCATGCCACTGCATGGTTTGACCGACTCCCAAAGAATTCTATTCATACTTTTGATTAGATGGTAACCAAGTTTTTAGCAAAATATTTTCCACCTTCCATGGTTACAAAGTTACGAAATGATATCAGCAACTTCCGGTAACGTCCCGATGAGTCTCTTTTTGAGGCTTGGGAACGTTATAAGCTAGCTATTGATCGGTGCCCAAACCACAATATGTTACAAGTTACCATCATAGATACCTTCTATAATGGTCTGACATTGAGGCACCGGGATATTCTCAATGCTGCTGCTGGTGGGACCTTTATGAAAAGGCGTCCCGAAGAGTGCTATGACTTGATTGAGAACATGACTACCCACCATAACTTTTGGGACTCCTCTGCGGAGAGGGATGCGTCATGTAATTCAGTTACTCCTTCATCATCATTTCCTGAAATAATTGCTCTTACCAAAAAGATGGATGATATTTCTACGGCTGTGTTGAGAATGAACCAAACGATGCAAAGTCAGGTTCAAAATCAACAAGTGAAAGCCGTGGCCCGAAGTTGTGAAACTTGCTGGGGCCCACATCTTTATTCCGAGTGTTCAGCTACTGCTGGATTTACTCAAGAGAACGTTTATGCTGCTCAAGGTTCCTACAACACGGGGGGTAATTCTTACCAACCACAAGGGGACCGTAATCTCTTAAGCTATCGTTCCAACAATTTTCTCGGACCTCCCGGTTTTAACCAAAATCAAAACCGTAACTCGAATCAGAATTTTAACCAAGGTCAAAGCTCAAATTTCCAAAACCCGAACCAAAATCAAGGCCAGTTTAATCAAAACAATTTGTGGTAAACTAGAAGGGGGGTTGAATAGTTTTACGTCCTTTTAAATGTTTATTATCAAAAATATTTTGTAGCTTATTAAAAACTTACGATTCAATCTCAAGTGAATTCAAATGACAACCAATATAAGCAATTCTAATGTAATAATGAAAGTATTGAAATGTAATGAAGAAAAGATAGAGTTAGAAAGATCAAACCACAACACGCGAATTTATAGTGGTTCGGCTACAAGGACACCTTCCTTGCCCTACTCCACTCCCCGAGTACCACACTCGAGAGTTTTCTTCACTATGTCAACAAACTCCTTATGGTGGAGAAACCTTATACACCTTGGCTTACACGAGTTAACGACACTAAGCTAAATGTCGAGTTCTAATCGTAGCTAGAACCAATCTCACGACTTCTTCAAGGCTTCACACCTTCTTCACAACTTCACAACTTCATCAAGGCTTCACACCTTCTTCACACCTTCACAACTTCACACCTTCTTCTATGCACAACTAATTCACAACTACTAAACTATTTTACAACACACCTAGTTTCTACAATCAACAAATTTACACAACACTTTTACAAATATCTAACACAACTACAATATGAAACTAGCTATTCACAACACTACTACAATTAGATGGATGTAGAGAAGTGTTCTTCTTCTTGCACTTGAATGAATGAAGCTTTGGACCACTTGGAAACAAAGACTTATGAATTATATGATCAAAGGATTTTAGATCTAGAGATGGAGGTTGGATCAGAAAGTTTATAGTGCAAAAAGGTGAGGAAAATGTGTAAAATGATCCAATATTTATAGGGCCAGATTTTACTGTTCGGGAGCGTGCCGGTCCCCTTAATTAGAGGCCGGTCCCCCTAATCATTAAGGGGGCCGCCTAGTAAAATTAAGGGGTCCGCCCTCCTGAACGTTGGAAAAGTTTTTCTGGATAAAATTTGCCCTTTTTGGTTGGAAATTTCAAATCATATCTTTGTGGTTTAATATAGCATTACCAAAAATGATTTACAAATATATATAAAATATTTATATCATTTTATAAGATGTTATGTCTTAAGACAAAATTTCCTTTGATCATGTAATGCATAAGATGCTTAGTTTATGCATACCTTAAGTGATATTAGATGTAGAAGTAAATATTTGTTATCAAATACTTGTTTACTTCTTAATCTTGACTTAATTTGATTCAAGTTTTGTGATTATCAAAACATATGTTTATTGAGAGATACTAATAACCTTTTTAAGCATTATTTATATCAACACAATTTTCAAAATGGCAATCAAAATCAAGGTTTTCAAGGAAATTTTCAAAGAAATCAAAATCAAGGGAATTACAATCAGGGTAATTTCAATCAGAGAAACAATTTTCAGGGTAACAACAATCAAAATCAATGGAATTTTCAAAACAACCGTGTTCAAAATCCTCCTGTTCAAAATCAAAACGTTGTTCCACCCTCGTCTTCCTCCGATGAAGTGCTAAAGCAATTTATGAAAGCACAAGAGGAAACGAATCGGTTATTGATCAGCAAGATCTCTGAGCTTCAAAAGTCTTTAAATGATCGACCCTCGGGCCCGGGTACACTATCGAGCAACACGATCGCTAACCCGAGGGGCGATGTCAAAGCGATCACTACCCGAAGTGGGGTATCATACAATGGACCCTCGATTCCCTCTACCTCTTCTTCTCCTCCTACTAAGGTAGCGGAATGTGAACCTGAGGTTACCACAGACACGGTACTTCCTACTAATAACGGAGGTATTAACAACGTCCACCCTCAAGTTGTCCCGGTCCCGGCTCGTAAGCCGAAAGTTGTATTTGATCCTCCTGTGAGTTCTGATGAAATTCCAAAGAATGATTCTAAGCCATCAATTCCATATCCTTCACGTATGAATGATCAAAAGAACCGCGAAAGAGCTAATCATCAGATGGAAAAATTTTATCAAATTTTCCAAGAGTTACATTTCGATATTAGCTTCGCGGACACTCTTTTTCTCATGCCCAAATTTGCTTCAACAATCAAAAATCTGATAAGCAATAAGGAAAAACTCTGTGAGATGGCAAAAACTTCACTCAATGAACATTGCTCAGCAGTGCTCTTGAAAAAGCTTCCCGAAAAGCTTGGAGATCCCGGGAAATTTCTCATTCCTTGTATTTTCCCTGGGATGGTTGAATGCTTTGCCTTGGCCGATCTTGGCGCAAGCATTAACCTGATGCCTTACTCAGTCTGGAAAAGACTTTCTCTACCTACTCTCACTCCAACCTGCATGACTCTCGAGCTTGCAGACCGTACTATATCCCATCCTCTCGGCATTGCCGAAGATATCTTCGTGAAAGTAGGAAAGTTCCATTTTCCGGCAGATTTCGTGATTGTTCATTTCGATGCTGACCCAAGAGTTCCTCTCATTCTCGGGAGGGGATTCTTAAGAACGGTTCGTGCTTTAATCGATGTATTCGAAAAAGAAATCACTCTACGTGTTGGTGGTGAAGCCATCACATTCAATCTTGATCAGACTTCAAGATACTCCTCCAACTATGACGCTGAAATGGTTAACCGAATTGACATCATCGATGTTGAGTCTGAGGAGTATTCTCAAGAAGTCCTCGGTTTCTCAGCAAGTGGCAGTACCACTCTTTCTACTGATCCCATCATATCCGACTCTTCCCCTTTTCTCACTCCGTTTGAGGGAAGTGACTTCCTTCTGGAAGAGGTCGAGGCTTTTCTTGCTCAGGATAACTCAATCCCGCATGGGGTTGATGAAAACTATCTTGATCCGGAGGGGGACATTCTTCTCCTTGAAAGATTGTTAAATGATGATCCTTCACCCTCTCCGTCTCCAAAAATACTTCATAAAGTAGAAGTCAAAAATGTTGAAATAACTGAAGACTTTCCCAAGGTTAAGCTCAAGGACTTGCCTCCTCATCTAGAATATGCATTTCTGGAGGATGATAATAAATTACCCGTCATTATTGCTAAAGACTTAAAAGATGAGGAAAAGGCAGCACTCCTAAAGGTTCTTAAAGCAAACAAGCAAGCACTTGCTTGGAAACTCTCCGACATTAAGGGCATAAACCCGAACTTTTGTACACATAAAATCTTAATGGAGGATGACTTTAAGCCAGCGGTGCAACAACAGAGAAGGGTAAATCCCAAAATACACGAAGTTATCAAACAAGAGGTTCTAAAACTTCTTGATGCGGGATTGATTTACCCTATATCTGACAGTCCTTGGGTTAGCCCAATTCATTGTGTTCCTAAAAAGGGTGGCATTACCGTTGTCACCAACGAGGATAACGAGTTGATTCCAACTCGTTTGGTCACGGGTTGGCGAGTATGTATTGACTATCGAAATTTAAATGAAGCCACACGTAAAGACCATTTTCCTCTCCTTTTTATGGACCAAATGCTCAAAAGACTTGCGGGAAATGAATACTACAGCTTCCTCGATGGCTTCTTGGGTTACTTCCAAATCCCCATTGATCCCCAGGATCAAGAGAAGACTACCTTCACATGCCCCTACGGAACTTTTGCTTACAGACGTATGCCTTTCGGCTTATGTAATGCACCAGGCACGTTCCAGAGGTGCATGATGTCTATTTTTTCCGACATGATCGGGAAAACTATGGAGGTATTCATGGATGACTTTTCAGTCATCGGGGATTCATTCCAGTCTTGTCTCTCCCACTTGGAACAAATGCTTAAACGTTGCAAAGAAACAAATTTGAGTCTCAATTGGGAGAAGAGCCACTTTATGGTTAAGGAGGGCATTGTCCTCGGCCATAAAATTTCAAAAGACGGGATTGAGGTTGACAGAGCTAAAATCGATGTCATTGCTAAATTACCTCATCCCACCACCGTTAAAGGTGTTAGGAGCTTTTTGGGTCATGCCGACTTCTACCGTAGGTTTATCCAAGATTTCTCTAAGATTGCCCAGCCTATGACCCATCTCCTCGAGAAGGATGCTCCTTTCATCTTCTCTCCTGAGTGCATCGAAGCTTTTGAAACATTATAGAAAAAGCTTACCGAGGCACCGATTCTTGTTGCCCCCGATTGGGACCTACCTTTTGAGCTTATGTGCGATGCTAGTGATTATGCCATAGGTGCGGTCTTGGGGCAACGAAAAGCAAAATACTTTCAGCCTATACACTACGCAAGCAAAACTATGACTGAGGCTCAAGGTCATTACACCACCACTGAAAAAGAACTCCTAGCTGTGGTGTATGCCTTTGAAAAATTCCAGTCATACTTAATCTTGACTAAATGCGTAGTGTACACGGATCATTCGGCTTTGAAATACCTATTTGCAAAACAAGATGCAAAGCCAAGGCTACTCCGTTGGGTTCTACTCCTCCAGGAATTTGATATCAATATCCGTGATAAAAAGGGAGCCGAGAACCTTGCTGCTGATCATCTCTCGCGATTAGAAAACCCTCATCAGGATGTGTCCGAAAAATAGGAAATAAATGAAACATTTCCTCTCGAGACACTCAATGCGGTTGCTTTTCATGGTGACTCTACTACTCCATGGTTTGCCGACTTTGCAAATTACCATGCGGGTAACTTCATCGTGAAGGGGATGACGTCGCAACAAAAGAACAAATTCTTCAAAGACGTTAAACATTACTTCTGGGACGACCCCTTCCTTTTCAAAATCTGTGCCGATCAAGTCATCAGGTGATGTGTATACGGACAGGAAACCGCTGATATTCTCAAGGCTTGCCATGCTGGACCCACCGGGGGCCACCATAGTCCTAACTACACCGCCAAAAAGGTGTTTGACTCCGGTTTCTATTGGCCCACGATCTATAAGGATGCCCACGAATTAGTCAAAGCTTGTGATGCTTGTCAGCGTCACGGGAATATTTCACAAAAGAACGAAATGCCACAAAATGCCATTCAAGTTTGTGAAATCTTTGACGTCTGGGGCATTGATTTTATGGGGCCATTCCCATCTTCTCGTGGAAACAAATACATTCTAATGGCTGTTGACTACTTGTCAAAATGGGTTGAGGCTAAGGCCTTACCCACTAACGATGCCCGAGTTGTTGTGAAATTCTTGAAATGCCTCTTTGCTCGTTTTGGAACTCCACGTGCCATCATCAGTGATCGCGGTACACACTTTTGCAATGATCAATTTGCAAAAGTCATGCTTAAGTACGGTGTTACTCATCGTCTTTCTACCGCGTATCACCCACAAATAAGTGGGCAGGTGGTGGTTTCAAACCGTGGTAATAAATGGATTCTTGAGAGAACAGTAGGTGAAAACCGTGCTTCCTAGTCGGATAAACTAGATGATGCACTCTGGGCCTTCCGTACAGCTTACAAAACTCCCATCGGGTGTACTCCGTACAAGCTTGTATATGGGAAGGCGTGTCATTTACCGATCGAGCTCGAGCACAAAGCCTACTGGGCCTTGAAACATGCTAACTATGACCTTCATAAAGCGGGTGATCACCGTAAGGTTCAACTCAATGAATTAAATGAACTTCGTGATCAAGCCTACGAGAACTCTTTGATCTACAAAGAAAAGACAAAGAAGATTCACGACTCTAAGATTAAGAACCGCGTTTTCAACGTCGGTGACAGAGTGCTTCTTTTCAACTCAAGGTTAAAGATCTTCTCGGGGAAATTAAAAACCCGATGGACTGGACCATTCACTGTTGCTAAAGTATATCCATACGGGACTGTTCCCAACTTCAAAGTGAATGGTCATCGTTTGAAACATTATTTTGGAGAGGACATACCACCCATGGTTGTCCCTGATCTCCAAACTTTCCCCATGGACCAATAAATTCGGGGATCGAGTCAAGCTAGTGACTCGGTGAACAAAAATTAGCAACATATATGGGTTTTCACCCGTATTTCTGACTTCTTTCTACTTTCTACCACTCTAGTGTGGGGGAGTGGCCGTCCCCCACCTTTTGAAAAGTAAATATGTATATAAAAAAAAGTGTATGTACAGATAAATAAAGTGAAAAATAACATCGATATTTCCACAGTTAGTCTCGAATATTAGCTTTTTCCGTTCAGAGATTCGGCATAATAGCCGGGACTTTGAATATTGAGGACAATATTCAATTCTAGTGTGTGTGTGTGTGGGGGGGGGGGGGAATTCTTACGAATTTTATCACAAAACTTTCTAAGTACCCCCATTTTAGGCCTAAATTTTTCAAAAATTTTTCACTTTATTTCAAAATTTTTGTGGTAATCAGTCCGCCAAAGTCTTAATGACAAATGGATTGGCTAGTCCAGGAGCAAACGGCTCTTGGTAAAGACATCTCAAACCCGTTGATGGCTTGCAATTTGCTAAAAATTGTATGGTTCCTCAACTCCCCATATCCTCATAAGCAAACGAGTTGGCTAGCCCACAAGATTATGGCTTGTGGTAAAGGCCGTGGAAAATCCATAATTGGTAATCAGCTCACCAAGATGCTGACTTAGTCCATCAAGATGCTGGCTAGTCCAGAGGCAAACGGCTTTTGGTAAGAATAATCAAATCCGTTGACAGCTGGTGGTTTGCTCAAAATCACACGGTTATCAGGTGTGCCACAGTTCTTACACCTGGCTACTCCAGAAGTGATGGCTTTTGGTAAAGAGGTTTTCAAATCCATCAAGTTTTTCTCAAAAGATTGCTAGGGACTAGCAATGTTTTAGTGTGGGGGATTGATGAGTGTGTAAATACTCATCATTTTTTCCTTTTCTGAGCTACCAAAACATCTAAAAACACTCAATATTGAATCAAAATAGTGAAAATATCCCAGAAAAGTGTTTTACATGTTTCAAATGCAAAATAATCAAAAATAGATGAAAAACGCACAAAGTTTGCATAATTGGCAGTTTCAGTCCCTCATCTTTCAAAAGTCGTCAAATCTAGTCCCTAGTTGTTCTAAAAACTTGAAAAAGTCACCAAAGGCCCTTTTAAATCAAAAAGTTACACAATTAGTCCTTTGGTGCAAAGTTTCACAAAATGTCAAGTTTAGTCCCTGAACTTTGAAAATTGTCAAAAATGGTCCTTGGGATATTAAAAAATTTGAGAAAAACAAATTTTGTCCTTGCACTAACCTTTTTTGGCAGGATTGGTCCTTGGTGGAAAAGTTTGGTGAAATTACACAAATGGTCCCTGAAGTTTGAAAGTTTGGCAGTTTTAGTCCCTGGTGCATTTAATATGGAAAAATCAATATTGGACCCTGAACTATTCATAACTTGGCAAAACACACCCTTGTGAACACTTTGGAAGAATGCCAAGTTCACCCCCCAACTTTGGATAAATTGCAAAAAAGGTCCTTGTGAAATCTAAAAACCAAACCGGATCCCATAGTATTATCATAAGCCAAAACCATAGTCCAATCCACACAATACCAAGCCTAATCCCTATTTTCTTGGCCCACTCCACAAACAGCCCAACCCCTTTATTATAAAAATGGGTCAAAGGGTTTGACCCTTGGTCAAATACGGTCAAACAGCCACCCCTCCCACCTTTCCCTCTCCATACGAAACCTCCCCAACTTGCACTGTTCCCCCATCCTATCACCACCACCCCATGTTATCCACCGCCCAAACCACTCATTATATACCCTCACATCAGCATTTAATGCACCACCCCCTTGTTTGATTACCGGAGCAATTTGCAAATAAAGCTTTCCCGCCAAAAATACTTGGCACAAGATTAGAGAGTCTCAGACATCCAAGGGTTCAGATTATTGATGGGATTTACTTAAAGGTTCACACAAACCCTAATGGGCATCTATAAAAGGCAGAAGAAAGCAAGGAATGAAGTGGTAGTTTATTAAGTAATTTGTAGTGTCGAATCAAATTTAGTTTTCAAAACCAGTTGTAATTTCCTTAATTCAAGCATTGTAGCAGCTTTATTATTGTATTCTAAGTCTTTTTAAGTTATAAAAATAAAAGTTTCAATTCTGTCTTGTGTTATTGCAATTTACTTAATTTCTAAATTTCTCATTAAGCTTAAGTGTCACTTATATCAATGATCATGGACTGAGATAGGCTCACTTAGGTTCCTTAAGCTTGTTAAAGCTTATAGAGACAAGTAAAACTCAGTGTTAATAGAAAAAGATCAAAAAAAATAAAAAAGTCAAACATAGTCAACTGTGGTGTTTTTGAGTTTGATTTCAGGTATCAAGAGCATTTGTGGGCAAGCTTGGAATTGGATTTGGCCTATCTAAAGATAGGCATCAGTGGAAAACTCCTTGTTCATGCTAGGAGTGATTTGTAAGATTTGCTCAATTTGATTTTTCCCTAAAAAACTTAGTTACTGATTGCTTGCTTGAATTTGATCTTCTGTGTTTGATTGTGCTTATTTGAGTTCTGTTTAGTTAATTTGTAGCTCAAAATATTTAACTTGTTCATTAGATCTTGTATTTATTTAAAATCTTAGTTTAAACAGTCATTATAGCATAATTTATACTCTTGCTTATTTGTGGTTGAAACCTGTTTCTAAGTGCTCATTTATACTTAATATAACATAAAAGTCAGTGTGGATTAGTCATAAAAGCCCTAGTGATCAATTGCTTCCCAAAACTCAAAACAGTCTAACATAAAGGGGTGTTTGGATTTGTCTGCTTGGCTGAGTTATTATGAGGTTCATAGGTTAAAAAGGGTTTAGACATCATACTTTAGGTCTCATTTGGTAGTTTAAAGCATAAAGTCAGTTAGTATAAAGCAAAAAAGTCAAAATCATTAAGTTGAGATCACAACAGCTTAACTGTTGTGATTTGGTTGCTCAAATCTTGAGAATCAACTCCAAACTAGTGCAGCTTAGTAGATTTTGGTAGTATCAGGCTTAATAAACATCCATTAGTCATCTGTGATCAATCAAAACACACAATACTCAACCTTGCAAGTTTTACTAAAAAAAAAAAGTCAAAATGCACATCTCAGATTTTTGCAAAAGTTACAAGAATTAAATTGATTTTTGTGTTTGGATCTGAGGTTTGAAATTGCTTGGGTATTTAGTTTACCAGCTGAACTTGTGATTTCCATTTTTGTTAGATTTTTGTGATTTTTTTAGTGGACTAAACAGACCCTTGAACTGAGTTGCAGGGCAAGCCATTCCCCTGTGCATCAGTTGACCACCACCACACCACCAACTTTGGTGGTGGCTGCAGCCCACCTCAGTGGACCCTAGTGAATCATTTTTGGTTTCCCCAACCCCCTCCTACCAGGGATCAAGAATTGACCCTTGGTTTGACCTAGGAACAAGTGGACCCCACCTGGAATCCACCCCAAAGATTGTCCCATTTCTGTGTTAAGTTTCAGTTTGCATAAGTGCTTATTTCATTCCCAATAGCTTATCAGTGATCATTGCTTGCTATTTTCAGCTTATTTAAGTTTGTTTAGCTTATTTGTACCTAATTTCATCATGGTGGACCCCACATTCTGTCATTTGTGCTTATTTGCCTTGTTGGTCAATAAAAGTCAAACTGCTTAAGTAAAGGGGGTGCACACTGCTAATTTTTAAGCTTTGTAAAAAGTTGTTTCACAAAAGTATCTTATTTTCATCTTATATTTAGCTGTCTAAAAGAAAAACTCCAAAAAAGCAAACATAAAAATAGTGATAGCTTCTATTTAATAGAAACTACCTTTTTCATTTTTCATTTTAGCTTATTTTTAAGCACTTTTCCATTTTTATAATTTTCTAAATTTTCTAGTACCTTTAAGTATTTAAAATAATTTTCTTAGATTTTTCCTAATCTATTTACTATTTATTAGATTTAAAACTAGTTTAATTAATTAAATAGGTAATATTAGTTATTAATTAGTTTTCTTAAATTTTTAGTAACAACAGTAGGTTTTTATAATTTTTTTAAGTTTTATAAATTAGTTAAGACTTTTAGAAAATATATTTTTAGTTTCTACTGTTCATTTTCCATTTTTTTATTTTATTTAATTAAATTAGATTTAAGTTAATTAAAAGGTAATTAATTAGTGGAATAGCCTTAAACATAAGTTTTAGTAGTTTTTATAATTTTGTAGGATTCCTGTGATGGTTAAGTAGTTTTATAAATTTTTCCATAATTTTTTAAGTTAATTTAGTATTATTAGTAATTTAAAATAGTTATATTAGTTTAATTAAGTTAAATAGTTTTTAATTAATATAAAACTCATAAAAAAACAAAAATATTTATTTTTATTTTTTATACTTTCTTCAAGTTCATTTTTAAGTTTAGAAAATATTTTGCAAACTTTTAGTTTAATTTGTAATCCTTATAATTTTTGGTTAATTAAAATTAGATTTTTAAATAGTTTTATTAAATAAATAATATTTAAATATTATAATAATCACTTTTATAATTTCATTTTCATTTTCAAATTTCTTTTTAATTTTAAGTTTTCAAAAGTTTCAAAAGCACCCCTGTAGTTTGTAATTTACCAAATCCCACTTTTCTGTCTGTTACGTGATCCCAATTTGTGAATTTGTGCATATATCTGTGTATCTGATTTTTGTGAATATTATCTCATTGTACCAATACCAAAATATCAGTAGCAAAATCAATTTCCATATCATCTGGGCTACTGTCCTCAGTGCCACTCATTCCTAAACGATTTCCAAAAGCACCATTTCAATCTCGCTGGGACTTTAACGACCCGGGGACACACTATACTATCATAGGAGAATTGGAACGAGGCTGTCTTTGACTTGTTGACCTTGGTCAATAACATCTAACCGCTTTCACACCAATCAGTACTACCATAGTTGTTAGAAGGATTGTTGTTGAAAGTACGGTTGGAGGGTGGACCGTTTGGTTGGTAACGATTAGGCGGATTGGAAGAATTGTTTTGGTTTTGTTTCCACCTCAGGTTTGGGTGATTTTTCAAGAGGGATTGTAGGAATCACCATAAGGGTTTTGCTCGGGTTTGAAAGTGTACCACTTATCTCCCGCTTCGTCGGTACGCGAGGATGCGTATTCCGCAAAAGCTGTTCCGGGGAGTTCCACGCAATCACGAGTGCCATGGGGACCACTACATAATTCGCATGAAGAAGTGATTTTGTTCACTTGGCTTGAAGGGTTAGGAGCTTCGTAAGATTTCATGAGAAACTTGACTTGGTCCTCAAGTTCCATGATCCTACGGTCGGGAGTGCTAGAATTGTTCGAAGGCAAAGATATTGCCTTGACCGTTTTGTTCAAATCACGAGGATCATTCAAACTTTCGTTGTCATAGAGAGCAAGATCTTCTATGAGTTCCCATGATTCTTCCACACTTAGATCACGTAGCTTGCCACTAGCTGATTGGTCAATGGTTCGCCTTGTGGAGAGATCGATGTGGTCATAGAAGATTTGGACTTGGATCCAAAGATCTATGCCATGATGAGGGACTTTTTGGAGTAAGTTCTTGAAACGAGTCCATGCTTCATATAGAGTTTCACCTTGACGTTGTTGGAACAACAAGATATCATTTCTAAGCTTGGTAGTTCTCCCCGGTGGGAAAAATTGAGCAAGGAAACGAGTGGTGAGATCATCCCATGAGGTGATGGATCCCTTGGGTAAACGTTCAAGCCATTGACTAGCTTGATCACGTAGAGAGAATTGGAATAGGCGTAATCGGGTCGTCTCTCTAGTTGTAACATCAAGGTCTATAGAATCTACGATTTTAAGGAAGTCCTTGAGATGTTGATTTGGATCTTCGGAACGAAGTCCATGGAATGCACATCCGCTTTGCACCAACCGGATGGTGTCGGATCGTAAGGGAGATACATTGGCTCCTTGGGTGAGCTCAATAGTGTTTCGGTAGCCTTGATGGCTAGGTCGGGAATACTCTCCTAGGGTTCGGGGCCTAAGAGGTTGGTTTGCTAGTGGTGGGTTTTGCGGGTGGTCTTGTTGTGGTGGGTTGATGGGTTCAAAGATGTTACCACCTTCCATGATGTCGGATGGTAAAGAGTTACAAACAAAAACACGGAGAAATAAGATAGACTAAAGAGAACCTAAAAAATAAAAATAAGATCTTACTAGAAAGGAATCTAGCAAGTAGACCTAATAAAAAGAAATTCTAACCTAGATAATAACTATTCCCCGGGCTGCGGCGTCAAAAACTTGATGCGTGGGAATTGCACCAGGCTTTACCTCTCGAGGGTTCTCGAGAAGCTTACAACCCCCACCAGGCAGTGTACCTGATCGTTGTAGTATAGTATAGTGACAAGTACCGGGGGATTGATCATTCAACTCAGGAATAGTGTCGCTAGGATTAGAAAGCCTAAAAACTAGGTCTAGAGGTGAGGGATGATTCTTTTTGTATTTTTATATTTTTATAAAAGCAAGTAAAATCTCAGTTTTTAGAGGAGTGGGCGGAATTAGTTGCTAGTCAACTAACCCAATGACTAAAGATGCAATCAAAATAAAATAATAAAAATGAAAATAAACTCAATTAAACTAGTGGTGTGAGCAATATATGGGAGAATTGTGTTTACTTAGATTTCACTACTCCCTAGATATCTTTTACTGGTTAATTACTTATTATAGTTGCGTGTATGATGGGTTATATTCCTTAATACCAATCATGGGGTGACGTACTTACTTCCCCAATTCTATAAGCTCCTACTTCACTCCTATGTCGAGCCGGCTAAGAAGCTCCTAACATGGGATCACTAGAATTCACTCATGCATTAAATACAACCATAAAAACCTAGTACACATCGATTCATGTTTCTTAAGACGTTCAAGCAAGTTACACAATGGAGATCTGCCAGTTTTCTTAAGCCTAACATTGAAATCATTCATCCATTACAACTATAAACAAGCAATCAAACTATAATCAACATCTAGGTTTCATTACAACTAAGCGAACACACAATAGATCTAGCCTAGCATGTTAAAATCAAGACAAGTATAAGATATATTCAAACAACACATAGACATATTGAATGAATTGGAAGAAAACTTATCTCAATTGAACATGAAGGGTTTCAAGGGGTGAAAACCCTTGAAAATACTGTTACAAACGACCTAGGGTTTATTAGGTTCGGCCCTAGAATTCTCCACACACGTTCCTCTATTATGAATGAAAATTAGAAAAGTATATATAGATTTTGTGAGGTGACGGCATCAAGAGGAAAAATCTGACGCCGTCATCTCGCCGCCAATAAAGTTCTCGGACTGCCTAGATCCATAGGTGACGCCGTCATGTGTAATTCTGCTCCAGGCCGTCACCAAATTTACTCTTGACGCCCTACTTCTGACGCCGTCACATTTTCTCTGGGTCGTCATCCATTTTGCTCTTGACGCCGTCATAAAATTCTTCTTGACGCAGTCAGGTACTGTTCCTAGTAAGGAAAATTAAGACTTTGCCGTTTTCTTCACTTTTAGGCTACAAAAACGTCCAAAATGCTTCCTTTTCCAGAATTCACTCCCAAATTACCTAAAATAACAAAAGGAACGATTTAGGGCAATATTTGATCAAATAAATTCCAATTCCGGCTTAAATGACCCCCTAAAAACGGTTCATTTTTCGCCGCATCAACTACAACAAAAGTAGCTTTTTAGGACCCTTTGTGTTGGTCGGTATGATAATGGAGTCCTAAAAAACTGTTTAATAGGACATATGAGCGTTTAGTGTCCTTTTTAAATATTTGCTACTTAGGCGATGTCCTAAAAAGTTATATAATAGGATGGTCGATGATTTGGGGTCCTATTATCATATAACTTAATAGGACACTTAAAATATGGATCCTAATAAATTACTATATAAGACATTTAGTTGTTGGTGTCCCATTATGTGATAGTGTAATACGACACTTGATCACTAGATGTCCTTTTATGACATAACCTAATAAGACCCTTGACACTTGGGTCTTATAACTTTAACCTTTGTAGGATGTTTATTCATTATGGTTTTATTATAATACACCATAATAGGACACTTGAGTTTTGAGTCATAAGACATTAGTTAGTTAAAACGCTTATTCACAAAAAGTTTTATTATAGCAAGATTTAATAGGACCTTTGACACGTGGGTATTATAACTTTAACCTTTATAGGACGCTTATGTACAATGGTTTTATTATCGTACACCATAATAGGACATTTCATTTTTGAGTCATATAACATCATTTTTTTTAAAACGATTATTTGCAAAAGTTTTATTATAACAAAACTTAATAGGACCCTTAAGACGTGGGTATTATAATGTTAACCTTTATAGGACGCTTATGCATAATGGCCTTAGTATCATACATCATAATAGGACATTTTATTTTTGAGTCATAAAATATCAGTATTTTAGAACGTTTATTCGCAAAAGTTTTATTATAACAAAACTTAATAGGACCCTTAAAGGATGCATATTCATTATGGTTTTATTACAATACACCATAATAGGACACTTGATACATAAGTCATAAAACATTAATTATTTAGAACGCTTATTCGCAAACGTATTATTAAAACATAACTTAATATGACAGTTGACACTTGGGTCCCATAGATTGATACACCATCATAGGACACTTGATATTTGAGTCATAAAACATCGTTTTTATGGAACGCTTATTCGCAAATATTTTTTATTATAAGAAAAGTTAATAGGACCATTGACAATAGCGTCTTATAACGTTAACCTTTATAGAACGCTTATTCATAATGGTTTTTTTATGATACACCATAATATGACACATCTTTTTAGAGTCGTAAAACATCCGCTTTTTATAATGCTTATTCAAATTACGTTTTATTAAAACATACCTTTATATGACACTTGACAATTGGGTCTCATAAATTCATCCACCATAATAGGACACTTAAAATATGAGTCATAAAGTTTCGGTTTTATAGAACGCTTAGTTGCAAAAGTTTTATTTTAACAAAAATTAATAGGACCCTTGACACCTGTGTCCTTTAACATTAACCTTTATAGTACGCTTATTTGTTGTGGTTTTATTATCATACGCCATAATAGAACACTCTTTATTTGAGTCATAAAACATCAGTTTTTTAGAACGCTTATTTACAAAAGTTTTATTTAAACATTAGTTAGTATGACACTTGATACTTGGGTATCAAAACTTGATACACCATAATAGGACACTTGATATTTGAGTCATAAAAGATCAGTTTTATGGAACGCTTATTCACAAAAGTTTTATGATAACAAAACTTAATAGGACACTAGCTATTTAAGTAATAAAACATCAGGTTTTTACAAGGGTTATTCGCAAGAGTTTTATTATAACAAAATTTAGTAGGACCCTTGTCACTTAGGTGTCATTGGTTTTACTGAAAGTACTTTATGATACGACAATCATAGGAAAAATACTAAAAAGGTCCCCGCTTATTCAAATAATGTTAGGTCACCATTTAGTAAACACAAGTATAAGAAGTAAGATGAGAATAAGAGATGGTTGATTATAAGATTATGAAGAGTGAAAGAACAAGAGTTTCATTAAGATATTCAAATAACCAACAATATTCAAGGTTACATAAGCTTAGTATATATAAGGGAGGAGTAGGGCAACACTCCCTTCCTCCCTCATTCATCTTAAACGTGGGCTTCAAGGCCCATTGGACATTAATACATAAGCCTAGTAACTTAAACATAATGAAATAAATAACTAAGCAACCTATTACAAAAGGTAATGACCGAGACTTGACTAAAATACATAAGTATGTTCCCAACAATCACCCCCTAAGGGTCGGTCATCACGGTTGCTTGACGTCTTCAAAAATTGTTGTATAATAAATGCACTTTGCTCTATGTCTTTGTTCTTTGGTGATGATGTGGTGATTGTGTTATGAAGTAGTCTGCCGTTTGTCACTCCTGCGTCTGTGGTGGTTGTCCGCCATTCCAACATACTCATACATCTTTGGACTTGTACTTTCACGTGCACGAAGTTCCTTTTCATACTCTAAGATCTTTAGTCTTTATACTTTGTTGATTCTTCTTATTGGCGTAGAATCTTTCTATGAACTTTGTGGTGCTAAGATCTTTGGGGGAGCTATCATTTGCTTCAAGATGTATGTATGAGCATGTTGGAATCTACCATCATGGGGGTGATGTACCTGCAAGTAAACAGTTAGCAATAAACAACCAGTACTTACTGATAAGGAATTAGAGTTCGTCAACAGCATAGTGTGAAGACTCCTTCTAATCCTTATCAAGGCTGTTCCAATATCAGATACTCCCGAAGGAGCTTACGAGACCTACTAAGTAGCTCAATGACTGGGTGAGTCGCTAGGGATCACTCCACGACTGTAGATCGCTATGGAACCACCGTGAACACTAAGCGTAACCCTTGTGGGGTTACCGAAGTGACCTGCTGTCTGGGCTGTTTGATGTTGACCCTGGCAGGAATTTCCGTTCAATCATTGAGAAATACATTTGTAATCCTCTCATAAACGTTCTCGGCAGATTGCTAAGATCTGCGAAGGACTCGATAATTTACAGCTGGTGTCCATTGATGTAGAACACAAGTTGCAGAAATACTAAGTGTTCCTAAGAGATCTTTGATGTATCTCAAGGCTCTAGACTCTATAAGTGCACACTTAGGTTTCCTATGGGGAGACTAGGGAGTGGTCTCCTGCTTCAATATCAACCATCTCTAAGAGATAAGTTGATAGATTACACTGGTTCCCCGTGAGAATGAAATAAGCTCTTTTAAGAGAAGTTGAGTGGTTAAGAAGGTTTAGTGCATTGCGTCACTGGGTCCATGACGACTTTGTATTCAATACCGGTGTTGCCTTAGCAACAACCAGTAGCATACGAGTTGAACCCGGTGTCGGCCCTAAGGTTGAACATATGGAGGGCTATTTCTTTTCACCCTTTTCTTTTGCATTTCTTTTTAATTCTTCAACTCCTTCTTTCCCTTTCATTCTTTTCTCCTTTTTTTGTATCATACCTAAGGACTTCTAATACTAACTATGGGAGATGTCCTTGGGTAGATCCCTCCGGCTCTGGCGGATCATAGGACGGTTATTCCTATCTTAATCACCTTATAACTCCTTGATTAACCGACAGTAGCTAAGAAACCTTTGATTGAAAATCTCTCAAAGTGCTTGTGATAATCAAATATTTTGGTTAACACTTTGAGAGTTTTGTGTACACTTTTTGAAGGGCTCCCCCTTCACATGTGCTCATGAGTATTTACTAAATTTGCACATGCAGGAGGAGCAAGCATTTTGAATTGATCCACTTTCAGTGAACATGACCGATTCGAGACACGCTTACATAACTAGTTGGACTAGCTTGAAGTTATTACCCGGCCTGGTCAAGTCCACATAAAGTTTCTCGAGACGGTACATTTCTACTAAGACAAATCCTTTTCGAGACATGCTTACGTAGTTAGTTAAAGAGATCCATTGTTAGCTTTTAGGTGACAACTAGCTCTAGTAACTAACTTGATGTTATTACCCGTCGAGGATAAGTCTTTTCGAGATTACTAACTTTTATTGTTTCGTCAATTCCTGGGTCAATTCTGAGTCTGGCTCGCACAAGATACAACTTTTAGCTTTTTGACCATTTATATTTTAATCACCTTTTTCATTTTCTCCCCCTAAAAAATAGCATATTAAATGATGTTTTTGATAATCTTTTAGATTAAAATATGCCCTTTTGAGTTTTATGGGGAGATTCACAAAGAACTTTTGATTTAGAACAAAGTAGTTTTGTTTGACAAGTGCTCCCCCTCAACGAGTGATTAGGTCTTATTGAGGTGAAATACTTGTCCTTTTGAGCAGAATTATGAAAATCATAAAACATTTGATTAATTCTACTCAAAAGTAAGAAGCCTTCGCTCCTTATATTAGGATTGAGGCACTGATGCGTACCTCAGGGTCCTTTCTTTACAAGTTCGGGTTGTGCACTGTAATACGTGCACAAGCCATTATGAAGAATAGTATTGACAAATCAAATCAAGTTCTTACAAATTTCTACCATTCTGGTCTCTAAAATGTCAACACCGGAAATCCAGGACTGCCTCCTACGTAGCTTTCCAATCTCCTTATCTGATCCCTACGCTTCAACCGGTCCCAATCCTTGTAATGAATCTGCGAGCTTGTCTGGCCTCATCGGTATTCCACCTTTCGGATTTGCGCAGTGCTATGTCATCTAATCTGCTTTTGATTCCATCTCTGACGAACTTCAGGGTTTCATCACAGAACTTATGGGTTTCGTCATAGGCCATGAACCAGTTTTGACCGTTTACACTGCGGTATGTGAACCCAAATGCCGGATGCCTGATCAAGGTGTATTGAGATTGGTGTTGAAGGTTGGGGATGTTGAAAAGGTTAGGTTTGGTGAGATTTAGCTTCTTCTGATAACTTTCTACTCCAAGTTGAAGATCTTCTACTCGTTCTTTGATGACGATGTGTCTCATAAAGATAAGTAGAGCAGTGATGAAGGCAAGCTGCATGTCCTTGGATAGGTTGCACAGCTTTCCTTGGACTTTGAGTAGATACATATCTTCAATGTCATTAAGAAATAGTCGAGGAAAGTCTGACTCAGAAATCACGTACTCTTGTTCATCAAGTCTTTTGAGCACGATCTTATTGAGGAAGGAGTACCTGAAGTGAGTGATGGTGGAAATGAACTGAATGGAAACAATCTTCATGTCACTCATTACTTCTCCCATTGTTTGACTAAGTCTGCTGCTCTGGTAGTATTGTGCACGGTTATCGGGCCAGTGGTGAATCCCGTATAGTGCATTTCTGTCATAAGGCACGAGTTTGTCACTAAACAACATTGTAGCTTCTTCATCGATTGCGTTGTTTAAGTAACGAGCAGCGGGAATGGAAAGTGTGAGTGAAGTAGCATATCTTTTCTCGAGGGTGTTGCCATGCTGAAGAAAGTCCAGGTCAGTGTTGAAGAAGTAAACATAAGGTATCTTTGGTTCCTTTGGCTTTCCAATCATAGGCAGTGGTTTGGACCAGTCAGTTATGTATGGTGCTGTCTTCCTTGTGACTGGATCGACGTGAGATTCAGGATGGATCCAGTCAATATTGCTTGACATAGCTCGAGCAATATTTTCTAGATGATATTCAAGTTCAATGGAGTTAGCAGACCGATCTTTCAGAAGATTGAACGCATCATTCTTGATTCTTCATAACTCTTTCTTGTTCATCTTTTTCATGTGAAATTTGTGTTGAATCAACTGAGCGTATTTCACTGTTCCACCATCGAGAGGTTCTTGATCATCTGCAAGTGGTGGTTGCAAATTAATCATCTTGTCAAACCAGGAGTAATCGGCAGTTTTGTCTTCGTCAAGCCAATTGAGAATGTTTTTCGGTTTCTTAGGTTCTGTGCCTTTTGAAGAGGTGTCAGGTTTATGCTGATGATGTTTTCGTTTCCTTTCTTTCTTCTTTGTAGAAGACGGTTCTGGTACTTCATCGGTCTGAGGAATCTCGTCTCCGCCTGTGTATTTAAAATGGTCATGGGCTTTAGGACCGGAACCCGATGCCTTGGGTTGTTGAGTAGATGTTGTGGTAGATGAAGGAATGACAGGTTCTTTGGGTTGAGATGAGGGTCCTTCAGCTTGTTTTTGTTTTAGCCTGTAAGTTAGGATCCTTGTCATCATCATCTCTTTGACGCTTCAGTTTATCGGCCTCAGTACTGCAGGACTCTTTAGACATCTTGGCTTTTAAAGCTTCCTGGACTTTAGCTTCATCAAGTGACAAGGTGAATTTACTTGCCAGTTTGTCTAAGAGCTGGGTTTCTAATTCGTCCATTGACAGCTCTGGTTGTGGTAGAGTTGATTTGTCTGCTCGGAGAGTAAATGAGGTAGATCTGATCACTTTCTTGACAGCTTGTTCTGTAAACTTGGTGAGTTCACCTCTCATTGGTGCCAGCAAATCTTTTAATTTAGCAACTAAGTGTTGTTCCATATACTGATGTACTTGAGCAGCTAATGTAGCTTCCAAGTTTTCTTGTACATCCTTGGCTAAGAAGGTGTCTACCTTTTCTTGCAGTTCTTGGACATTCGTATTAAGCTTTATCAATTCAGTAACTTGACTTGCTAGTGATTCAACTTGATCTTCTAATTTGCTTTTCTTCTTTTCATGAACTCTCCTAAAAGCTTTCTTAATCAACTTGGATGCAGCAGAGGCTTTTGTACTTGTGGGTTTCTTGATTGATTCGTCATGTGTAGATTCAGATGCTAGAGGAGATGATTGTGAAGATTCAATATGAGTGGTTATGTCCTTATCATCTCCTCTTTGTGATTCGGGTTTATCCTTGTCATCAACTTTCTTATCTTTGGCTGCCTCCTCCTGTAATCTTTGCTCTTCAGCCAGTCTTTCAGCTTCTGCCTTAAGCTTAAGTTCTTCTGCTAATTTGGTTGCTTCTGCCTTAAGCCTAAGATCTTCTACAAGCTTGGCTTCTTCTTTTTGTCTTTTCTGTTCTTCTGCAAGTTTGGCAGCCTCTTCAGCTTTTCTGCTTTCTTCCATACGAATTGCTTCTTCCAATTTGGCTTATTCTAACTCCTTAAGCCTAGCCTCTTCAGCTTCTTGTTTTCTTTTTAACTCTTCTTCTTGAGCCCTTTCTCTGATCTCCATCTCTTCCATGGTCAAAAGATATGGAACATCAGTATCCATATGGTCCTCGTCTTCCTCTTCTCCTGTTGCTGAAGCATTAAGCATTTCTACATCTGTAGGTGACACTGTGGGGGTTTTGTAGACAATCATAGCAGCATTGGTTCCTGTAGTGGACTCAGGAATTCTGCTAGATCCGCCTGCTTCATTTGTTTGAGAAAACAAAGGAGATGGAGGTTGATCAGCTTGGAAGGCGTCTATTTTGCTGTGGAGGAGACCCAAATTAAGAGCTCTTTCATTTTCTTCTTCCACTGAGAGGCCTATGTTTGAGTGAGCAGCTTCTTGTTCAACAGTCATTGGTTCCTTCAGCTTCTCTTTCCTTAACCTTTCTTCTTCCAATTTAGTGTCTGCTTCAGTTAACGGTCTTTGATTGAGAGTTGTTGAGTATTCAGTATTTTCAGCAAATTCATCAATGTTTTTGTCCCAATCTTCGAAAGACATGTCCATATCATCAAGATCTTCAAGATTAACCTTCTTGTTGATGTTTGCATAGGCTTCCCTATAAACTGGACCTTCATCGGATTCGGTTTCTGAGTCAGACGGTTTTGGAGAAGATGGTTGAATCGGTTCAGGAATAGATTCAGGTTTCTTGACTGGAATGGTGAACTTAAGTGTTCCCCTCTTTCGTGTAGACTTGGTAGAACTACCAGAGCTCCCAGACTTGCTACCTTTCTTCCCTTTCTTCTGCATGAACGACGGTAGAATGACTTCGTCTAAGAACCCAACTTTGTCTTCCTTGAGAGCTTGAATGTAGTACTTGCAATTCTTACAGAGTTTCACTTTATCATTCAAGAGACAATCGGGAAATGGTTTTCCTTGTTTACGTGTGCTGGTGTCAAGTCTCTTAATCTGTCTGAGTGTGTCCTCATTTCTGAATGTGTTCTTAGCTTCATCATCCAGTCTTTGAGGAATATCGTCATACTCACGAAGGAAGCTTTCGATGAGAAGTTTGGTGAAACGAATGAATGGGATATTCGTAGTTTTGTGTTGTATGTGCCACACAAAATCTTCCCAAATAATGCTAGCATAATCCACCTTTTTGACGTTTGCCAAAGCACAGAAAAGTTTGAGATGTTGGAGCTTGGGGTGTTCGTGACCAGTGTCTCTGCTAGATAATGACTTAGCTATAAGTATATACAACGTTCTCCATGGTTGTGGAAGAAATCTGATGTTGAACTTTGAGTGTCTAGTCACCACTTCTTCTGATTCATCGTATCCAATATCCCGTAACCATTCTATCAGCTCTTCCTCATTAGGAACTGGATCGTATTCTTCATATGGGCCAAGTTCAGGTAAACCAAGAACATTTCGAAGAGTGTCTATGTCCACAGTAACTTGTCTCTTATGAAGCATGCAAGTGAAGGACTCTTCCCCAAGATCTAGTTTAAGTGTGTGCCAAAATTGGTGTATGTAGAAGCAAGCGACAGATGCTGATTTGGTGAACATGATTTTGTTTGGGTGATAGAGTAGAGCATTCACAGCTACAATGCATGAAGATTCATTGCACGTGATTTTGTTGAAGTTGATCCTTAAGTTGTTCTTGCCTATCTTTCTGGAGTAATTCTCGGGAAAGGTTTCTTCCCAGGAGAGTTTTGGTTCAGGTTCTGGTCCATATGGAATGTCATTATGTTATGCCATCTGAATTGATCATAAACAAACACAAACATAGCAATGATATGCTTTGTTAGCTCAGACATTCAATTACATGACAATGCAGATTATGGATTGATCAGTGGGTGTTTTATGTATAAATTGTTGTTATATGATGAACTTGTGTATTAGAAGTTAACACTTAGTAGAAACTTATAACAATCTAGTCACAACATGAGTTAACCATTACAAGAGTTTACACTTTTGAAATTTTACAACACTTAGACAAATTTCATGAATTTATGCAATGTTACGCGTAAGATAGGAAATCCTACGCATAACATTTCTTATGCGTAAGAAATGAAATTAGGCGTAAGTGCAAAAATCTACGGATAACTTTATATATTACGCGTAAGTTTAATCTTTTGCGTAGGCTCAATCTTATGCGTAGGATTAAATCTTAAGCATAAGATTGGAGCTTATGCCAAGGATTGAACCTTATGCGTAAGATATAAATTATGCATAAGTTTTGACTTATGCGTAAGTTTATAACTTATGCGTAAGAAATAACTTATGCGTAGGATATTATCTTTTGCGTAAACATTGTCTTATCCAAGACAAGTTTTTCAAATCTGTCGAATCTTACGCGTAAGATTTTATCTTACGCGTAGGATGAGTAACTTTTGTGTAGAATCGTCTTTAACGAAAAATCACCTTTGAAAAATTGTATCTTTTGATTCCTGAAAGTGTTAAACACAACCACTGATCAATATTTCATTGATACTCATTCCAACACACCTAAATCTCACAAACATATGCGTAAACATGCCAAAGACAAACTTATGCGTAGGAACGAATGAATTACTAACCACTAAGATATGCAAACATGTTTCTGGGTAGAAATTGGACAAAGGCGAGTGTTATACATATGCTTAGGAACATGTGGACCAATTTATAACACAAATTAACCATAAAATCACAATTTCATAACTGCTAGTGTCCATGAACCCTAAATCAAAGATTCAAGATCCATATGTTGTTTCTGAAGCAATTCAACCACTAAATATTGTTCCAAATCACATACAAACACTATCCCCATCATCAATTAGTAACTAAACATCCTAAATCAAAAACCCCTCAATCGTATATATGAACCCTAGTTTTCAAATTCATCAAAGAGAGTTACTGGGTGTGATTAAAGAGTAATACCATATTAAGATACATCTTAGGAACAAATCCCATCATCTAAATCATATCCTAACACCCTTAATCTCAAGATCTTAATTTACGCAAAACCCTAAATCAAATAAGAGCGATTTTGAAAGATTTAGCTATTTGATTTTGATGAAATTAAAAACCGATGTTCATAATCATAATCAAAAAGTTTTTGTACTTACAGATTAGATGTTAAGCGATTGGATTAGCAGATTGAGCGTGAGTCGCTGATTGGTTTGGTGGGAGTAGTAAATGCTATAGCAGGTATAGTAAATGTGATTGGTCAAAGTGGTTTTGACTAGGGTAATATGAGTTTCACATATTGTCACTTATGGTCCCTTAACCTTATGTTACTTTCAATCCTAATGCCCAACTAACTCTCATATTAACTTTCGTTAACTACATCAAGTCTAAGACAAGAACAACTTGTGGAATTTTACTCCCCCTCGACCTTACACTGATGTCTTTAAAAAAAAATTATTATAATGGTCAAGGAGAGTATCCCGAAAAATCTTTAAAGCGTCACATTTGTTAAAACACAATATATATATACATATATATATATATATATATATATATATATATATATATATATATATATATATATATATATATATGTATATATATATATATATATATATATATATATATATATATATATATATATATATATTTTCATTAAGAAAAACAAAAAAAAATCTTTTTGTGTTTTGTTGGTTTTATAATTTTGTAGTTTGTTTTTGGAAAATATTTACAAAGATAGTTTTGATGTTTGACGATCATTTGAATTTTAAAAACTTTTCCAGATCATCTGGAGTCAAACATCGCATACCAATTTGGTGAACTAGACTAGCAAACCTTGATGGTGCTAAGGCTTTGGTAAATAAGTCCGCCAATTGGTACTCAGTTCCAACAAAATATAATTCGACGGTACCCTTTTCAACATGCTCTTTGATGAAATGATATCGGAGATCAATGTGTTTGGATTTGCAGTGATGAACGGTGTTGCAGGAAATAGCAATGGCACTTTTGGAATCACAGTAGATCGGAATCTTATTGAACAGGTAGCCATAATCCTTAAGTTGTGATCTCATCCAGATGACTTGAGCACAACAAGTAGACATAGCTACATATTTAGATTCTGTTGACGACAGTGATGTGCAGTCCTGCTTCTTTGATTGCCATGACACAAGTTTATCTCTGAGAAACTGTAATCCACCAGATGTACTTTTGCATGTGTCTAAACATCCTGCATGATCAGCGTCTGAAAAAGCAATTAGTTCAAAACCAGAATCCTTCGGATACCAGATTCCCAAGTTAATGGTTCCCTTTATGTATCGAAGGATTCTTTTAACCTCACTGAGGTATTTTTCAGTTGGTTTAGACTGATAGCGAGAGCACATGTAGACAGCAAATACTATATCAGGTCTACTAGCTGTGAGATACATGAGTGACCCAATCATACTGCGGTATTTGGTAGGGTCAATAGGTGTCCCATGTAAGTCAGCATCTAGTTTTGTGGTATAGCCCATTGGTGTATTATAAGTATCGCAACTCATCATTCCATGTTTCTTTAAAATTTCTAGAGCATATTTGGACTGATTTATAAAAATTCCACGGGGTGATTGATGAACTTGTAGTCCTAGAAAGAACGAAAGTTCACCCATCATGGACATTTCAAAATGATCTTTCATTAATTTTGCAAAATCATTAGAGTAACTTCTTTTTGTTGAAGCAAAAATAATGTCATCGACATAGTTTTGAACAACAAGTAAGTCCTCCCCGTATGTTTTTGTAAATATTGTTGGGTCCACTGAACCTTTAGAAAATTTATTGGCCAGCAAGAAGGTAGACAGTTTGTCATACCACGCCCTTGGGGCTTGCTTAAGTCCGTAGAGTGCCTTTTTGAGTCAGTAAACGTGATTGGGACGCTCAGGATCAACGAATCCGTCTGGTTGGCTTACATAAACTTCTTCACGGAGTTCTCTATTAAGAAATGCTGTTTTCACATCCGTTTGGTAAACAACCATGTTCCTATGTGCTGCATAAGCCAAAAAGATCCGAACAGCTTCATGTCTAGCCACTAGAGCAAAGGATTCTGCAAAATCAAGTCCTTCTAGTTGGGAGTATCCTTTCGCTACCAGGCGTGATTTTTTACGTATGATTGTACCTTCTACATCTAGCTTATTTTCCCAAATCCATTTTAACCCGATGACAAAGACTCCATCAGGTCTTTTAACTAATTCCCAGACTTCTAATCTTATGAATTGCTGAAATTCCTCTTGCATAGATTCGATCTAGTTATCATAAGTCGTTGCTTCTTTGATGTTCTTCGGTTCTTCTAGACAGACTGTGAGTGCATAGATGCAAGTTTCACCATCAGTGTGAAGTCGTTGTCTTGTCATTACAGTTGCATCTGGATGGCCAATAATATGAACTAGTGGATGGTCTCGAGTCCATTTGTGTGTCGAAGGGTGTAGTTGATAAGTATCTCGCATGTTAGCAGGATCTAAATTGCGTGTGGACGAATCAGCTACTTCAGGAAATGTTGGAGCCGGTGCAAACGGGTTAATGAACGCATTAGGATCATACTCTGCAGGTTGTAGAACTGATTGTGTTGTAGGAGCTTCAGCTGATTGTCGTGAGTTGGAAATAGTTTGTTCTGCTGTAAATGGTGATGCAATTGGAGGACCGTCTTTCTCAATAGTTGTTGTAGTTTGTTGAGGTGAGTCAGGTACTTGAATATTATAAGGTTGAGCAGCGGAATTGGGTGAGACCTCAGTAGAACGGTATTCAATTGTATCATCAAACAGTGGAGCAAACAAGGTTTCCAATTCTTTGCGGTTGAGGGGCAATGGTTCAGCCGAAGAGTCTGGAGAGTTAAGATGGTTGAATTCGGGTCCTAAGCTGTGCTGCTCAGAAGCCATTTGTGTGAGTTCATCAAAATTAGCGTGAATAGTTTCTTGAATTTCTCTTGTACGACGATTCCATATGCGAAAACCTTTAGAATTTTCACAGTATCCGACGAACACTCCGATGTCAGCCTTTGCTTTAAGTTTACCTAGATCATCACGATCATTTTTCGGATAACAAAGTGCTCCAAATACATGAAAGTAATCGATGTTTGGTTTTATTTTGTGAACAATTTGATAAGGTGTTTTGTGAGGCGTTTTGTGATCATGCAACGGTTTTGGGTATAACATGCGGTTGAAACAGCTTCCGCCCATAAGTAATCTGGTAATTGAGCATTTATCAACATGGTTCTAGCAGCTTCCACTAACGTCCTATTGCGTCTTTCAACAACTCCATTCTGTTCTGGGCTTCTAGGAATAGATGTTTGGTGTTCAATTCCCAATTTATCATAATATGACCGAAGTGTCTGATTTTTAAATTCTGTTCCATTGTCAGTTCTGACCATTCGTACCGTGTTGCGTAACTGAACTTGAATTTTAGTGAGAAAGGTGATGATCATTGAAGGAGCTTGATCTTTACTTCGTAGAAAATAAACCCAAGTCCATCTGGAGTAATCATCCACAATTACAAGTATGTAGCGTTTACTGTTGATACTTTGAACACGCATCGGTCCACACAAATCCATATGAAGCAATTGTAAAACATGATTCGTACTGTGCTCAGATTTAGAAGGAAAATGAGCCCGAGTACTTTTTCCTTGTTCACAGGCTGAACATAAGTGATCTTTGGTAAAACAGAATCTTGGAAATCCATCAACAAGTTTGTGACGAGCAACTTCAGTCATAGTTTTGAAATTCAAGTGCGAAAGACGTTTATGCCATAACCAAGATTTAGTCGATTCCGCTTTGGAGAGAAGACATATCGGAGATGTAGCAATCATATCTGACATTGATATTCTATAAAGATGAGAACCACGTGAGCCAGACATTAGATCGTTTCCTTGTAAGTCACGAACGAAACAAGTTTTCTCACGAAATGCAACTTCTAGATCCCCATCACAAAATTGACCAACAGAGAAAAGGTTGTGTCCAAGGCCTTCCACATAATAAACACGATAGATTTCAATGTTCCCACTGACATAGTCACCATATCCCATGATTAAATCGTAATGATCATTCTCGAATCTTACAATACCAATGAACTTTGAAACAAAGTTGTGTAACAGTTTGAGATTGCCTGTCATATGTCGGGTGCATCCGCTATCAACAATCCAGAGAACAATCTGTACCACCTGCATCACAAGAAGACGACAAGGATGGAACAGAAGTAAGGGTGGAACCCAAAGAAAGTGCGGGTTCCTGTTGGTTAGAAGCACATGTATTCAATAATTTAGGAATCCATTTAAAGTCTGGTTTATATTGTAACCAACGTTGCCAATTCCAACTAGTTCTTGCTTTCTTTTTGGTGAATTCACTAGTAATGGGCTTGTTCCTAAATTTGTTCTCTTCAATTATGGGGGTAACTTCAACTTCATTAGACAACATAGAAGGCGGTTTTCCTAATATAGACTTAGAGGCAGTAGTGGGCCTAGAAGGAATGCTTGGCCTACGTTTCTTATGACGATTAATAAGAGAATTAGCTATACATTTTGTATGAACACCAGATGTACGCTTTTACGACAAAACACACAAGATGCATTAATATTCAAAACATTCAAAGGTTCATCATTTGTTACATTTAGATTTTGATTACAATTTGCCAGATTAGAATCTAAATCTGAAGCAACATGAGTTTTATTCAAATTCCTAAGTCGATCTTCTACTTCTTGAGCTTCTAGTGGTCCTCTTTTACGTTGCAAGATCCTATTCTTCTTGTTACTTTTTCGCTTGGGTCTGCTAACGCTATTAGTGGCGACTAGTCCTGTGGAAGTGGAGTTATCAACATTAGTGTTTTGAACAAAATTTCCTTTAGCAGGTTTTTCTAATTGATACAATGCTGGTGCTATCACCGTGGTGTCAACAAACTTTCCTTTTTGAAGTATCTTAATTTTCTCTTTCAAATCAATGATGATGTGATTTTTATCCTGAATTTCAGACTCAAGTTTCACGTTGCAATAATTAATGTCATCGCGGTTTTGTTGCCATTCAACGTTTTCAATTTTTAAATCCGCAATTTCTTTCTCGTATTTGAGACACAGACTTTTTAAAGACTCATTGTTTTTGCAAAGCTGACAAGAGTTTGAATTATTTTGACTTTGAAGTTTCAATTCCGTTTCAATACTTTGAGCTTGACACCATTCAAGCCTTTGTTTGAGTAGACAAATTTCTTTTGAAAATTGTTTTGTCACATCATCATTCTTTATTCTCAGCATGTCATTATCATGTTTAAGTGTCTCTATTTCCACATTCAAGAAGTTATTATCAACACAAAGATCATCCATAAGCATAGAAGTACCAGATTTATAGAGATCATTCATGATAACAAACAAAATGTCAGCATTGAGAACTTGTTCCAAAAGTCGATCAGCATCATCTTTTAAAATTCTATTTCTTTGCTTTTGAACCAAAACCGCATTTTCAGTAAAGTTGAAAACGTTTATCATTGTTTTGACCTCATTTTGAAGTTCCTGTTCCCAACGTGTAGCACAGAGACGGAGGTGTTTGACAATTGGCAACATTTGTTTTTGAAAAATATCTCTCTTTTCACGCTCGTAAGCAGATTGAAAAGTTTCAATTTTTATTTCAGAATTACGTTCAATTGTTTCCTCCAAAATTTCGATGTCTTCCATAAAAGTTTTGTAATAATTTAAGACACGACAACTTTAAGGTAAAGGTGTAACTTCACAAGAGAATGGTAAAGGACCATTTATTTGTGCTACAGTTTGGACAGGGGCCGCATTAGAGGATGAAACATATGACTCAGTGACATACAATGATTTATCAGGTAATTCCTTTTGAGGAACAAAAGATTTAGAAATATGCGGAGCTTTTGAATAATCATATGGTGTCCAATATTCAACTTGACACATTTTTGATCGACTCTCGTCTTCAAGTTCTTCCTCTTCCTCAGTATAAAAAACAACAGTACGCACAATCGTATTATCAAGCATATGGTCCATACTGTAAATTTTAGGGTTTTCTTTGAATGCTGTGTGAAGAAACATTGATTTGAAATCACCAAGTGCAAATCCTTTATCGGGTCTCGGTTTTAAAGTAAATTTCTGAATTGTTGTGACAGAGCCCCCGGTTTTGTAAACTACATTACGAAATTCTTTGAGTTGTTTTTCAAGATCAACAATCTCACCGAGTAAGTTATCTATATACTTCATTTTTCGTATTTTATGTTCAGAAAAATCCTTTTTGCAACTTGACAATTCTGTTTCTGTTTTAGAAAGTACTTTTTGAAGTTGTTCAACTTGTATTTTCTGTTCACACTTTTCACTTTCTAGTTTAGAAACCAACTTTCCGTTTGACTCAATTAAATCTTGCATTTTATGTTGAAGATCTTGCTCTTTGTTGTAAGATTCTTGAAAAGCTTTTTCAAAACTTTTTGCGTGTTTAACCTTGTCTTCCTGATTTGAAAGTTGTATTTTATAACACTCAATATCTCTTGCAAGTGACTCATTTGTTTCTTTTAAGGCTATGTTTTTCTCGTTGTATTTTATGATTTGCAACTGTTGAGCGTTCAGTTGTTTGGATAACAATATGAGGTCAGGGTCTGGATCAAACGATGGTTCATGTTGTTCTATATGATCATGTTAATCATTCTCAATAGGATCATCAAATGAAACAACTTTGTCATCATCAAATATGACAACTGTGCTTATTTGTTCATCTGCTTGAGAAGATGAAGATGAGTTAGACGGAACAACTTGCGCCATATTTTATTCAGAAGCAGAGGGTGAGGTTATGTCATGTATTAGGCATGCATTTAGGTCATGTACCTGAGACAAGCCGTAAGTGTCATACGCTGGACTTGAATCATTAAACTGAAGTTCCTGCATGTTGGCCATAAGCATCACAGCTGCATTAGCTTCCAGATCTTCCATGTCATCGTCATTGTTCACATTTTCCATGAAATTGTTTTCTTGCTCAGGGAAATGTCCATCTTTTTCATCTTGGAGAGCCATAAGTAATGCCTGCTTGTGAAACTTACTACTCCGAGTTCTCGGTTTAGGACATGCTGTCGCTATATGACCTTTTTCATTACAGTTATAACACCACACTGCATTCTCAGAGTTTGAGTTCCTAGTTTCAACTGGTTCAGACCTTTCCTGAGAAGAACCTGAGTTGTTCCTGAACCCACCTTTGTTATTAAACCTTTGACCATTCCCAAAATTTCCTGAAGAACTTCCTGAACCAGATCTACCATAGTTACGATTCTGAATTTCCACCCTTCCATCATTTACAACAGCTTGATTCCTTGTGTTAGAAGATGAACGTTGACGATTGTTTGTTTTGTTGGAGAATTTGCTAAAAGCACGAGCAATAAGAGCAAGTCCCTGATTCAACGTATTAAAGTCCTCATCGTCATCTTCATTGGAGTTTGAGTAATACACTGCATCATTGTTGTTGTATGTAACCAGTTGAGAAGAAGTATTCTATGGAGATGAATCATAAGGGACCATTTGGTTTGAAGTAGAAGATTGTGGATAACTGAAGTAGTTTTGCTCTTGAACATATGCATGATTTGACATTGGTGGTGGAGCATAGTGAGATTGAGCTACGAGTGCCAAAGAATTTGGTGTTGGTGATGGTGAGTATCCTCCTCGAAGAGCTCGATCTTTTTCCACTTCAGGTTCATGGTGTTTCAGAAAATCATACAACAATCCATATGGTGCATCATGAAGATTTTTGGTTTGTCGAACGAATGTCACATAGTTATGCCAATCCGGACCAAGACTACCAACAAATTTGGAGTTCACTGCGATCCTTGGTACTGTAATTTTGTGTCGTTCCAAATCATTTACCACATTAGTGAAACGATGATAGTAGGATTCAAGTGACTCTCCAGGTTCAATTGTGATGTCAGTGTATTCCATGTAGAGTTTGGATTCCATATCATCTTTATTCAATTGAGTGCCTTCCATAAGGAGATGAACATGTTCCCACATAGCTTTGGCTGTTTTCTGAGCATCGACACTTCGATAAATTGGATTAGGTATTCCTTGAAGTATATAGGCCATTGCATACTTATCAGCTTCACGATGTAATTTCTGTTCTTCTGTGACTTGAGATTCTGGAAGAGGTTTCTCTGCTGGAGCACGTGGTGGATCAGCAGTTGGATTACCAATTTCAAGTCTTGTTGACCACTCAAATGGTCCTTCAAGTATCACTTGTTTCAAGAATTTCCCATGAGGTTTCTTTAGTTCAAGAAATCGTAAGAATCGACTTGACCATTGAACATAGTTCCCAGGTGTTAGCATTGGAGGTGTTTCAAGTGATCCCGCCTCATGTCTGGATTGTTGAGTTGTAATAGCTTCACACATTCTGTCAAACCAGTGAGGTTGTTTGGATGAAAATTGAGTGTTTTGTTATGACATTTGATATGGTTGTTATTGAGGAATGATTTGATGTTGTTGCATCATGAGATATTGTGGTTGTGGATTAAATGGTTGTTGATGAAAGTGTGATTGTGAAGGTTGTTGATATGATTGTTGCTGATGGTATTGTTGTTGCTGATACTGCTGATGTTGCTGTTGCTGAGGATTAGAGAAGTAGTAATGTGGTGGTTGAGACATCTTAGAACACTTGTGTAATGATGGATCTTTGTAGAAGATTGAAATGCACGTTCCTTTGGTTAAGATCAAAATCCTTGGGGTAAGTTGAAATCTTACGCGTAATACTGAAACTTATGCGTAGACTTCAAAGTTACGCGTAAAGGTTGATCTTATGCGTAAACTTTAAAGTTAAGCGTAAGATTTTCCTTTTGCGTAAGTTTTAAGCTTATGCGTAAGAGTCTTTTGGTGAAGTTATTTGATCAAAAGTACCTTATTTCCAAGCTTGAAAGATATCTGTAGTCGAAGTATTCCACTAACTTATCCAAGCTAGGGAAGTACTGAGTCACCATAGCACAAAGAGAAGACCCCTGAAAAGAACTTATGCGTAGACTGAAGAAACTTATGCGTAAGATATAATCTTATGCGTAAGATCTAACTTCTGCGTAGAAACTTAGGCGTAGGAAATCAACTTCTGCGTAGGATCTAACTTCTGCGTACGATTTAACTTCTGCGTAGAACTTATGCGTAGAATCCAATGTTATGCGTAGGAATGGGGTTTTTTGGCAAAACTTATGCGTAGACTGACCACAAAGTACTGTTGAGAGCTAAGTTTTTGTACTATGCGAAAATCTTACGCGTAGGATGACACAAAAGTCGAAAAAACTCAAATTTTTGAAGAAAAATGCTTAGAAATAAGGTACTTTTGATCAAATAACTTCACCAATACTTAGAAAACACTAAATATTAAAAATTATGCGTAGAATAAGTAGAAAAACCTTAAAAAAATCAAAACTTTATGCAAAATCTAAGCTTCTAAACACTATATTAACCTTAAAACTTGTCCAAGCTTCAAGATTTGAGTGTAAGAAACAAAGAAAAATGCAAAAATATGATGAAAGACACCCTTAATCCCACGTTAACACCAAGAAAAGCACTTCAATCTCTATTAGGCGAATGATACCACTTGTTAGGTCACCATTTAGTAAACACAACTATAAGAAATAAGATGAGAATAAGAGATGGTTGATTATAAGGTTTTGAAGAGTGAAAGAACAAGAGTTTCATTAAGATATTCAAATAACCAACAATATTCAAGGTTACATAAGCTTAGTATATATAAGGGAGGAGTAGGGCAACACTCCCTTCCTCCCTCATTCATCTTAAACGTGGGCTTCAAGGCCCATTGGACATTAATACATAAGCCTAGTAACTTAAACATAATGAAATAAATAACTAAGCAACCTATTACAAAAGGTAATGATCGAGACTTGACTAAAATACATAAGTATGTTCCCAACAATCACCCCCTAAGGGTCGGTCATCACGGTTGCTTGACGTCTTCAAAAATTGTTGTATAATAAATGCACTTTGCTCTATGTCTTTTGTCACACCCCCAATTTACCTGACTTGCAGCGGAATGGAATGCCTGAGGGTGTAACTGTCATAGCACCATAACAAGGAAATATTGAACGACCTAAAGTGTCGTTTGGAAAATACATATCGTTTGATTTATTTAAAAGCATTCAGAATATATAACATAGGTCCCAAAAGTCATGAAAGGTTTATAGAAATAAATTCAGGAAATGTCAAACGATAATTTACACATGTGCATGAAAAATCCAAAATGTAGTGCGTCATCCCTGGCACACCCTAATGTGACTCCATGCATGTAATATGATAATGCCTTAGCTACCTGAAAATACATTGCGAAAACGGTCAACACGAATGTTGGTGAATAATCATAGGTTTGTAAGTTAAATCGTATGTACATAAGCCACAAGTATAAAGTAAACCGACATAAATGTCAAAATGCTACATTGTCCCTTAAGCTCATGACCCCGAAGCTAGACTTTGTAATGCCCCAACAGAGTGTTTACCAGACACTCACTTGATAAGACATGAAATGCATTCGTCCCGTTGGAGCAACCCAACGCGAATGGAGGCGTCACCCTCGATAGATCTATCCACTCACTCTCGCTTAGTACTTGAAATTAACGGTCCATGATATTGAAAAGGGGACTTGTTATGATATGGTATGAAGGCAACTTAAGCAATGTATGGAATTTGTAATACTTGGGCATGTACGAAAGTAATTGATGCAATGTATTCTCCCCCGTGGGATTTGAAATCAAATAAGTAATTGAAAAACGGGGCTATGAAAACTCACCTCAACTGATGGTACTTGAAATGAAATGAAGTGAACAATAATGATCGGTTAACTGCCGCAACCTATAATGAATGATGCATGATCTCGTTAAGATCACCAAATGATGTTTATGAATGTCCATGCTCATGTTTCTATACCACTCTACTCTTTGGAAAAACATTTGTATTGTCAAAAAAATATATAATCCAAGACTTTGGAAAATATTGCTATTAGAAAATATAAATGGCTAGTTATAATATATATACTTATATATATATAACGTAAGTTCTCATGTAAGCGTTGAAATACTCGGGTTGTAAACCTTGAAATGATGAAAACATACTCATAATAACTAATACTACGTTAGTTAAAAAGCTCGGTACTTGATATTATGTTTAGCTTGAAAATGCACTTCGTAGTTTTTGCGCCAAATTTAATAAAAGCTGTCAATTATAAAAGGGTTTTAGCCGATATTCAAACGTGTATATCTTTGTCGTTACTTGTCCGTTTTACTTGTTCTTTATGTCCACGGTTTCGTCTTAGTATGTAGTAATATATTTTGGAAAGCTCGGCTCCTCCGGGTTACGTCTAAAGTCTCTTTTTGTCCAATGAAAAACGTCCAACAGCAAACATTTTCTGAAAAAATACTTTTCGTCTACAATCTTGCAAAAATCATAACTCCTTCGTTATAGACTCTTTTTAATCCGTTCTTTCGCCTACGGATTCGTTTTTGAAAGTATTTTCTAAAAATTTTGCCAAAGTTTCCTTGGTGTTTACTGATTTTCCAGATTTTTACAAAATGGGACAGCATGTCTAAAATAGGTTCCAAATCAAGTTTCCAAGGTTAAAAACCAATTTCTACCATCACCAATCCTCTTGTAATCACCACATGACTAATCTAATCTTACCATACACCTTCTTAGGGTGCCATGGACTCCTAACCAAGTTATTAGAGCTAGGGGATTCATAACAAGAAAGTTAGGGTTTGTATGTTTCTTTTTAGCCAAAATAAAGTGTAGTATAGCTACTTATACATGGTTTTTAGCATGATTCTTATGTAATACATGTAAAAATAGGATGATTCATGAAAAAATAAAGATGAAAACTTACTTGATAAAATGAGATGATTATAGGATGATTATGCTTGATGTTCTTGTGTTTTTGTTGCTTGATTCTTGATTAGGCTTGTAAAATGAACAAGTTTGATGCTTTAACTTTTCAAAAACCTTCACTTGATCAAAATATGGAGCTTGGGTCGTGGGTTTTGTGGAGGAGATGAAGAAATGAGCTTTTGATTCAAAGATTTTGTTATGTATTATGAAAAAGGTGTTTGTAGAGATATTTATGCAAAGGTTCATAGTATAATAAGGTTTCATATATGCATGAGGTCAAGGAGGGGGGTTCATGGCTGATTTTCAAAGGGTTCGTAAGCCATAATATGGACTTTGATTTATTAAGGATAATTAGTGGATGATTTGTAGTATAAGTATAGGTTTTTAGGTGTTACATTTAGGTAATCGTAGTTAGTTTTTAGTTATCATTAAGTACCGGGTTTGCGAGAAATAAATTTTAACAAGTTAGTCGGGACTTAATAAAGTCATCAAAATGTTAAAAATACATTAGGTACAAGTATTGAGTGTTCGGGTGATTATTCTTTAGTTTTCACGAAAACCGTCGTAATATTATAAACTTACGTTATAAATAAAATATATTTCCAAAATACTGGGTAAATGAATGTAATAACTTTTATGATGTTAAAATGGATATAAAAATATGTCGGGACCATTGTGGGAATATTTAGATATATTCGTCGTGTATAAACCGTGTGTTAACGTTTATTTAGAAATCATAATACGTAAAACGTTAAATATACTGAATATAGTAATTTGAAAATCCTGAGAGTGGTATAACATGTGAATGACCTACTGATGATATGCAGACTATTCCCAGTCCGTATGAAGTGTTGTTACTGATAATGCATGAATTCGCACCTGAACCAATACGGTTACGCGAATTTGAATACCCGTAAACTAAATTTACGATGAAATGTGTAATGCACGTGAATGATGAAATCTTTTCCCGCAATGAATAGTGTTCTGTGAATAGTAAAATTTTTGAAAGCTTCTCGGAATGTCAAACTGACACCAAAAATGATGAATAGTAATCTGATGAATAGTGTTTTGATGAATAGTGTTTGATGAATAGTGTTTTTCCAAAGTTCGGGAAATGACCTGAAATGACCTGAAATGGTGAGTTGTGACAGTCTTCCCCTCTAAATGGAACTTCGTCCCGAAGTTCAGTTTATGTTGGTCTCTGAAAATGTATTGGTGAAAAGGTGATGATATTCGAGAATTCCAGCGAACTCTAACGATAGGAATTCGACTCTGTTTCAACTGTTTGACCACACGGTCCATGATTTCTGTTGGTTCTCTTACAAGGTCTGAGATTGTCATTTGGGATGGATCCCTTCCAATGGAATCATGAGTGACTCATCTGAAAGTCATTTCTGAGGATCTGAAAATGTGAAATATGTTCGTGTAATCCTGTTGTTCTCTGGCAATGTTCAAATCTGACGGCCACTAGGCCTACCCTGTCTGAAATATAAATGGTCCAGTGTATATTGGTGTAACTTTCCAAGTTTTCTGAATGATAACATGCCTTTCCTAGGTAGAACTTTCTGCATAACTCTGCAGAACTTGAAGTTTTAATGGTTTACGACTTATTGAACTTGTAACTGATTCTTGACTTGTAGAAAATTTCTGGTTATCTCATGAATGCCTACTGAACTAGTGAGTTGAGCTTTTTCCAAGTTTGGCCCATCAATCGATGGTCTGCGCTTCTTAACGTTTTAAATGTGGTACTGGTAATATATACTGCTGGATTCTGCCAGAACTCAAGTTTGTATGCTAGTTGGTCGATTCTAAAATGAATCTTAAATAGTCCAATATGCTAAAGGTTCAACCTTTCTTGTTATCCAATTTGTATCATGCCAATCCAAGGCAATGCTTTTAACTTAGTTTGTTCTCCCACTTGAATCTGGATGGTTTGTTGTTCAGGATATCCAATCCAAATGATGTGTGTTATGTACCAACCTAACTTCTGCCAGTTTCTCATTGTTGTTGTGATAACTATTGTTGTAGATGAATTTGATTTATGTTGAGTGATTAGTCCAACCATTTACAGGGTCAATCACTCATGCTCTGAGCATACCTTCCTATGTTCGAATTGTTCTCTCGCTTTGACCATTGGTCTGAGGGTGATAGGTGATGTTCACAACTAAATGGGTTTCTGAAGGAAATCCTGAAATGATTACCTAAGGTCCAAGTTGAAACGGTTTCCTTAACAGGAACAACTGAAATGGGTACAATAAACCTTTGTGACTAATTCCATAACGTTCGGTCCTTCGAACTTGGCATTATATGAAGGGATAGAATATAGGTAACAATTTGATTCCTTGTGTTTTGTTCCAACGGATGATAAGACATATGTCCTTCTTTGTCTAGTGGGTTTGGTCTCCACTACTGAAGTTCGTAATCAATTTGTGATGTTCCTCCTAATTCCTTCATCACATATTCCAAATATTCTCTATTGTCAAGTCACAAATCCTAAATGCATAAGCGATGTTGTAGAGAAGTTGGTTCTGGATATTTGTCTCGCGATTGTGAGTTTTGGTTGAAATCTTTTTCTGAATAAACGAACTTAGAAAAATGGAGCAAATGATTTACTAAGTAATATTTTTCCTGAGGATTCAAAATTTCAGTAGTTATGAAGTAGAAAAATGTTTTCAAACATGTTGTGATTAAGACTGCTTACCAAAGTTTGATGTTTATGTATATTTCTCATTGTACAATAGTGTTGCTAAAGTTTGATCAAAAGAATCGTACTTGTTCAGAATAGGAATTTTAGAAATCATTTTTCCACAAGGTATGTGATTTATGTAAACGCATCAACTTTATTTAAAAGTGAAAACACTGAAAAGGATAAAATGGTAGAATAGGAAATGTTCGCTTAAATGCATAGATGTCTAACGCTTAGTTCCTGAGGTTGGATAATGTCTATTGGTGGTTATCTGGCATAACTACAAGCATAGGTATTTAGACTAACTTAAGTCCTGAAATAGTTTATCGTTGTAATTGGCAAGACGAAGGTATCACTTGATGTTGTGTCGATGAATGTCTATTCTGTTTTCCCATGTAGATGAGGAGATATGTTCTGGTTTGATCCTTTGCTTGGTATGAAGGTGAGGTTATCTGAAATTTCTAGTGACATAAGGCCTTAGAGGACTCTACGTCGATATTCTTGATTCAAACAATTGTCCTTTGTGAAAACTTACTGCAGGAAAGTTTATGTATGGATGAGGCCATGTTTAAATGAAATGCTCTACAGTCTCAATTAGAACCTTGGTTTATTTCTATTATGTTGTCCTGCGGACATCTATATTGAGTTCAATCCTGTAGCTCAGTCTAGCTAGTACCTTTAAATGATAGAATTTGACAACTAAGTCAGAGATGGTGATTCAGATGGCCTCGTAGTATCTTAGGATTGTTGTTGAGTTATGAATTCTCTCACTATATACTTCTAGTTCTGTAATCCTTTCATTGTTTTTATTGTATAGAGGAATCCTCCATGTAATTGATATGGAAAATCTCTTCTAGGGAAGTCAATGGGAAAATCCAACTTAATGTCTAAGTGAGTGACAGGTAGGGTAAGTATCCAAGGATAGTTCGGCAAAATGGATGTTTATGAAAGAGTTCCTTTGTTTACAAAACTTTTGGATGAAGATTGTTATTACAATCCTTTGAAAAGGTAATTATTTCCTTCATGGCATAATCCTTCCTGAATTTTACATAGGTGATCAGGCTATGTATAATTGAGGACTAATGATGCGATGTTAGATTTTTGTCAAAATATCATAACTTTCCTCAAAAGTTTTAGATGGTGTTCAACGCATTGTTATTAAAATGGTATCCTGATGTTTCCCTTCAAATAACATAAAAATTGCCTCGCGTAATAATAGTAAATACTTGGTGTAATGACAGAAAAATCAATTTATAGGATGGAAATAAAATAGCTTACTTCAGAAATTTTTCTGTAAAACAATTTCCCCATATGATAGTAAAATAGCTTGAATGGTGTATTGCATACATGGGTGAATCTTGTCGAATGGTAATAGTCTACTAATTCGTCAAAAACGAAATCAACCTAATTCCTGATGAGACAATGCTAAAATATTGCGAAACGATTGAAGTCTGAGCAAATGGGAATGGAAAAGGAAATGACAATGATGGTACTAGTGAATGGAATACTACCCTCTTTCGCGCTACCTCGCGACACCCAAAAGGTAAAACTAAAGTACACACTGTGGGAAGGCCAATAATGTAATAAGTAACTGATGGTGGTGATAGTACCTGAGTAGTAAGTGCCCTACTAGTGATGGAGAGAAAACACACTATCTTCCTTGTAATAAGCATCCTAATAAGTCCATTAAGATTAATTCTGAATACACTACCAAAAGGCATTCTATGTACGGTCTGAATGATAGGAAAACCCTGTTCCTATGGCAAATCAATAGTACTAATGGTGGTGTAAATGCAACTGGTGGTATAATGGTAGTGTAAAATGACAAGGCATCTTCAATGTCGGAATACGATAAAAGGATGTCAGGGTGAGTATCTGAAGACATGTCACTTGTGAACCAGGTCAATAAAATGATATACATATATACGGATATGAGTATAAATAACTCGCACAGGGTATGTATGAAACAACATGTATCATGATTATGCACTTATGATGAAATGATGAGATGCTATGATGATGTGGTTATAGTCTAGGGTCAATGATACATCCTAGTTCTCTATAACCTGGCTCTGATACCAATCTGTCACACCCCCAATTTACCTGACTTGCAGCGGAATGGAATGCCTGAGGGTGTAACTGTCATAGCACCATAACAAGGAAATATTGAACGACCTAAAGTGTCGTTTGGAAAATACATATCGTTTGATTTATTTAAAAGCATTCAGAATATATAACATAGGTCCCAAAAGTCATGAAAGGTTTATAGAAATAAATTCAGGAAATGTCAAACGATAATTTACACATGTGCATGAAAAATCCAAAATGTAGTGCGTCATCCCTGGCACACCCTAATGTGACTCCATGCATGTAATATGATAATGCCTTAGCTACCTGAAAATACATTGCGAAAACGGTCAACACGAATGTTGGTGAATAATCATAGGTTTGTAAGTTAAATCGTATGTACATAAGCCACAAGTATAAAGTAAACCGACATAAATGTCAAAATGCTACATTGTCCCTTAAGCTCATGACCCCGAAGCTAGACTTTGTAATGCCCCAACAGAGTGTTTACCAGACACTCACTTGATAAGACATGAAATGCATTCGTCCCGTTGGAGCAACCCAACGCGAATGGAGGCGTCACCCTCGATAGATCTATCCACTCACTCTCGCTTAGTACTTGAAATTAACGGTCCATGATATTGAAAAGGGGACTTGTTATGATATGGTATGAAGGCAACTTAAGCAATGTATGGAATTTGTAATACTTGGGCATGTACGAAAGTAATTGATGCAATGTATTCTCCCCCGTGGGATTTGAAATCAAATAAGTAATTGAAAAACGGGGCTATGAAAACTCACCTCAACTGATGGTACTTGAAATGAAATGAAGTGAACAATAATGATCGGTTAACTGCCGCAACCTATAATGAATGATGCATGATCTCGTTAAGATCACCAAATGATGTTTATGAATGTCCATGCTCATGTTTCTATACCACTCTACTCTTTGGAAAAACATTTGTATTGTCAAAAAAATATATAATCCAAGACTTTGGAAAATATTGCTATTAGAAAATATAAATGGCTAGTTATAATATATATACTTATATATATATAACGTAAGTTCTCATGTAAGCGTTGAAATACTCGGGTTGTAAACCTTGAAATGATGAAAACATACTCATAATAACTAATACTACGTTAGTTAAAAAGCTCGGTACTTGATATTATGTTTAGCTTGAAAATGCACTTCGTAGTTTTTGCGCCAAATTTAATAAAAGCTGTCAATTATAAAAGGGTTTTAGCCGATATTCAAACGTGTATATCTTTGTCGTTACTTGTCCGTTTTACTTGTTCTTTATGTCCACGGTTTCGTCTTAGTATGTAGTAATATATTTTGGAAAGCTCGGCTCCTCCGGGTTACGTCTAAAGTCTCTTTTTGTCCAATGAAAAACGTCCAACAGCAAACATTTTCTGAAAAAATACTTTTCGTCTACAATCTTGCAAAAATCATAACTCCTTCGTTATAGACTCTTTTTAATCCGTTCTTTCGCCTACGGATTCGTTTTTGAAAGTATTTTCTAAAAATTTTGCCAAAGTTTCCTTGGTGTTTACTGATTTTCCAGATTTTTACAAAATGGGACAGCATGTCTAAAATAGGTTCCAAATCAAGTTTCCAAGGTTAAAAACCAATTTCTACCATCACCAATCCTCTTGTAATCACCACATGACTAATCTAATCTTACCATACACCTTCTTAGGGTGCCATGGACTCCTAACCAAGTTATTAGAGCTAGGGGATTCATAACAAGAAAGTTAGGGTTTGTATGTTTCTTTTTAGCCAAAATAAAGTGTAGTATAGCTACTTATACATGGTTTTTAGCATGATTCTTATGTAATACATGTAAAAATAGGATGATTCATGAAAAAATAAAGATGAAAACTTACTTGATAAAATGAGATGATTATAGGATGATTATGCTTGATGTTCTTGTGTTTTTGTTGCTTGATTCTTGATTAGGCTTGTAAAATGAACAAGTTTGATGCTTTAACTTTTCAAAAACCTTCACTTGATCAAAATATGGAGCTTGGGTCGTGGGTTTTGTGGAGGAGATGAAGAAATGAGCTTTTGATTCAAAGATTTTGTTATGTATTATGAAAAAGGTGTTTGTAGAGATATTTATGCAAAGGTTCATAGTATAATAAGGTTTCATATATGCATGAGGTCAAGGAGGGGGGTTCATGGCTGATTTTCAAAGGGTTCATAAGCCATAATATGGACTTTGATTTATTAAGGATAATTAGTGGATGATTTGTAGTATAAGTATAGGTTTTTAGGTGTTACATTTAGGTAATCGTAGTTAGTTTTTAGTTATCATTAAGTACCGGGTTTGCGAGAAATAAATTTTAACAAGTTAGTCGGGACTTAATAAAGTCATCAAAATGTTAAAAATACATTAGGTACAAGTATTGAGTGTTCGGGTGATTATTCTTTAGTTTTCACGAAAACCGTCGTAATATTATAAACTTACGTTATAAATAAAATATATTTCCAAAATACTGGGTAAATGAATGTAATAACTTTTATGATGTTAAAATGGATATAAAAATATGTCGGGACCATTGTGGGAATATTTAGATATATTCGTCGTGTATAAACCGTGTGTTAACGTTTATTTAGAAATCATAATACGTAAAACGTTAAATATACTGAATATAGTAATTTGAAAATCCTGAGAGTGGTATAACATGTGAATGACCTACTGATGATATGCAGACTATTCCCAGTCCGTATGAAGTGTTGTTACTGATAATGCATGAATTCGCACCTGAACCAATACGGTTACGCGAATTTGAATACCCGTAAACTAAATTTACGATGAAATGTGTAATGCACGTGAATGATGAAATCTTTTCCCGCAATGAATAGTGTTCCGTGAATAGTAAAATTTTTGAATGCTTCTCGGAATGTCAAACTGACACCAAAAATGATGAATAGTAATCTGATGAATAGTGTTTTGATGAATAGTGTTTGATGAATAGTGTTTTTCCAAAGTTCGGGAAATGACCTGAAATGACCTGAAATGGTGAGTTGTGACATCTTTGTTCTTTGGTGATGATGTGGTGATTGTGTTATGAAGTAGTCTGCCGTTTGTCACTCCTGCGTCTGTGGTGGTTGTCCGCCATTCCAACATACTCATACATCTTTGGACTTGTACTTTCACGTGCACGAAGTTCCTTTTCATACTCTAAGATCTTTAGTCTTTATACTTTGTTGATTCTTCTTATTGGCGTAGAATCTTTCTATGAACTTTGTGGTGCTAAGATCTTTGGGGGAGCTATCATTTGCTTCAAGATGTATGTATGAGCATGTTGGAATCTACCATCATGGGGGTGATGTACCTGCAAGTAAACAGTTAGCAATAAACAACCAGTACTTACTGATAAGGAATTAGAGTTCGTCAACAGCATAGTCTGAAGACTCCTTCTAATCCTTATCATGGCCGTTCCAATATCAGATACTCCCGAAGGAGCTTACGAGACCTACTAAGTAGCTCAATGACTGGGTGAGTCGCTAGGGATCACTCCACGACTGTAGACCGCTATGGAACCACCATGAACACTAAGCGTAACCCTTGTGGGGTTACCGAAGTGACCTGCTGTCTGGGCTGTTTGATGTTGACCCTGGCAGGAATTTCCGTTCAATCATTGAGAAATACATTTGTAATCCTCTCATAAACGTTCTCGGCAGATTGCTAAGATCTGCGAAGGACTCGATAATTTACAGCTGGTGTCCATTGATGTAGAACACAAGTTGCAGAAATACTAAGTGTTCCTAAGAGATCTTTGATGTATCTCAAGGCTCTAGACTCTATAAGTGCACACTTAGGTTTCCTATGGGGAGACTAGGGAGTGGTCTCCTGCTTCAATATCAACCATCTCTAAGAGATAAGTTGATAGATTACACTGGTTCCCCGTGAGAATGAAATAAGCTCTTTTAAGAGAAGTTGAGTGGTTAAGAAGGTTTAGTGCATTGCGTCACTGGGTCCATGACGACTTTGTATTCAATACCGGTGTTGCCTTAGCAACAACCAGTAGCATACGAGTTGAACCCGGTGTCGGCCCTAAGGTTGAACATATGGAGGGCTATTTCTTTTCACCCTTTTCTTTTGCATTTCTTTTTAATTCTTCAACTCCTTCTTTCCCTTTCATTCTTTTCTCCTTTTTTTGTATCATACCTAAGGACTTCTAATACTAACTATGGGAGATGTCCTTGGGTAGATCCCTCCGGCTCTGGCGGATCATAGGACGGTTATTCCTATCTTAATCACCTTATAACTCCTTGATTAACCGACAGTAGCTAAGAAACCTTTGATTGAAAATCTCTCAAAGTGCTTGTGATAATCAAATATTTTGGTTAACACTTTGAGAGTTTTGTGTACACTTTTTGAAGGGCTCCCCCTTCACATGTGCTCATGAGTATTTACTAAATTTGCACATGCAGGAGGAGCAAGCATTTTGAATTGATCCACTTTCAGTGAACATGACCGATTCGAGACACGCTTACATAACTAGTTGGACTAGCTTGAAGTTATTACCCGGCCTGGTCAAGTCCACATAAAGTTTCTCGAGACGGTACATTTCTACTAAAGATAAGATCTAGAATCCCAATTAAGCTCAGAATTCTCAAGTCAGTAGTATAAGCTACTAAAGGAAACAAAAATCAGAAGAGAAACAACAGTGAATAAGCAGAAATTAAGCTCTTAATATGGGCATTTAGAGAATAACTATCACCTAGACTGATGCAGACTGATCTAAAAACTTAACAAACTATTTGCAGCCCTTTCAAACTCAACCAAGTGGGTTAAAGTGAATATAAGGAACACAAAAACAAGCACCAATTGATCTTATGGCTGTAAGGGCTTATTATAGATCAGCAACTACCTTACTTGTACACTAAAGAACTCAAATCTTACAAATCCATAAAACAGATAAATATAAGCCACAAACACCTTATCTAGATCATATAAGGCAAGATTGAACTATCTTAATGTGCACATGAACAGTGATAAGCCATATTGACCCGTTTGACCCATTTGAGCCAAACACCCCTTAAGCAGGGCTGTTTTGAGATCTTAAAGCGAAAATATAAATAACAAGAAGCTAAAAAGATAAAATTATCTAAATTTAAAGCAAACTAGATGACTAATAATACACTAAAAGGACAACTAAGCCACAATAGGGGAAATAAGAACTGTATAAGAAAGAGTTATATAAACAGTAATGAGGCTTGTAATTGATTCTTAACAACTAATATTACATAAAAACAGGGAGTATTACTATTTAGCTAATTGAAATCATTAAGCTTCTTCAACTGGATCTTCTTCATCGGCAATAACTAAGTCATTGTTGTCCACAAGGGTTCCATCGAAACCACCTCTAACCAATTCAATATCCATTGTTTCGTCATGTTGAGGACCCATAAATGAGTCACCCTGCAAATGTGTTTCCACGTCATCAAGACTTGTTTGTTCATCCATGTCATAAACATGTCTGGGCGCTGTCTTGATCTCAACTTGCCATCCTTTGTCAACACTATCTGCAATGTAAAATACTTGTTGTGCTTTAGAAGCTAGTATAAAAGGGCCGTTATGAGCCTTCAATCCTTCAAAATTCAATAGAGTAGACCCGTTGTCATCTTCTTTTTTCCTTGAACCATTCGAAATCCAACCACAATCAAACAAAACTACTTTCTTGTCAATAGCATACTCCAACTCAATGATATCATTCAAAACCCCGTAGTAAGTTACATCTCCTGCGATAGGATTGTTATATGTAGCACTCGAGAAACTGTTTGTCATGGCCTGAAGCATAACCCCACTATTCTGTGTTTTCCTATTCTGTTCTACATCTTTTGTGTGAAATCGGAAACCATTTATGATAAATCCCCTATATTTTTTCACAAACTCAGATGGACCACTTGCCAAGTTCCTTAGACTTTCTGTGATTCTGTGATCCCTGTAGCATGTAGCTCCTCAACCTGAATTAAGGCAAGATGTGTTAATTGTTTTGTTATACACCCGGGTATTAGTAGGTCGAAAATGATATGTCATTATAATTATTTTCCAAAAGAAATAAACCTGTGTATATTCCTTACATGATCTTGAAACCACGACTCAAAAGTCTCACTATGTAAACGTTGAATGCCACGCTTACGTTTTCTCCGATTTTCATGATGAACCATCGCCAGATGTTCACTGCAGTGTTAACAGATGATAATGATGATAACAACGACAACTATTAATCGTATAATATAATTTATGAAACTCACAACTAATATAATTACTTACGTTCGAAATTCATCAACTTCACTACAATTGAACAACACATATGAATATGCTTTAGCCAAAATGTCAAGGTCCATTATTTCTACCTTTGTAGCACCAATCGGTCGACACGCCATAGAAAAGAGAGGTAAAACATCCTCATAACCATCGTCATCATAATTTCGACTTGTCTTATTATGTATGGTCTCAACATCACTGGATAAGTACAATGAACAAAACGACACACACTCTTCAGCTAGATATCCTTCTGCAATGGAACCCTCCGGGTTATTTCTGTTTCGCACATAAGATTTTAATGTAGATAAATATCTGAGATATCAAAACCAAGAAGTTTAGATTCAATAACATTTGTTAATAAAGGTATTTACTAAAATAGTAATGTACACCTCTCGATTGGATACATCCAACGGTAATGAACTGTCCCTCCTAATCTGGCCTCTAAAGTAAGATGAACCAAAAGATGAACCATGACATCAAAGAATGACGGCGGAAAAATCCTTTCTAAATCACAAAGTATTTTTCCAATCTCGGTTTCCATTTGAACCAAATCATTTGGATTAAGAACCTTTGAGCATAATTGTTTATAGTAACGACATAGCTTCATCACAGGCTAGCACACGTGCTTAGGAACCACATTGCGCAAGGTAATGGGAAGCAACTGCTGCATCAAAATATGGCAATCATGACTTTTAAGTCCAAACAGTTTTGGAGGTTTTAACTCTACGCATCTTGATATATTAGCTGCATAACCATCTGGAACTTTCACCTTCTTAAGCACACGACAAAAAATATCTTTCTCTTTTTTATCCATTGAGAAACAAGCAGGTGGCAAATAAACTTTGTTGTTATCTTGAACTATAGGATGAAGTTCAGGTCTAATGCCCATTTCTTGTAAATCTAGGTGTGCTTTTATATGATCCTTGGTCTTCCCATCTAGATTCATTAGCGTTCCAAGGACACTGTCACAAACATTTTTCTCAATATGCATTACATCCAGATTATGGTGTAGCAAGTTATCTTTCCAGTACGGTAACTCAAAAAAAATACTTTTCTTCTTCCAATTAAAAGGTAAATTTGGGTTGCTCTTCACAAGTTTTCCAAATTTAATTTCAAACCCATCTAACTCATCAAGTACTTCTTGTCCTCTTAAGCCACGGGGTTGCCTGTCTTGTTCTTCTGTGCCATCAAAAGAGTTTTTATCTCTTCTAAAAGCATGATCAGTAGGCAAATATCGATGATGTCCCATAAAACATTGTTTTTTGCCATGAGTAAAGCGTGTTGATTTTATATGTTTATGGCAGTTAGGACATGCAAACAAGCACGCATCCGGATAAATTTGCATAAGCAGGAAAGTCACTGATTGTCCATAACAAACAAGCACGCATCCGAAAGTTACTTTTTGTTGATGCATCATATGTGTCTACTCCTTTAAGATCCCACAACTCCTTTAGCTCAGCCACTAACGGTTCCATATAGACATCTATATTATTCCCAGGAGCAGATGGGCCAGGTATAAGTAAAGTTAGAAAGAAAATAGGTTTCTGTATGCACATCCAAGGAGGTAGATTATATGGCGTCAAAACAACAGGCCATGTACTATGAGAAACACTAATTGTTCCAAAAGGGTTAAACCCATCACTCGATAAACCAAGCCTGACATTACGAGATTCATTGGCAAACTTATCATACTTAAAATCAAATGATTTCCATGCTGGGGAATCTGCGGGATGTCTCAAGTAACCATCTTTCATGCCACTCTCTTCATGCCATCTCATGGAGGCGGTTGTTTTAGATGACATAAATAACATTTGCAATTGTGGTATGAGCGGAAAATAACGCAACACCTTTGCTTCAATCTTCTTACATTTATCAGTTGTGGTTGACTCATCTACAGAATCATCTTCACTTGCTTTATACCTTGACGTATGGCATATATCACATTCTGTTTTATTAATGTTTTTTTTCCAGTACAGCATACAATCATTAGGACATGCATCAATTTTATCATAACTAAGTCCCAACTCTCGAATTATCTTCATTAGTTCATACAATGACTTCGATATAGAAGCATCGGGGAAGGCTTCCCTCATTGTATCCAGCATCATGCTGAAACCATTATCACTACATTTCCCAACACACTTACCATGAAATAGTCTAATGATAAAAGAAAGAACTGATAACTTACACCCAGGATATAGTGGTTTCTTTGCCTCTCCCAACACTTTATAAAAAAATTTTGCCTTTAGGTTTGGCATACTCATACTTTCACTTTGTGTTCCCATGTCATTTTCTTGTGTGTCATCACCAAACCGATGGAAGGCATCATTCACCAACCCTTGCATGTCATCTTCAGCATCCAACATTGGAGCATCACTTGATTTGGAACTGAAAGGTGGAATTGTATAACCTTTCATAAACCCGACACATAGCAGATGTGTTCTAGCCTCCGCCCGATCTACCTATATCTGATTACCACAATCAATACATGGACATGAAATCTGTCCATTTTTACCCTCATTATAAAATATATGATCAAGAAAGTTGTCAAGACCTTTTTTATATTCAATGGTAAATCTTGGTAAAGACATCCAACTCGTATCCATCTTAAACCTAATTCAATTAACCACAGAAAACCACATATAATTTCAACAAAAAGAAAGGGAGCCTAATTCAATTAACCACATATTTTGTTTCATAAAAATTTAGCAAAAACGATTAGGGTTTTAATTATGAGGTATTTGTGGAAAACTAGAAGGGGGGGTTGAATAGTTTTACGTCTTTTTAATTTGTTATAAAAGATTGTTTGAAAGTTTTCTTTGTTTTAAAAAATTTAGATTCGATGCTATATGAAATCAAGTCATGCACAATATGAACAACACTAAATATGTACGATAAAGCAATAATAATGTAAGTAAAGAAATAGATGAGAGTTGGAAAGATTGAACCGCGAGACAAGAGATTTATAGTGGTTCGGCTACAAGGTCACCTTCCTTGCCCTACTCCACTCCCCGAGCACCTAACTCGAGAGTTTTCTTCACTATGTCAGCAAGCTCCCTTATGGTAGAGAAAGCCCTACACACCAATGTACACACCACAACTACGTCACAACTTATTCACACCTTCTACACAACTACTTCACACCTATTCACTACTTAATCACAACATTACTTCATACCTATATCCTTCACACCAATCTTCTTCACACCTATCTTCTTCACATCAATTTTCTTCACACCAATCTACTTCCTAATTCTTCTTCTTCACAACTAACTACTAACTAATCACACTATATATATACCTAGCTAAACTATCTTCTAACAAATATTCACAACTAATTACACAATGAGATAGATAGAATGGATGATGCACTAACAACTTAGATGTGGAGATCACAACAAGTTGTAATACTTCTTGTCTTGAGGGATAGAAGTATTCTTCTCTTGCACTTGATAGGATGATGTTCGGATCACTTTGAAACAAAGATTTATGAATGTATGATCAAAGGATTAAGAGAATGGAAATGGAGATCTAGAACAGAAAGTTTAGGAGTGCAAAAGGTAAGAAAAATTCGAGATTTAAGGTGGTATTTATAAGCAACAAAATCTGACAACAGGAGCGTGCCGGTCACCTTAAATCATGGCTGGCCCCATTAAAATTAAGGGGACCGCCCCTTATAAATAAGGGGTCCGCCCAGCTGTAACGGCCAGAATCTTTGTGTTTTAGTGGGGAAAGTTTATTTGGTGAAAAACTAACTGATTTTGGTTAAAAATTTAAATTTACATATTTTGTATGAATAAAACATTTTTCTTTATTACCAAAAGTGTTTTTCAAAAATATATAATATGTTTATATAATTAAATAAACTTTGTAATACTTAATTAAATTTCCCTTTGATCATAAATTGCACTAAACACTTTGTTTATGCATACCTTAAGTGATTTGGATGTAAAGAGAATGTTAATCACTAAATACTTGTTTATGTCACAAGTTTTAGTTCTATGAGTTTATATTTTGTAATAATCAAAACATAGAGATATTGATAATATGTTAATAATGTTTTTAGGCATTATTTGTGTCAACAATCTCCCCCTTTTTGATTATTACAAAACCTTAAACTCAATAGGTCTAAAATTTGTTTTTAGACAAGTATTTTAGAGTTTACACTTCTCTTCTCCCCCTTTTTGTAAAATCAAAAAGGTTAAGCCGAGTAAGCTTCATGGAAGAAGTTTAAACGGGTAGAATGCTCCCCCTTGATGTATGCTCCCCCTCATTTGAGGGCACCAAGGGAATGAGCTATGGAAATCTTGGCTACAAAAAATATGTGAAGAGTACAAGACACATATACATGCAAAGCAACAATTATGCAAATAAAAATAGTTTCATTCAAGCATCATGGAAACGATTAGAATTACAACATTCAATATGCTTGAAGCATATTGATTACAATAAAACAAAAGAAGAGACATAGTCCTATATTGCCTAAGAGAGCACTTTGACTTGCTTGCAACCCATGTTTGATTGTTTTATTTGCTTGAAGGGGAACATAAGCATAGAGCTTAGTTGTTAGATGGAGAGGGATATGGAGTGGGGTATGGAGCGGAAGAGGTGGATCTTACGATGTTGTATCGAGTTAAGGGTGGTATTGGATGAGGACGAGTGAGGAGATATTCAATCCAAGAAATATCTTCACTCAAGTATAGAATTTGTTTTTGAAGGAAGATGCAACAAGGGCAATAGTGAGTGTGGTTTGTAACTTGATCCAAGTTGAGAGAGTGAGGTAGGCAATTGTTATAGGGTGATGATGGAGGTTGCCCTTTGTTGCGTTGTGCAAGGTACATAGCAAGGAGATCATTAAGATCATGGATTTCAGTTATTTCATCACGAAACTTTTTCTTTTCTGTGGCAATGTGGAGAGAGTCATTGTGTTGATATGGATGAATTGGGTTTGTATAGTTGGAATTGTAGTTTGATGGTTGATCAAACTTGTATGGATCATTATAAGTGGTAGGAGGATGAGATGTGTGGTTTGGCATGAAGGAAGATGTTTGGCCAATGTTGTATTGTTTGTAAAGAGGATCAAATGAATGTTCTTGTGAATTTGGTGTAAAGTTTGGGAAGTAAGTGGTTGGAGGTGTTGAGTGATTTCCAACTTCATTGGTTATGATGCATTTACTTCAAGGTCTTTTTCTTCGCCAAACGGGTTTTTCCGTCATCCTTACTAGCCTTGAGGCTTTTGGTTTTGGTTTGTTTGGAGAAGTCATGAAGGGATGAATGGAGAGTGTTGAAGATTGGGGATATTTATAGTGTAAGATTTGTGTGTTTATGGATGGATAAAGTTTGTTTGGGAGATTAGGACGAAATATGTTGGTGAAAAATGGGAAATGTAGGTTGAAATGGGCTAAAAAGCAGAAAAGATTCTGTAAACCCGACCAGCAGATGGCCGGCCCCCTTAATTAGGGGGCGGTCCCCTTAAAATTAAGGGGGCCGCCTTACATAATTAAGGGGGCCGCCCATCTGATGATTACCAGATTGCCAGAATTGGGTTGTTGGTAGAAAATTTGCAAAAGGTTGTGTTTTTGGATTTGGATTCAAGCAAGTTCAATTCCTTTAGGCAATATAGCATCTAATCTTATCAAGATATAGCATGCATGCAAAAACACTTAAGCAAAAGAGCAAATAAGCAACAAATAAAAAGCTAAAGGAGACAAATAAAGGCAAGAGCACTTAAACTTCCTAAGGCAACTATCTTAGATCAAAGGCAAAGGCAACTAGTGAGTCAAAAATCTAGTGATGAAACAAGATGACAATGTTATGAGTGATTTTGTCCTAGTGTGTGCCTATATGCAACAAATGTGGAGTTGTGATTGTTTTGACTTCAAAATGCAAAAGAAAATTTCTTAAGAAACAATCCAAAATCTCCTTGATTCGATTTTTGCTCGATCATGAATGTCAAAGATATATATTAGATTATATACCTTGACAATTTATGTGAGAGTTTATGCATGATTTTAGAAAAATGTTTTTAGCATTAGTCAACAATGCAATGAAAATGATGTTCATGTAATTTCCTAGATGTGAGAATAATTTAAAAAAAAAAATTTGATTGGGTTTTATAAAAGAGTATATGCAAAGAAAATAATATTTCCCAATCTTTAATTTTGTGCGAAATAGATTCCTAGACTCAGAAATAGAGAAGTGGAAGAAAAGTAAATCTTATGCAAAATTTAAAAGAAAAATTGTCTAAATGCAATACAATTTAGTCAACTTGTTCCATCATTCCTAATCCTAAACGCAAGTGATTGAATAATTCACGCTTATGGGGTTTAGTGAATATATCCACAATGTTATCTTCCGATGCAACTTTTTCTATAGATATGTTCCCTTTTTGTACATTATCCCTAAGAAAGTGGTGGTGTATTTCTATATGTTTAGTCCTAGAGTGTTGCACCGAATTTTTACTTAAATCTATCGCACATAATGGGAACGTTTTCTAACCTAATGCCATAGTCTATAAGAGCTTGTTTCATCCATAGTGTTTGTTGACATGCCTTTCCAGCGCTTACATATTCGGCTTCGGTGGTAGAAATAGCAAGAGCGGTTTGCTTCTTCGAAAACCAAGATGTTAGACAACATCCCATAAACGTGCAAATACTTCTAGTGCTTTTTCTATCTACGTAGTCTCCCGCATGATCCGAATCGGCATAGAAGATGGTTTCTATGCCGGATCCCTTAGGAAACCATAATCCTAAGTGTAGAGTGCCTTTAATGTATCGGAAGATACGCTTAACCGCTTCTAGGTGAGAGGTTTTGGGATCCTCTTGAAATCGGGCACAAAGGCAAACACTAAACATGATATCGGGTTTACTTGCCGTCAAGTATAGTAAGCTACCTATCATTCCTCTATACTTGGTGTTATCTACGGACTCACCTTCGTCATCCTTTGTGAGTTTCACTTCCGTAGACATGGGAGTTTTCATGGGTTTTGAGTCTTCTAGGCCAAATTTCTTAAGCATTTCCTTAATGTACTTAGATTGGTTAAAGAATATTCCATCTTCTAATTGTTTTATTTGTAATCCTAGGAAGAAGTTAGGTTCACCCATCATACTCATCATGCATGATTTTAGCAAATTCATCACACATGTCTTGACAAGTCTATCCAAATATAATGTCATCAACATATATTTGAACAATGATGAGATTTGGGTCTTTCCTTTTAGTGAAAAGAGTGTTATCTACCATTCCCATGGAATAATCATGTTTAATAAGGAAAGCTTTTAATCGGTCATACCAAGCTTTGGGAGCTTGTTTGAGTCCATACAAAGTTTTCTTTAACTTATAAACATAATCAGGTTTTGCGAAGTCAATGAATCCTGGAGGTTGTGCCACATATACCTCCTCATTGATAAAACCGTTAAGTAATGCACTTTTCACGTCCATTTGGAATAACTTAAAATCTAGGGCGCATGCATAGGCAAGTAATATCCTAATAGATTGCAGTCTAGCTACGGGGGCATAAGTTTCGTCATAATCAATTCCTTCTTGTTGATTATAACCTTGGGCAACTAACCTAGCTTTATTCCTAGTAACTATTCCATTTTCATCTAACTTATTCCTATATACCCATTTAGTTCCTATGATAGTCATATTCATTGGATTTGGGACTAATTCCCAAACATCGCCTTAAATTGATTTAATTCTTCTTGCATAGCTATAACCCAACTTTCATCTTTTAAGGCCTCATTAATATTCTTAGGTTCTATTGCTGAGAGGAAACAAAAGAAATTATTTTTATCTTGGGCTTGTGACCTAAGGGTTCTTTGGTTAAGATGTCCTATTATATTATCTAATGGATGTGATCTAGATTCTTTAAGATTTACAATTTCGTTATTTCCTAAGTTAATGTCTTCATTATCATTTCCTATGGGTTTTGTTTTACTAACCTCAATAGCTTCATCTTTGACTAAGTCATCATCTTCTAAAGATAAAGTTTTAGGAGGTGGTGGTGTTTCATCAAATGTTACATTTAGTGATTCTTCTACTTTCATGGAGTGTTTGTTAAGTATTATATATGCTTTACTATTTTGTGAGTATCCTAAAAATATTCCTTCATATGATTTTGGATCAAACTTAGTGAAGTAATCCTTAGTGTTTAGAATGTAACATTTACTTCCAAATACCCTAAAGTAGCTTAAGTTTGGTTTTCTACCTCTTAGTAACTCATAAGGAGTTTTTCCTAGAATCCTCCTAATTGATACTCTATTAATAATATATGTTGATGTATCTACAGCGTGACACCAAAATTTTTGTGGGATGGATTGTTCATTTAACATTGTTCTACTTATTTCTTGTAGTGTCCTATTTTTTCTTTCTACTACGCCATTTGATTGAGAAGTACGAGGAGCGGAGAAATTGTGAGATATTCCATTTAAATCACAATATTTTCCGAATTGTACTTCGTTGTCAAATTCCCTTCCATGGTCCGTCCTAATGGCTACTATTGTGCATCCTAATTTATTTTGAATCATTTTACTAAATATTTCAAATTTTTCAAAGGCTTGGGTCTTGTCACTTAAAAACCTAGTCCACGTGTATCGTAAGTAGTCATCTACTATTACTAAGGTATATTTGTTTCCTCCATAGCTCCGCACAGCGGATGGAACAAAAAGATCCATATGTAATAGTTCTAGACACCTAGTGGTGGATACTATATTCTTAGCTTTGTGACTAGCATGAACTTGTTTTCCAAGTTCACATGTATCACAAAAATGCTTGTCATATTTTAGATTAGGCAAGTTTCTAACTAGTTCTTTAGAGGCCAAAGATTGTATTTGTTGCATGTTAGCGTGTCCTAATCTCCTATGCCACAATGTGGAGTTTTCGTCTAGGGTCGTTAGGCATATCCTATCCTCAAGTTTGTTTCCTAGTTTTATAACATATATGCCTCCTTTCCTAATTCCTCTACCTATAATTTTTCCATTCTTAACTATTTCGCTATCCTCTTCGGTAAAGGTAACTCTACATTTATTATCGCATATTTGTCCTATACTAAGCAAGTTATGTGTTAAATTATCTACATGCTCTACATTTTCAATAGTAAGTGAGTCTTGAGAAATCGTACCTTTGCCAATGATTTTTCCACGTAAGTCACTACCGAAAATAACGTTACCTCCATTGTATGCCTTGTATGTAGAGAATAGCTTGCGGTTCCCCGTCATGTGCCTCGAACATCTGCTATCCTTGATCCATTCGTCAGGCTCCAAGTCAATTCCTAAACATATTTCGTCGGTTCCTTTTGCCATAAAACACTTTTCGTCTCTTGGTTTTTCCACTTCTTCTTTGTGACTATCACTCCATGTTCCACTAACAAAGGCGACTTGATTTTCATAACCCGGCGGCTTTAGACATTCGCCAATGAGATGATTTGGACTTCCACATCTAAAGCACTTTCTTTTTCCGTAGTTATCACTTCTTTTTCTTTGGAATGGTTTTCTTTCGTCTCGTGGTGATCTAGTGAATCTTCCTCGTCTCTTGAAGAATTTCTTGAATTCTCTTACGGCCATTGCATATTCTTCTTCTTCACTCTTGTCACTTGAAACATCATCGTCACTAGGTTCCTTTTTGGCTTTTAGAGCAATGGATTTGGTTTGTTCTTTCTTGACTTTAACCGTTTCCGAATCTCTTCTTATAATTTCTTCATGGACCTTCAAGTTGCCTATAAGTTCATCTAGTGATAACGTCATCAAATTCTTTGATTCTTCAATTGCTGTGACCTTAGCTTGCCATTTCGGATGCAATGCCCTAAGAAATTTCCTAACACAATTTTTACTAGAAAATGTCTCATCAAGTGCTTTTAAACTTGTGATAATAGTATTAAATTTAGCAAAAGCATTATCAATTGATTCCTCTTCCGGAATTGTAAATTGTTCATATTGTTGTACAAGAAGATCTATTTTGTTATCTTTAACTTGACTATTACCTTGTTGAGTAATTAGAAAAGAATCCAAAATTTCTTTTGCGGTTTTACACATAAAAATTCTTTCATATTCTTTGCGTGGTAACGCATTATAAATAACCATTTTAGCCTCATTATTTTTTTCTAGTTTCTTTTTCAAATCATCATTTTGTTTTCCAAAAGATACAATTTCATCCATTTTAGTTTCAACATTATATTGAATAGGGGGGAAATCACCAAAGGTAATGACATGCCAAAGATCAAGATCTTTTGATTTCACATAGGTTTCGAATCTATTTTTCCAATATAAAAATCCATCACATTCAAATAGTGGTGGTCTTTGCATAGATTGCCCTTCTAAATATTTTAAAGATTCCATAGATCGTTACAAGTTTTAAAATACAATATATTTTAAAAATCTTGCTAGACGTAGCTCTTGATACCAATTGTGGAAAACTAGAAGGGGGGGGGGTTGAATAGTTTTACGTGTTTTTAATTTGTTATAAAAGATTGTTTGAAAGTTTTCTTTGTTTTCAAAAATTTAGATTCGATGCTATATGAAATCAAGTCATGCACAATATGAACAACACTAAGTATATACGATAAAGCAATAATAATGTAAGTAAAGAAATAGATGAGAGTTGGAAAGATCGAACCGCGAGACAAGAGATTTATTGTGGTTTGGCTACAAGGTCACCTTCATTGCCCTACTCCACTCCCCGAGCACCTAACTCGAGAGTTTTCTTCACTATGTCAACAAGCTCCCTTATGGCGGAGAAAACCTTACACACCAATGTACACACCACAACTACGTCACAACTTATTCAAACCTTCTACACAACTACTTAACACCTATTCACTACTTAATCACAACACTACTTCACACCTATATCCTTCACACCAATCTTCTTCACACCTATCTTCTACACACCAATCTTCTTCAAATCAATTTTCTTCACACCAATCTACTTCTTAATTCTTCTTCTTCACAACTAACTACTAACCAATCACACTATATATATACCTAGCTAAACTATCTTCTAACAAATATTCACAACTAATTACACTATTAGATAGATACAATGGATGATGCACTAACAACTTAGATGTGGAGATCACAGCAAGTTGTAATACTTCTTGTCTTGAGGGATAGAAGTATTCTTCTCTTGCACTTGATAGGATGATGTTTGGATCACTTTGAAACAAAGATTTATGAACGTATGATCAAAGGATTAAGAGAATGGAAATGGAGATCTAGAACAGAAAGTTTAGGAGTGCAAAAGGTGAGAAAAATTCCAGATTTAAGGTGGTATTTATAGGTAACAAAATTTGACAACAGGAGCGTGCCGGTCCCCTTAAATCATGGCCGGCCTCCTTAAAATTAAGGGGACCGCCCCTTATAATTAATGGGGCTGCCCAGCTGTAACGGCCAGAATCTTTGTCTTTTAGTGGAGAAAGTTTATTTGGTGAAAAACTAACTGATTTTGGTTAAAAATTTGAATTCATATATTTAGTATGAATAAAACATTTTTCTTTATTACCAAAAGTGTTTTTCAAAAATTTATAATATGTTTATATAATTAAATAAACTTTGTAATACTTAATTAAATTTCCCTTTGATCATAAATTGCACTTAACACTTTGTTTATTCGTACCTTAAGTGATTTGGATGTAAAGAGAATGTTAATCACTAAATACTTGTTTATGTCACAAGTTTTAGTTCTATGAGTTTATATTTTGTAATAATCAAAACATAGAGATATTGATAATATGTTAATAATGTTTTTAGGCGTTATTTATGTCAACAGTATCACCTGGTCCTGATGATGGTGCTGATTTTCGGTTGTCGGATATCAAATGATGGAGATGATGGTGGTGAGTCCTGCTGGCAATTTTGGATGGTGGAATGATGTGTATTTGGATCTAAAAATTAGAAATATTTTTACAATTTATTTTTAAGCTATTTCTTAATTATATGCTTAATTATTAATTAAAACCTAGATAAACTAATTTAAATCTAAAAATTAAATATTAAAAGTGAAAATTGCAAATGTATTTTTTACAGAAGCTTAATAACTTATAAAAGTTATAAAAATTATAAAACGTTATCTGGGATAAAAATTAAACAATAAAACTAATTTATTTTTGGCTTTTTAATTTAAAATAATTTAATTAAAATTATATCTAAAAATTACCATGTCAACAGTAAAAATTATGGGAAAATTACTAAGAATGCTACAAGTTACAAGGAACATAGGAAAAATATGAGGAGGGGGAAAATGGTACGGATAAGCAGTTAAATAAGCTAAATAGCAAAAATAAGCTAAAAGGAACAAGGACTATATTAAGTATATAGATTATACAATAACAAATGGAACTGGTGCCCCAGAGCAATTGGAAGGGGGTTGTGGTATTGTGCATGTATGTTTGAGGACCCAGGTTCGAACCCCACTTTTTGCAATTTTTCCATTTATTTTATTTTTTTGATTTTCTTTTTACAAAACTTTTTTATTACTAATTATAAGTAAATTTTGTGAAAACACTTTTTTCAAAACTCAAAAATAAGCTCTCTATGAGCTTTTTAGCTTAACAGATGCTTTTTTAAGCCAAAATGGATTTTTAAAACTAAATAAGCAACAATAAGCTAAATAAGTTGTAACTACATGAGTTGTACCTAGATTAAGCTAAAAACTACCAGATAAGATAAAGGAATAAGCTGTAGACCACAATAAACACTTGTCCAAATATCACAGGCCGAACAGGCCAAAACCAAGAACCTTGCAGCCCTTGTGGGGCCCACTAGGGTTGACAGGGATCCAAAGTGAGACTTGATATGAAAAGGTGACTTATTGAGGTTTCTAAATAGCTAGGACTAAAGGTTTGGGTCCCACAGATAAGCACTTGAGGAGGGCTTGAACTTGGGTGGTCAACACTGATCACTCAGTGTATGGGTGGAATTGGACAAACAAAAAGCTAACTACAGCCCTATCTAATAAGCTCAAAAGTTTGAAATAAGTCCTGAACCATATAGATGAGCTTATTGGCTTTCCAAAAAACCAATAAGCTCATTGTGGGGCCCACTAATGAAGAAGCTAAGGCACATGGAAAGTTGGGGTTTTGAGCTGATGCCCTGGTGCAGGGCAATGTTTAGCCCTGCAGGCCACTTTGAACTATCACCTAAGCCAAAGAAAAAATCATAAAAATAAGCTAACTGTGGGATTCAAAAGCTTAGATGGGGAATTTCAACATGTAAAAAGCTCAAGACTTGAATCTTAACACAAAATTCACAAAAATTCTCCTAAGATCTGACTTTCTGACTAACATACCATTTTGACTTTTTGATTTTGAACTTAAACTTTGACTTTAATGAAACTTGTTTGATCCCTATGCACTAATTATGATTATTTATTCTATGATAACACTAATTTAAGATACATGAACAAGATTTAGACCAAGTGGAGGAGATTTGATCCTCACAGGTCCCAACAGTGGACTGTGAGAGTGAAGGTAATTTGATTTTGACTTTCTCTAGTTCAAACCTTGGTTTTATAGTTTTACTAGTTCTAAAATCACCTAAGAGGTTAGAGTGTGCAGATAAACTAGTGAAAAGGCAACTACCACAGTTGAAACAACATAGAACCAAACACCCCTTAATAACTGATTTAACAAATTTAAAAGGCAAATGAGCAATCTAAATCATAATACTGATACATAAGTTGTACTAGGCTAAATTAAACAGATATAAACAAAATCAAACAACATTTAAAAATAACAACTAACAATCACAGATTTATGAAAAATTATACTAGAAATTGGAAAAAAAGAATGAGACCTTGACCCTAGGCTGAACCAAGGGCTCTTGAAACAACTACAAGCTCTAGCTTGTTGTAAAAAAATCTAGTAAAAAGTCCTTCTTGCCATTTCCACAACTGACAACTTCCAATAGCATTCCACAGTTCGTATGCAAAGGTTCCCTGTGGTAAGATTTTGTTTCTGATTTTACTCTTTTTATATTTTCTTATGCATTCTAATGACCTAAGAGAGCTTATGTGAATGGTTGGAGTACTGAACAGGATTTAGACAAAATTTTACCAAACAAACTTTAAATTTCCACTACAATTATCCATTACATAACCATTATATTTTCATTAATAATTACCCATTACAATGATTGTCCATTACAATGATGAAACAAGGACCTATCATAAGTTAAAACATCAAAAGACTACCAACAAATACCACAAAAGACAACCTCCAGCAGCGGCCTAATCATAAACTTCAAGGATGGAGATGTGCTCCTTCTTCTCCTGAAGACCTTGACGAAGCTCATGCAAGAGACCGATCACCACCTCCAACCTCCCACGCAACCTTATCAGAGCACTGTGCTCACATTCATACACATCACCAGCAGACTCTTCCTCATCATGATTCAAAGACCATAGCTCTGCCAATCGAGCTGTTTTTTTTGGATTGTGTGTTGTAGTTCATCGCGTCATTCTCCAAGAAACCTTATGAAAGCTTCATCTTCCACGTGCTCATGAGCATACATAAACTTGAAGGCTCTGTGCAATTCTTTAGACCCGGAAACATTTTTGAGCTCAGTCAGAAGAGGGGTTTGATCGTCAGCCATCATTGATTAGATTATTAGGGCACAAGTAAATTATTTGGGTGAAAAAGTAGGTATATAAAGGATAAAATAGATGAATAGTTAATCGTGTATCGAGATTCATACCAAGAGTCTTGAATCATGATTGCAAAAATTAACTCATCAATTAATTTGTAGAGATGGTTTGTTTTCCCATGCAGAAAAATCAAATAGCTTTCATACATGAAACTGGTAAACAACACATTCAGCCCTTCAACTTATGATAAGCAGACATTAGAAAACAAAGTGCTACTTAAACAATAGATAATACCATGACCCGACACGAAACCCGACCTGAAACCGACACGAAAAGTAACAGGTTCGGGTTGAGTCTAAACATATTTCCGGTTGGGTTATAAACCTTTGATATGCTTTTCTTAACCATTTGATATGACCCATTTGTTATGAACCTTTTGGATGAACCTTTTGATATGACACTCTGATTATGATATGATATCTGACTATCAGTTTGATACCCGAGCCATTTCACTAGTCATGGGGGTTCCATGTCCATGTCATTGATGCACCAATGGCATATATGACTCTAGTGTGGTTGAGTGATGTTCCACACCATCCCTTATCTGTTACATGTTATGAGCTCAAGTATATGTTTGGCCACTATGTTATCTGCAGGGGCGTATGGATGCATCCTATATCTGTTATCTACAGTTAGTGGATTATCTTTTATATGATATGATATGTTATGTTTCTGGGCTCGTGGTGGATTACTGTCCTGTCTCTCACTTTATCTTTCAGGTCAACTGGATGCGGATACGCTTTAACAAATGTAGACCACTTAGGATAAACCCCGTTCGTAAGATAATAGCCACGTTTGTAATAGCGCCCGCATAAAACAAATGAACTATCTGGAGCCACTCCATTTCGGGCAGTAAGATACAACAGAGACTGATTAATTCAACACATTGATATTGTTGTTTGACATGGGAAGTCGGAAAAACGAATGCCAAATCCACAGATCCTGCGAAGCAATACATTCAATCCATTTCTTACGGCACTTGATGATCACCTCGCGTATATTGGCCTCTCAAATGCCTAGGACAATTCCTCCGTTCAATATGTGTACAATATAGGCTACAAAGCATCCCCGAAATGTGACGTCATGGGAAGTCGGCTTACGTAAGAACTCTCGACGATATAAATGAATGACCGCATCCGTTGAGAGTTATTCATATTAGCTTTTTCAAAGTTTTTAATTTTCTTATCTTCTAAATAGTTTAAAGTTTTTACCAGACATATTTCATAATTTTCTAAATAGTTTTGCTATTTTTCTTGATTTAATTTCTTTTATTTATCTTTTAATTCATAAAAAATTAAATAACAATAAAAAAATATAATTATTTTTTCTAAAAATTTATTTTACTGATTAGAATTTAAGAAAATTAATTTTGCATCCCAAGAGTTATTATTTCATAAACTTTACGTTTTAACCAAATCAATACCGAATCCAAATCAACACCCACCAACCAAACGGGCCTTTAGTTCATAACCCGAGCACCGACAGGGTAATACTCTAGTTCTTTTTTAGTTTCAAATACAATAAACTACCTATACCTATATATTATATATATACAATAATATAATATTTTTCATATACTTTATACTAGGTAGTATTAATTAATTTAATTATACATCAAATTATACCCTATCACCGATTAATCCCGCCCAGACCGATTACAAGGTACAAGGTGGTCGACCGCCCGACTACTGATTCGCGATTTTTGCAACATTGGTTATGAACCTATTGGATATGAACCTTTTGATATGACACTCTGATTATGATATGATATCTGACTCCCAGTTTCAAACCCGAGCCATTTCACTAGTCATAGGGGTTCCATGTCCGTGTCATTGATGCACCAATGGCATATATGACTCTAGTGTGGTTGAGTGATGTTCCACACCATCCCTTATCTGTTACATGTTATGAGCTCAAGTATATGTTGGGACACTATGTTATTTGCAGGGGCGTATCGATGCTACCTAGATCTGTTATCTACTGTTAATGGATTATCTGTTATATGATATGATATGTTATGTTTCTGGGCTCGTGGTGGATTACTGTCCTACATCTCACTTTATCTTTCGGGTAAACTGGATGCGGATACGCTTTAACAAACGTAGACCACTTAGGATAAATCCCGTCCGTAAGAAAATAGCCACGTTTTAAATAACGCCCGCGTAAAACAAATGAACTATTTAGAGCCGCTCCATTTCAGGCAGTAAGATACAACAGAGACTGATTAATTCAACACATTGATATTGTTGTTTGACCCGGGTAGTCGGAAAAACGAATGCCAAATCTACTTCATTTTTAGTTTCAAATACAATAAAATACCTATATATTATATATACAATAATATAATACATTTCATATACTATATACTAGTATTAATTAATTTAATTATAAATCAAATTATACTCAAAAATTTTGGGGAAAACTTACCCACCCACGTTCACATTTTATTCACATAAACCCGCTTAAAATTTTTGGGGAAAAATTCAGATTAATAAAAAAGTTTTGGCGCTGTGAAAATCAAGCCTATCTTTTCAGAAATCAAGTATTTGATTCAATTTTATTAATGGAAATCGTTTTTGACATACGGTTAAAATCTCAATTTCGGTTTAGGGTTGTACGTGGGCAGCAAAACAACGATTGTTGGTTTTCACTTTTGAATGAAGATCTGAGTCAACAGGTAATGGAAACCTCTGTTATTGTTATTATTATTGTTGTTATTATTATTATTAGTATTATTGTTGTAGGACCGTAGAACAACCTATTTCACTTATGAATCTTGCGTAAATCCTAGAGAGAGAAAGAAAGTAGAGAGAGAGAGTGAGTGGGAACTCTAGTGTGTGAAATAATGACCTTGATATAACTAAGAGAACCAACCTCAAAATGAGGTATTACAAGAGTATTTATACTAGTAGTCTAGGGCATCACTTATCTTTTACCTTATTATATTAATGGCCCTTAGACTTTTACAAAACATGAATACTAAGCATAAACTTCATCATAATGATATTCTAAAGCAACCTATAACAATACATTAATGACCGACACTTTTTATAAATAAAAATACGATTCTAACAATCTCCCCTAAGTGTTGGTCATTGAAGGTTGCGCGACGTCATCATCTTTGTCTTTAAACTTTAACATTCATTGCTCTTGACGTCTTTAAGAATCACTAGATGAATCATAGTTCCTGTTCATCATGCTTCATTGTTGTTGAAGTGTGTGGAAAACTAGAAGGGGGTTGAATAGTTTTACGTCCTTTTTAAATTTATTTCTAAAATGTTTTGTAGCTTATAAAAACTTTCGATTCGATCTCAAGTGAATTCAAGTAACAACCAATATAAGCAAGTCTAATCTAATAATGCAAGTATTGAAATAGAATGAAGAAAAGATAGAGTTAGAAAGATCAAACCACAACACGCAAATTTATAGTGGTTCGGCTACAAGGACACCTTCCTTGCCCTACTCCACTCCCTGAGTCCCACACTCGTGAGTTTTCTTCACTTGTCAACAAACTCCTTATGGTGGAGAAACCTTACACACCTTAGCTTACACCTATTAACGACACTAAGCAAAATGTCGAGTTTTAATCGTAGCTACAACTAATCTCACAACTTCTTCTAGGCTTCATACCTTCTTCACACCTTCACAACTTCTTCAAGACTTCACACCTTCTCTTCTTGTCAACTTCACACCTTCTTCTATGCACAACTAAATCACAACTACTACACTACTTTACAACACACCTAGTTTTTACAATCAACAAGTTCTCACAACACTTTTACAAATATCTAGCACTACTACAATATGAAAATAGCTAATCACAACACTACTACAATTAAATGGATGTAGAGGAGTGTTCTTCTTCTTGCACTTGAGTGGATGAAGCTTTGGATCACTTGGAAACAAAGACTTATGAATTATATGATCAAAGGATTGTTGAGATAGAAATGGAGGTTGGATCAGAAAGTTTTTAGTGCAAAAAGGTGAAAAAAATATGTGGAATGATCCAGTATTTAAAGGGCCAGAAAATATTGTTCTGGAGCGTGCCGGTCCCCTTAATGATTAAGGGGGCCGCCTAGTATAATTAAGGGGGCCGCCCTCCTGAACGTTGGGAATGTTTTTCTGGATAAAATTTGCCCTTTTTGGTTGGAAATTTGATATCATATCTTTGTAGTTTAATACAACAATACCAAAAATGATTTACTAATATATATAAAATGTTAATATCATTTTATAAAATGTTATGTCTTAAGACAAGGCTTCCTTTGATCATGTAATGCATAAGATGCTTAGTTTATGCATACCTTAAGTGATATTAGATGTAGAGGTAAATATTTGTTACTAAATACTTGTTTACGTCTTAATCTTGACTTAATTTGATTTGAGTTTTGTGATTATCAAAACATAGGTTTATTGGGAAATATTAATAACATTTTTAAACATTATTTATATCAACAATCTCCCCCTTTTTGATGATTACAAAACTTAAACTCATTAACTCAAAAATTAGTTTTTTAACAAGTATTTTAGTGAGTTTATATTTACTTCTCCCCCTTTTTGTAGAATCAAAAAGGTTATGCCGACTATTTTCAAACGTGAAAATTTGACGGGAAGATAACTCCCCCTTGATGTGTACTCCCCCTCGTTTGGGGGCACCAAGAGAACGAGCTATGGAATGCTTTGCAAAACAAAAATATTAGAAGCACAAGTATATACATGCAAATATATAAGGTGATAAGAATATAATTAAGTATGTTTGAAAAGAAGCATTCATATTAAAGCAATAGTTGTGTCAAGACACAACAATACAAGTAGCAATAAAAAAAATTACAAGTAGGATAGCTATTACATAAACTAACAACTAGAATAATATTTCATCATGCAAATAGTACATGGGCTTCATAGAGCTTGCAAGCAAAAGGGTGGTAAAAGCTTTATTTATTAAGCATATCATATGCTTAATTTGGAGAGCATGATGGTGATGGTGGATGAATGGGTGAGAATTGTTGTGGAGGAATAATTGGAGAGGATGGTGGAGTTGGTGGTGGTAGTGGATTAGTGAGCAAATGTTCAATATATGAAAACATATATTGAATTTCATCTTTAAGACCAAAGATTATGGTTCGATTGTGGATGCAACAAAGACAAGTATCACAATGTGATTCAAGTAACCTCCAAGGTACGGGATTGACAAAGAATGGTGGTGTAATTGGTGGAGATGAGATATGAGCATCAAGTGGTGTTATTGGTGAAAGTGAGATGGTAAGATGGGTGGAGATAGGTTCTTGTGTAGGATGTGCTGATGATACTTGTGGTGACAAGTGTGAATTGATGTAGTCATTGATTGATGAGGTTGAGGGTATGGAGGATGAGGAAGTTCCATGAGTGGAAGGTGTTTTGGATGGTGCATTAGGTGCACTTGGAGATAAGCATTTAGGTGGAGGTGATGGGGTTTTGTTGTCTTCATTTGTTAAGTCAATGGAGAGTTGTTTTGGAGGGATGATGACAATCTTTTGTTTCTTAGAGGCCTTGGAGTTTGAGGTGCTTGGTGGAGTCATGATGATTTAGATGAGGAATGATGAGATGAAGAATGGTGATTATGGAGGGAATTTATAGTATGGAAATGGTTGATTTAGGTATGTATTTGAAATGGTTGAATGAGATTCTAAAATCAGTTGGGTTAAAATGGGAAATGGTAGCTGATACTAGAGAAAGAGTTCACAAGATTCAAAAGAAAACAGTAAACCTAGTTCCAGATGGTCGGTCCCTATAACACCCCGTAAAAATTTTCCTACGATTAACACGTTACCATAACATAGATTAACCATTTTTACCCGTAACAATTTTTTTTTTATATATACTTTGTCAATTACAACGTTATTCACTCTTACCTTGACACGACATTTACACCTAAACCTTAATAACCTAGATACCATACATAACTTAAAACATTTATACTTAATAAGTATACGTTTCAATAATTAACAAATACAATTTAAATAAATCCCGAGCCTACTAAAATTCCTATGTGTACTCGCTAATAATATTGGACCTCTAAGAACCATGAACGACAATTATTATGAACCTTCAAATATAATTACTATACTAGAATATTGATCAAGTTAAGGCACCTTACAAGTTTCATCTCAATTTGATACAAATAATAACTTTGTTCCAATGACACTTCGTATAAATTTGAATAAACCACCAACTTTCTGTAACGTATTTAAATCCCAATTTTAAGGCCCTTCTGGTCCGAACCAGGAAAAGTGTAAAGCACGAAAGTTGTCCGAAATAATGTTTTACGTCTAGACACGCGTGATTTTTGAACCAAAAATGTAATCCGTGGCTGATATCTATGGAATACGAACCTGACCCAAGTAAACCTCCCTCAACTCACACCTTCACCCTCCCTCCCTTGTTACTACCCCAAGTATGACCTAATGAAACACCATGTGCAATTCTTACACTACCTTCCTGTTCCATTTTAGTACTTATCACATTCTAGTTCAAGTATATAAAGGCTCCATGCATATCAACATTTTCTAACTCACTACAACTCACATAAAATCATAGTTTCTGTCGAAGCCAGGTTGTAACTAAGAACTAATCTTGATTCATTGTGGAGCCTTTAACCGAACCTTACACAATCACCTCGCCATCTCCTCCACAGCCGCATCATCAATATCATCATCTCTTTACCTCCTCATCCCCTCCTTGGTATGTCTAAACTAAAATCTATCTTTGTTAACTTATTGATCAAACTATATATTAATCGATTTATTAATCTTTCGTGGATGTAAAACTGGATTAAACATGTTTTTAACAATGATTCGTGTGGTTAAAAGTGTTTTTGATTTCGTATGGTTATGGTGGTCATGGATTTAAAGATACCACCACGACTGAAGGGTCCGTTTGGATTGGTTTTGGCTCATACCACCACGACTGAAGGGTCCGTTTGGATTGGTTTTGGCTTACACCACCACGACCTAAAGGTCCATTTGGTTTGGTTATGCTAACAGCCCACCCCAAGAGGGTGTGGGTTTGATTTTGGCTTGTTTGCTTAGGCTTACACCGCGACCCAACTAGGGTGCGCTTGGTTTGTTTATTACCTGCTGTTGCAGCACAGTTCACCCCAAAGGGTGTTAGTTTGTTTTGCGTGTATAGGTTAGATCGTGCTGCGGGATGATTGTTTCGCTCACGTATTGTTTATATGTCTTATTATAAATATTATACTTGGAATAGAGGCTTAAATATGAGGTTTTGAGGTGCTTGGAACAAGTAATATTTGTACAGATTTTTGTGATACACAAACTGAGGTTCGAGACTTTGTAAAAACTAAATTTTGATTGAATAATATGAAAGAGCTTATTTTTATGTTCGTTTCGGTAATTGGAACGTCCCGTAACTCCTAATAACGAAGTTTTTATGACCATCCGAAATATGGAAAATACTATATTAAAATTCAGCATTATATTATTAAATTTGAATACTACGCAGAACTGAAATGGGTTGTTTTGGGCACCGTCTGACCCGTTTCGGCCTTCGGCCGAAACACGAAAGTTGTCTGGAACGACGTTTTACATAAAATCTCTTTAGAGTCGAAACTGTGAAAATGGGTTATAACGGGTAAAAACTGAGTCAAACTGCTGTCATTGTAATAAAAAGTCAACTGTTAACTGAATCTGGTAAGGGTAATTTGGTCATTTTCTGTTGAGTTTCAGGTCTTGGCCATAACTAAAAAGTTGTCCGAAACGTTGTTTTCCATAAGATCTCTTTTATATCCGAGACGTGAAAATGTGTTTTAATGGGTTGTTTTGGCCGGGTCAGATTTAAGTAAAATATATATATATGTAGGAAAGTCAACATAAAGGCCAAACTAGTACTTTAATCGACGTTAACACGTCGTATGGACTAAGACTATCAGGTTAACTATACATGTGACATAACGGACTAAAACGAATCATATTAAGCTTGCATTTCCATACTTAATATATATTATCTCAATAACTTTTATTATAACAAAAACCGATAACAAAACAAGAAGGATAACTACATTAAACCTTTTCTACTTGCTCTACATATTAAAACATATGTTTTATTATAAAACATAAATTATTTGGGGAACACCGGGTGAATGCCTAAAACTTAACCATCCACTCATTATAACGCTTATCAGCTATTTGATTCTTACGTGTTTATTTCCTTTCATACGTGTGTTATATGTTTTATACTATGATATGTGTATTCGAGTCTTAGCCTCAAAACCACACGAATGACGATACTAAACTTTTACAAACATTAATACAAATATTCCACGAAAACTAAAACATATTATCTTTTGAAAACTCATACGCTTTGTGTACTCTTCGCGTACCGTATTTGTGACAAGCTCATATTCATTAGGTCGTGCCGAATTCAATATCATTATGCTCCAATTCTTGACATCACTTATGTTACTCTTTTCGGCCATACTCTTTGGCACCGTTGTGTTACTACGTTACTACCTTCCAAGGTGAGTCATAGCCCCTACTCTTACTTGTTTTACAATGATTTATAAACGTTTTTGGGGGAGATACATGCTTAACTACTGTTTTTACTTTTACAAGTATTCATTAACTAAATACATGACTGTATTTCATATAAACGTTACTGGTTTACACATTTTTATATCTCATAAGGAAATACCTGCTATAGATATGATTACAAGCGATTTTTCCAACGATATGCAATATTTGATCTCTATTGCCTAAGTACCTATTACCAAAAGTCCCTCGATCATGCGCCTTAATCACTTGTAGGGTGAACGTAAATAATTGTGAATAGATCTATTAGGGAATGACAATCCCCATTTGGTCGCTATAGGAAAGCCACCAAATGCACTTTATTTGACTTCATAGGTTACTGGTAAATACCTATCTTGAGGGCCACTATTTTACATCATTATTATGGATAATTTTGATGCCTGTTAATCGTTGAGTGTCATGAGCTTAGGGCAAGAGAACGGTAATAATATAGCACTACAATGACTGATGTTAAGGGCGTACGGTGTTGTAGCCCACTGTTTTATTAAACTATGAGATTGTGCTCACTATATAGCAGGAAAAACTATTAATAATCGGCAAACGAACTACTATTTTGGTGTTGGCCCGGTGAAGGGCAAACCAACGGATTGATTTGTATTGAATTGATAATGAAATCACTCATTTTCTAATTAACGATTTAAACTATAAACTCTATGAACTCACCAACCTTTGTGTTGACACTTTTAGCATGTGTTTATCTCAGGTAACTAAACAAGAAGGAACTTGAAGGCACGGAGTGGGCTTGTAACCCGGCATGGGCTTAAATAAACATTTTGACATATTTCAAATAAACTTGTTGTTTAAATTATGAAACATCTTGATGTCTCGAATATTTGGTATTTTGAATGAATTAAACTTTAAAGCGTCACTTTTGTGTCGTTTTCTATGATTGTGACAAAGATCCTCGAAGTAACACCCAAAAAGTCTTCCGCTGACATTTTAAGTCTTCCGCTGACGTGATGATTTTGGGGGTGTTACAGATTGTCATCAGAGCTACAGTTATAGAGAACCAAGTGTTTTGAACATTGGGCTATAACTACACTTTTAAAACGGACCACTTTTACAAAATACCACCTTATGCCCTCCGTGCCTACGCGTTCCCAACATCTGGTAGAGACATTACTTTTACATGATTTCTTATATATGATTACATGTTATAATTATGCTAATGAATTATATTTACTAATCGGGTTTATTACAAATACCGTGTCTTTATATTTTCATCCGCCAGAAGATTATGTGACTTTTAGATAGTTTATGCTACAAAAACACTCTAGTATATTAATATGTATATATATATATGCTCCCCCAACTATTTTGAGTACTATACCAATCCTCCTTAATTATCTCGCTCTCATCTTTATAGATGCATAAGACATACTCTTTTTGTACTCTCGAAAAATCTGCGCATTACCTTGTCGATCAGTATGGGTGTTGAGTCAGAAATTCTTAAGTAGGATGATTTACAATGTATTTATTTGAATGGATTGGGACGCCTTTTTATTAAAATAAAGAAATTGTAAACCGCCGAACCATAAGTTTATACTTCGTTATTTACATCGTTTGGGACGCTTCTCTATGTAAATAACGAATTATAAATAAGTGGGCTTAATTGTATCTGAAATGGCATGCGTATGAAATCAAGGATCACTAAAGTTCATAAAACACTAAAACTTCAGCCAAAGACTCACAATTTTCTCCTGCGTATGCCTAATCCTAAGGCATTACGGCACAACCACATTTATTCAATCATGTACTTACTTTTACATTCTGGCATTTTATGAAACCTTTTCACGACATTGTATGTGATTACAATGGTCTCTCTTACTTCTCCGGCACTATGAGTGATATAGTGATCTCCGAACCTTTCACAACTTTACCTAAAATCCATCAAAATCTATAAATTCCTCTAATAGAAATACAAGATATGGAATTACTAAGGAACAAACAGATTCATCATCTACAAAATCTTGAAACCAAATACCGTGTTGTCACTTAAAACTATATTTAACAAGTTTTCTCTTTACAAAAGCTGAAGTTCAGCAACTTTCTCTTCATTCAACAAAGTTTCCACTTGAAAACTCTTATTATTAAAAATCTATTAACAACCAATTAGTTTAACGGGTAGGTTACCCCACATATTTTAACTTTCACGAAACAAGATATTGTGAACCATGTTTATTTTTCAAAATATGTTAAAATAAAAATCTTCATTGAAAATGGAATTGTTTCTTAAGTCAAGTTAATCAAAAGGAATTGAACATAAAGACAACGTAAGTAGTTAGAACTACTCAACAATTATAACTATGAGATCCGCTATCATCAAGGAAAAAGCTAATGTAGTAGTATATACGTTAAGCTGGAAAGAAAAATTAAAAAGAAGAAGCTAATGTAGTAGTAGATACGTTAAGCTCGAAAGGAAAATTAAAACCGCTCAGGGATTAGATCGTTAGGATTGACTATTTGTTCACCCTTCCCACTCACCTTTACAGCTACCTTATCTTAGAATCCCGGGACGGGATTCCGTTTAACGGGTAGGTAATATAACAACCCGTAAAAATTTTCCTACGATTAACATGTTACCATAACATAGATTAACCATTTTTACCCGTAACAATTTTTTTTATATATACTTTGTCAATTACAACGTTATTCACTCTTACCTTGACACGACATTTACACCTAAACCTTAATAACCTAGATACCATACATAACTTAAAACATTGATACTTAATAAGTATACGTTTCAATAATTAACAAATACAATTTAAATAAATCCCGAGCCTACTAAAATTCCCATGTGTACTCGCTAATAATATTGGACCTCTAAGAACCATGAACGACAATTATTATGAACCTTCAAATATAATTACTATACTAGAATATTGATCAAGTTAAGGCACCTTACAAGTTTCATCTCAATTTGACACAAATAATAACTTTGTTCCAATGACACTTCGTATAAATTTGAATAAACCACCAACTTTCTGTAACGTATTTAAATCCCAATTTTAAGGCCCTTCTGGTCCGAACCAGGAAAAGTGTAAAACACAAAAGTTGTCCGAAATAATGTTTTACGTCTAGACACGCGAGATTTTTGAACCAAAAATGTAATCCGTGGCTGATATCTATGGAATACGAACCTGACCCAAGTAAACCTCCCTCAACTCACACCTTCACCCTCCCTCCCTTGTTACTACCCCAAGTATGACCTAATGAAACACCATGTGCAATTCTTACACTACCTTCCTGTTCCATTTTAGTACTTATCACATTCTAGTTCAAGTATATAAAGGCTCCATGCATATCAACATTTTCTAACTCACTACAACTCACATAAAATCATAGTTTCTGTCGAAGCCAGGTTGTAACTAAGAACTAATCTTGATTCATTGTGGAGCCTTTAACCGAACCTTACACAATCACCTCGCCATCTCCTCCACAGCCGCATCATCAATATCATCATCTCTTTACCTCCTCATCCCCTCCTTGGTATGTCTAAACTAAAATCTATCTTTGTTAACTTATTGATCAAACTATATATTAATCGATTTATTAATCTTTCGTGGATGTAAAACTGGATTAAACATGTTTTTAACAATGATTCGTGTGGTTAAAAGTGTTTTTGATTTCCTATGGTTATGGTGGTCATGGATTTAAAGATACCACCACGACTGAAGGGTCCGTTTGGATTGGTTTTGGCTCATACCACCACGACTCAAGGGTCCGTTTGGATTGGTTTCGGCTTACACCACCACGACCTAAAGGTCCGTTTGGTTTGGTTATGCTAACAGCCCACCCCAAGAGGGTGTGGGTTTGATTTTGGCTTGTTTGCTTAGGCTTACACCGCGACCCAACTAGGGTGCGCTTGGTTTGTTTATTACCTGCTGTTGCAGCACAGTTCACCCCAAAGGGTGTTAGTTTGTTTTGCGTGTATAGGTTAGATCGTGCTGCGGGATGATTGTTTTGCTCACGTATTGTTTATATGTCATATTATAAATATTATACTTGGAATAGAGGCTTAAATATGAGGTTTTGAGGTGCTTGGAACAAGTAATATTTGTACAGATTTTTGTGATACGCAAACTGAGGTTCGAGACTTTGTAAAAACTAAATTTTGATTGAATAATATGAAAGAGCTTATTTTTATGTTCGTTTCGGTAATTGGAACGTCCCGTAACTCCTAATAACGAAGTTTTTATGACCATCCGAAATCTGGAAAATACTATATTAAAATTCAGCATTATATTATTAAATTTGAATACTACGCAGAACTGAAATGGGTTGTTTTGGGCACCTTCTGACCCGTTTCGGCCTTCGGCCGAAACACGAAAGTTGTCTGGAACGACGTTTTGCATAAAATCTCTTTAGAGTCGAAACTGTGAAAATGGGTTATAACGGGTAAAAACTGAGTCAAACTGCTGTCATTGTAATAAAAAGTCAACTGTTAACTGAATCTGGTAAGGGTAATTTGGTCATTTTCTGTTGAGTTTCAGGTCTCGGCCATAACTAAAAAGTTGTCCGAAACGTTGTTTTCCATAAGATCTCTTTTATATCCGAGACGTGAAAATGTGTTTTAATGGGTTGTTTTGGCCGGGTCAGATTTAAGTAAAGTATTTATATATGTAGGAAAGTCAACATAAAGGCCAAACTAGTACTTTAATCGACGTTAACACGTCGTATGGACTAAGACTATCAGGTTAACTATACATGTGACATAACGGACTAAAACGAATCATATTAAGCTTGCATTTCCATACTTAATATATATTATCTCAATAACTTTTATTATAACAAAAACCGATAACAAAACAAGAAGGATAACTACATTAAAACTTTTCTACTTGCTCTACATATTAAAACATATGTTTTATTATAAAACATAAATTATTTGGGGAACACCGGGTGAATGCCTAAAACTTAACCATCCACTCATTATAACGCTTATCAGCTATTTGATTCTTACGTGTTTATTTCCTTTCATACGTGTGTTATATGTTTTATACTATGATATGTGTATTCGAGTCTTAGCCTCAAAACCACACGAATGATGATACTAAACTTTTACAAACATTAATACAAATATTCCACGAAAACTAAAACATATTATCTTTTGAAAACTCATACGCTTTGTGTACTCTTCGCGTACCGTATTTGTGACAAGCTCATATTCATTAGGTCGTGCCAAATTCAATATCATTATGCTCCAATTCTTGCCATCACTTATGTTACTCTTTTCGGCCATACTCTTTGGCACCGTTGTGTTACTACGTTACTACCTTCCAAGGTTAGTCATAGCCCCTACTCTTACTTGTTTTACAATGATTTATAAACGTTTTTGGGGGAGATACATGCTTAACTACTGTTTTTACTTTTACAAGTATTCATTAACTAAATACATGACTGTATTTCATATAAACGTTACTGGTTTACACATTTTTATATCTCATAAGGAAATACCTGCTATAGATATGATTACAAGCGATTTTTCCAACGATATGCTATATTTGATCTCTATTGCCTAAGTACCTATTACCAAAAGTCCCTCGATCATGCGCCTTAATCACTTGTAGGGTGAACGTAAATAATTGTGAATAGATCTATTAGGGAATGACAATCCCCATTTGGTCGCTATAGGAAAGCCACCAAATGCACTTTATTTGACTTCATAGGTTACTGGTAAATACCTATCTTGAGGGCCACTATTTTACATCATTATTATGGATAATTTTGATGCCTGTTAATCGTTGAGTGTCATGAGCTTATGGCAAGAGAACGGTAATAATATAGCACTACAATGACTGATGTTAAGGGTGTACGATGTTGTAGCCCACTGTTTTATTAAACTATGAGATTGTGCTCACTATATAGCAGGAAAAACTATTAATAATCGGTAAACGAACTACTATTTTGGTGTTGGCCCGGTGAAGGGCAAACCAACGGATTGATTTGTATTGAATTGATAATGAAATCACTCATTTTCTAATTAACGATTTAAACTATAAACTCTATGAACTCACCAACCTTTGTGTTGACACTTTTAGCATGTGTTTATCTCAGGTAACTAAACAAGAAGGAACTTGAAGGCACGGAGTGGGCTTGTAACCCGGCATGGGCTTAAATAAACATTTTGACATATTTCAAATAAACTTGTTGTTTAAATTATGAAACATCTTGATGTCTCGAATATTTGGTATTTTGAATGAATTAAACTTTAAAGCGTCACTTTTGTGTCATTTTCTATGATTGTGACAAAGATCCTCGAAGTAACACCCAAAAAATCTTACGCTGACATTTTAAGTCTTCCGCTGACGTGATGATTTTGGGGGTGTTACAGTCCCCTTAATTGTAGGCCGACTCCCTTAATAATTAAGGGGACCGCCTAGGAAATTAAGGGGGCCGCCCATCTGGTGTTTTCCCAGTTGACCAGAAACCTAAAATTTGCAGAAATGGGTGATTTTTCAAGTGTGTGTTTCCGGCAAGCTCTATTAGAAGTATATACTCTAGGAATGATGATATATAAATATATATATAAACGAATTATGCATGCAAACAAACATATTATATTCCACTTTTAAAAGAAACATAGCATAGCATTAAAATATGATGAAGATAGTAGCATGATAATAGTTAATGTCTAAGAATCATCCAAGAAATAAACAAGAGATACCATAAGTATTTCCGAATAAATCGGACAAATAACAAGTCATACAAATGTCTAATAGAGAATAATAATAATAAGTAGCAATACATCAACATCATCTACTTCTTCTTCTTCCCAATCATCTTTCTAAACATCTTTCCAACGGATTAGAATCCTCCTCGAATTTCTTCATGCATTTGTTGTTGTCGGTTGATAATGGACGTTTGACGAGTGAAGAGAAGTTCATCGGTACGTTCATGAGGAAGAGGAACTTGATACTTGGTATAGTCAAGATCAAGAAGATCATCAACAAAGGTCGTGGGGGATGGAGTACTAGCACGTGAGGTGTCTTCCTCCTCATCATCATCATCGTCACGATGAGATGTAGACCCACGAGGCATAGAAAACAAAGGAACACGAGATTTTCCATTTGTCACTTCGAGAACGACGAGTACGAACAAGAGTAAGTTGGTTCAAAGTAGGAAGGATTTGCACGTAGTAATCTCTTCGAAGATGTAGGTAATGTTCCATGACATAATGATAAAGTCGTGTAAGGAACATACCGTAAGGAAGATTGGCATTTGGGGTGTTTTTGGCGGACATGATTCGATGAACAAAAAGATAAGCCAAATTGTAGTTCTCTTCAGCAATTACACAATATAACATGTGGGCAATGCTTGCCGTGACATGATCACGGTGACCACCGGTAGCAAACGCATTCGCATGAATGAGTTCTTCCAACTTTTTCATATCGTGGCTTAGCTCTTTGAGGAGGATTTGATTTACATGAATATCGACATTCTTCGACTTGTTTATTCGACTAGTCGTACAACGTTCTAGTTCAAGCAGTCGACGAATGTCTTCAGGACTAGGAATCTCAAAATAGTATGGGCCATCCTGAGGACGATTTCTTTCAAGAGAGGAAAGATCCCATTCATTTGAGAATACGGCTTGGCCATTGTATGGGATTCTAAGAATTTGTCCAAATTGAGCAAGAGTAAGAGTGATGAATTGATTTTGGATCATGAAGGAAATAAGGAGATGACCATAGGGATCGGTTTGCACCGTCACTTGGCTATAGAAGTCGAGGATAAAACGAGGAATGATTGGTTCGTTGATTTGGTAAAGACATTCAAAACGAATATTGGAGAACATTCGTTCGGTTTAATCAGATTCATAGAAAGATGGATCGACAATTCTTCCTTCGTGAATGTTTCTATTTTCAATGGGACGATAGAAACATGCAACTGAAGGAGACATGCCGGGAGTAGAGGAAACATTTGGAATGTATTGTTTGGTTTTGGAGACATCACCAACCATGGTCTTAGGCATTTTCACCTAAACAATATAACAACAAAAATAAAATTAAGCCAAAAACAACTATCATGCATATGTTATATATATATATATATATATATATATATATATATATATATATATATATATATATAATTATATGCAATATATGTGGAACGAAATTCTACTTCGACCAAAACAAATATTCTATGAAGTAGTTTCACAATGTTCCTTGTATTTTGATTTTAAACTCGTTTAGAATATATGATGTCAAAGAGTGTGATATCATAATTCATTTCGATGTAAGGCTAGATATATATTAGATTATATATCTTGCTTTTTCATAAGAGTTTGACTTAGCATAAACATGTTTAAAATGTTAAAATATTAATTTTGGTTTTCAAAATATCTTTTTCAAAATAAACCAAACGCTCCCTTAACTAGATTAATATAACCTAAAACATCAATATATATATTGATTATATATCTTGATGACATCTGTTGACTCTATTAGTTTTAACAAATTATATGAGCTAGTTTTAAGTTTTAAGTAACTACATATGATCATAATTTGTTCATGAACCAAACGCCCATGTTGTCTTCATGAATCATTTTATAACAAATTGAGAAGTATGTTTTGATTGTTTTCAACATTAAACTAATATAATGTAGTAAGTTTTAACTAGTTTTTAAGTGTTATATCAATAATGTGCTTTTTGAAAAATGAAATTTAACAAGGGTTTATGGGCGATTAAAGATTTTGACAAAATGATGTGTTATACTAAGTTTGAGTTGCAATACATCATTCTAATCCTATGGGGAGCATTTGGTTGTTCAATTCCTAGCTTCTATTTCACTAAAATTTGAATTAAAATAAATTTTAAAAAAATACCTAAATATTGATTAGACACCAAATTAAATGAAATGTGATGAAATGTATATTGGAAAACTTACAAAAGATGTTGTTATACGTTTGGTTAGCGTTTGCCCCTTGCCAAACAACCCTGGATTGGTGATTTGGTGAAGGATTTTGATGGTTTTGGTTGTTTTGGTTCGTACTCAGAAGAGGTTAGGAAGGGAATTATGAACAAATGGAGTGTTTGGCAAAAGATTTAAGGTTGAAAACGGATTTGAAGGTATCAGATGGCCGGCCCCCTTAAACATTAAGGTGACCACCCCCGATACCAAGCCGGTCCCCTTAATTATTAAGGGGACCGCCCTTTGAATTTTAGGATTTTAGCGGTATTAGTTTTTGGAACAAATATATTTATATGTATATAATTAGATTTATAATATATCAGAAATACGTAAGCGTTTATTGGCACGATGATAAAATACTTAAAAATTTTTAATTACCGTTTCGATAATTAAAATGTACCTTTGACAATTTTGGATAAAATGATCAAAGTGTTAAGTTGATGAGGGGTTTGAGGTGTGTTTGAGAATATGTGAATATGTGTATATATGTATATATGTATATATGTATATATATATATATATATATATATATATATATATATATATATATATATATATATATATATATATATATAAATGTGAGTGAATGATGGGTTGATAGGTGAGGTTTGAGAGATGATAACGGAGATAGAATATAGTCGGCGAAAGGAGCTTGTTTCATCCATAGTGTTCACGTGCGAAGGCGTTCTTACATGATAATAGTCCACTTGACTCATATCCCTTCATCATCATGAGTCTTCTAAAAGTGGACATAATAGAATTTCGTGTTGAACGTAAAAGATCAAAAGTAACACGAGGGGGAAGGAAAGGGTTCGATAACGAACAATTTTCTGAAGTTCTAGAAAGTCAACTAATGACGTATCTAGGTTATGTGCAAGCATATATATATATATATATATATATATCTAATATAATAAGTATGAGAATATATGTATATATATATATATATGATCAAACAAAGAGAGAAAGATAGTAAACTATATCTATACAAACAATGTAATCAACAAAAGCCTATTTAACTAAGCATGGCAATGAGTTGTGAAAGAATGGCGTACCCGGCGGTCTTCAACAAAAATCTTCAAAATCTTCAAGATGACATATAGACTTTGAAAAAGTCTATGCTGAGAAAACTTCAAGATTGCCTCAAGGAATGTTCATCTAGCTATTCGTTCCCCATTGGCTCTTTGGTCCAAAGTTGTTTGGCCCAAACATGTTTAACATTTAACTAGGATGCATGAAAGGTGGTGGTATACCCCAAGGATTGTAGCTTTGTTGATAGTTCCACATTTGATTACTATTGTTATTGTAGTTTTGCCTATTTTGGTTTCTTCTTGGTTGAGGTGTTTTAGACCTAGGATGAGGGTTATTTGGTTTTCTAGGTGGTGGAGTTTTAGATCTTGTCTTATGTTTTGAAGATCCTACTTCGGTTTTTAAAGACGGTTTATAAAAAGCTTTAAGTTCTTCATTGTTGGCAAGAGGTATTTTTCTATTATTAATAAGTATATACTTAGGATTAGATTTTAGAGGTTTTTGTTCATTAAGTTCATTTTTGAATTTGACATTTTTAATCTCGCTTGTTGAAGCTTCGTTTGAGTTAAATCCTAAACCGGTTTTATCTCCGGATACTCTTTGAATGCTTATTATTTTACTAAGTGAGTGACTACTATTTTCAAATTTATCAAGCTTGCGAATTTCTTCCCTGAGTATTTCGTTTTCACCTTTAAGCTCTTGACTTGATTTACATTCTTCAAAAATTTCTTTACCTTTTTCAAGTTGATGTATTTTAATTTTTAGTTATAGTACTTCATTTTCAATTGATTGTTTATGTATTTTAGTGATTTGTTTTTGGCCATTACTAGTTGTCCTAATTTGCATAGTATATTATATTCATTATCTAAGTCTTTTTCATCTAATGATAAATTTTCATCACTAAAATATTCGGTTTCGGAACGTACCTCATTTGATGTCTTCGCCTTAAGACACTTCTCTTCCTTTGTCGTTTCTTTCTCATCTTCATCCCTATCACTCCAAGCTCCTCCAACAAATGCTCTTTGATTTTGATCTCTTGTCATCATTGGACATTTCCCAATAAGGTGATTTGGATCACCACACTTGAAACATTTCCTTTCATTCTTGTTTTTCTTGTCATCCTTACTCTTTTGAAATGTTTTCTTTTCATCATATGGTTGTCTTACGAATCTTCCTCTCCTTTTGAAGAATTTCATGAAATCTCTTACGGCCATGGCCTATTCTTCGTCATCACTTTCGGAAGATGAGCTATCTTCGATACTAGATTCCTTTCTAGCTTTCAAGGCGATTGACTTGTTTTGCTCTCGTTTTCCTTTGACCATTTCGGAATCCTTCTTTATAATTGCTTCGTAGACTTTTAAATTTCCAATTAATTCATCAAGTTGCAATGTTGACAAATTCTTTGATTCTTCAATAGCCGTCACATTAGCTCGGCATTTTGGATGAAGAGCCCTAAGAAACTTCCTAACAAAATTCTTACTAGATAGTGTTAAATCTAGCAAAAGCATTATCAATTGATTCCTCTTCCGGAATCGTGAATTGCTCATATTGTTGAACAAGTAGATCTATCTTATTATCTTTGACTTGACTATTACCTTGGTGAGTTATTAGTAAAGAGTTCCAAATTTCTTTTGCGGTTTCACACATAAAGATCCTTTGGTACTCTTTACGTGGTAGCGCATTATAAATAACCATTTTTGCTTCATTATTTTTAGCAAGTTTTCTTTTCAAATCATCATTTTGTTTTTCAAAAGGTACGATTTCATCTTTCTTTGTTTCGGGGTTATTTTGAATAGGTAAAAAATCACCATTAGTAATAACATGCCAAAGATCTAGATCTTTTGATTTCACATAAGTTTTGAATCGATTTTTCCAATATAAAAATCCATCACATTCAAATAGTGGTGGTCTTTGCATAGATTGCCCTTCTAAATATTTTTTAGATTCCATAGATCGTTACAAGTTTTAAAATACAATATATTTTAAAGATCTTGCTAGACGTGGCTCCTGATACCAATTGTGGAAAACTAGAAGGGTGGTTGAATAGTTTTACGTCCTTTTTAAATTTATTTCTAAAATGTTTTGTAGCTTATAAAAACTTTCGATTCGATATCAAGTGAATTCAAGTAACAACCAATATAAGCAAGTCTAATCTAATAATGCAAGTATTGAAATAGAATGAAGAAAAGATAGAGTTAGAAAGATCAAACCACAACACGAGAATTTATAGTGGTTCAGCTACAAGGACTCCTTCCTTTCCCTACTCCACTCCCCGAGTCCCACACTCGAGAGTTTTCTTCACTATGTCAACAAACTCCTTATGGTGGAGAAACCTTACACACCTTAGCTTACACCAATTAACGACACTAAGCAAAATGTCGAGTTCTAATCGTAGCTAGAACTAATCTCACAACTTCTTCTAGGCTTCACACCTTCACAACTTCTTCAAGACTTCACACCTTCTCTTCTTGTCAACTTCACACCTTCTTCTATGCACAACTAAATCACGACTACTACACTACTTTACAACACACCTAGTTTCTACAATCAACAAGTTCTCACAACACTTTTACAAATATCTAGCACTACTACAATATGAAAATAGCTAATCACAACACTACTAAAATTAAATGGATGTAGAGGAGTGTTCTTCTTCTTGCACTTGAGTGGATGAAGCTTTGGATCATTTGGAAACAAAGACTTATGAATTATATGATCAAAGGATTGTTGAGATAGAAATGGAGGTTGGATCAGAAAGCTTTTAGTGCAAAAAGGTGAGAAAAATATGTGGAATGATCCAGTATTTAAAGGGCCAGAAATTACTGTTCTGGAGCGTGCTGGTCCCCTTAATTAGGGGGGCGGTCCCCTTAATGATTAAGGGGGCCGCCTAGTATAATTAAGGGGGCCGCCCTCCTGAACGTTGGGAAAGTTTTTATGGATAAAATTTGCCCTTTTTGGTTGGAAATTTGAAATCATATCTTTGTAGTTTAATACAACAATACCAAAAATGATTTACTAATATATATAAAATGTTAATATCATTTTATAAAATGTCATGTCTTAAGACAAGGCTTCCTTTGATCATGTAATGCATAAGATGCTTAGTTTATGCATACCTTAAGTGATATAAGATGTAGAGGTAAATATTTGTTACTAAATACTTGTTTACGTCTTAATCTTGACTTAATTTGATTTGAGTTTTGTGATTATCAAAACATAGGTTTATTGAGAAATATTAATAATGTTTTTAAACGTTATTTATATCAACAAAGTGATCCAATGATGTCATCTGCCTTTCGTCACTTCTGTGTTTGTGGTGGTTGTCTGCCATTCCAACATTCTCATACGTCTTAAGTCTTTGTCATACATACATTTGTTATTCCCGTTCTTTCACTTTGATCTTTGTCACTTTACATTGTAGATTCTTCTTTTTGGCGTAGAATCTTTCTTTGACTTTTGCTACCCTTTGATCTTTGTGAGAACTTTCCTTTGACTTTGTGATGCATGTATGAGCATGTGGAATCCATTGCCACGAAGATGATGTATACCTGCAGGTAAATAGTTAGCAATAAATCAATCGGTACTTACCGATAAGGAATTAGAGAACGTCAACAGCATAGTGTGAAGACTCCTTCTAACCCTTACCATGGCCGTTCCCATTTCGGACACTCCCGAGGGAGCTTACGAGACCTACTTAGTAGCTCAACGAATGGGTGAGTCGCTGGAGATCACTCCACGACTGTAGACCGTTTGAAACCACCGCGAACACAAAGCGTAACCCATTTGAAACCACCGCGAACACTAAGCGTAACCCATAAAGAATTACCGATAAGGAATTAGATTTAACAATATTTTGAAGTTCTTGAATTCTCTTTTTAACGTCATCAAGAATGTCTCTAGCCTCACTTGTATTCAAAGTGTTGTTAGAGGACATTTGTTCCATTTTTGAAAGAGATTTGGAAACAACTATCTTTTTAGAAAAGAATTTCGCGAATGGTCATTTTATGGAAAACACAGATGGTTCTGTTTGTGGAACAAAAGTAATTCCCGAAATTTGTTCAATTTGCTGTAATCAATGGGTTTCAAATCCTTTTGTTTCATTTTATTTATGCTCTCTTCGACAAGTTCCATCGTTTGCACAGAATCCCGAACGACGGGAGGATCATGTTTGGTGTAAATCACAGTACCATTATACAAAACATTCTGTTCTTCCTGAGCTTTCTTAAGATTACAAGGGGTGTTGTTACCAAGAGCCATTTTATGTTTCGTATGGTAAATCGGATTAGTTTGATTTGAAATCATTTTCATTGTTTGACTTGACTTACCCCACTTAACCACTAATTCTTCTAAATGTGCAATCATGTGTTCTGACTCTACAATTTCTTCCAAAAGTTTATCTTCTTTCTTTGCAAATTCCTTTTTCAACTCATCCCTTTCTTTTTCAAGATTGGAATAAGCTGATTTTTGTTTAGAGAGTTGGTTTTGCAAATCAGAAATTTCCGCGTTTAAAGCTTTTATCTTTTTGAAAGAATTAACATCAAGTGTATCAAAGTTGATTTGCAAAAGTTTTTCCCTTGAAACGGAATTTTGATAACCAGTTTCTAATTCAGACAATCTTTTGTTATGAAATTCAAAAGCTTTAACGTTTTCCTTGTAACTCTCAAGCTCAGCGGTCAATTTAACATTCGCGGCCTTAACATCGCGATTGACCTTTTTCACATTCTCAATTTCAATACGACAATTATTCAATAATGAATCAAACAAAGCACGTGTTTCCTCATCATTCTCAGCATGCGGTGAAACGAAGCCTCCATTATGATTCACATCTGGAGTTGTTGAAGGGGTATTGCTACTACTTGGCGTGTCCAGGTATGTATCATAAGTGGATGCTTGCTTCTTAGAATGTTGTTCCTCATGAGGGGACATATCAAATATATCATTATTATGACATGTGTTGAAATTCGATACCTCAGATGGTGCATTGGTGTCATAAACAGGAAGTGTGTCAGAATCTGTGTCATACTTAACTTCTTGAAGATTCACCATGAATATGCAGTTCGCATCGATATCTTCTCTCTCTTCCATGTCATCCATAAAAGCCATAAAATCATTCTCCTCTGCGTTCAACTGAAACCCTGCTTCATTCTTTTGTGCCAACAGCAATGCTTTCTGCAAATACGCTGTGTCTCTTTTGTTCAGCTTAGTAGGACAGTTCCTTGCCATATGACCTATACCCAGACAGTTGAAACACTTTACCGGATTACCCTGATTCACATTTCCCAGATTCCCAACAACTGGAGCTGCAACATTCCTATTCTGATTACCCATTGCCTAATTACCAACATTCTGACCCCTCTGATTTCCAACAAACTAACCCATCTGATTCCCTGCATACTGACCATACTGATTCATCTGATTCCCTGCATGCTAACCTGCATTCTGCATATTCTGATTACCCATATTAAATCCAGTAGCATATCCCTGTTGATTCCCATAAACTCCAACCATTTGGCCTCCATTGCCCATATTGAAACTCGACTGAGCAATCTACTTGTTGCCAGTGTTTGATGAAATCATTTGGTTGTTGTTAGTTGGTCTAGAATAACGTCCTTGGAATGCTTTTGTCAAAAAAGCAAACGCTTGTCTCAAGGCTGCAGTAGCGTCATCATTGTCAGTGAATTCTGGTTCTTGGAACTGTGGGTATTGTTGTTGTTGAATAACATGTTGTTGATGTGGGTAGAACTGTTGTTGGTAGATCGGTGTTGGTTGTTGAGTGCATAATGGTTGCATGTAGTTGTGAGTGGAAGATGATGATGGTTGTTGTGTGTTGACTGAAAACGGTGTTGGTGTAGTAGCAATTAATGCGAGAGGATCATGATTCTTTGCCAATCTTTCTTTCCTTACTTCATTAGCCTCAGCTTGGTTTTGCTTCAGAAAATCGTAGAGTTGATCATAATTCACCTTATGTAAATCCTTTGTTTGGTTGACAATTGTAACATAACGACACCATTCTTCTGGAAGGTTATTGATGAATTTGATGTTTGTTGCAATTGTTCGTGTTGTCAACTTGTTTCTGATTAACTCATACATTAAAGTGCAAAACCTTGTGTAGTAGGATTCAATCTGTTCACCTTTAGTGGATGTAAAGTTCTCTCATTCAGTTAGAAGTTTGTTCTCAATGTCTTGTTGCCCAATCTCTATTCCATGACATATCCTTCTAACTCGTTCCCACATATCAAAAGCAGTTTCACAGCTGTCGACCGCAACAAAGATCTCGCATGGTAATCTAAGTTGGATTAAATGCATAGCCATATCATCAGCGGCGATCTGCCTCTTGTCTTCATCCGTGTAGTCTGCTTCTGTTTGTTCACGCACGAATGGTAGATTAGGAGGTGTTGTATTTGGATTACCTTTAACTTGAACTTGTCTTGGCTTAAATGGACCATTTGTAATGGAGTTGAACATTAATTTACCATCGGTCTTTGTTTTGATGTAACGAAGCATGCGGCTTGTCCATGGAAGATATCCGCCTTTTTCAAGCATTGGATGTCGATTTTCGGCACCGGCAGCATGAATGTCCTGTTGAGTTGCCATGATTTGAATTCAAAGTGAAACGTTGTTCTGAGGATCTTTTGAAAGATAACAAAGGTTGTTGTAGATTAGATGTTTTGGTGAAGTTGAAAGTTCGTTTTGCGGCTGATCTCAGTGATTTCGTATTTTCCCTCCAAAAATTGGATTTGAAAATTACCTTTCCCAAAATTTGAAAATAACTAAGAAATGCAATTCTAAGGTTACCCGAAAATTTTGAGTTTTAAAAATTTTGACGCCAAATTTGACTGAAAAAATTTGAATTTTGGACTAAAAATTTGAATTTCGGATCAAAATTTTCAACATTATACGAAAATTTGAATTACGCGTAAAAATTGAACGTTTAGTCTCCTGTAAATATTAAATTTTACTCAAATATTTTTATTTATTTATTTTTTTTAACTAACTCGATAAAGCTTGTCAAACTCGGTGTTACTGCCTTACTCGGTAACCCTTAGAACTCGATAACTCTTAGATAGTTGCTAACTCGGTAAAGTCTTGCTGAGTTGTTTTGTGCACCAGTAATGGAAAATAAAAGGATGCAACGCCAAGTCTCCACGAGAAATACGAATGATTATGAAATGTCCAGAAGGTCAAGGATTCAAGAAAACCAACAGAGATTACAAGCTTTGGGAGTGAAAAATATTGCTAAGTCTTTGACAAGTCTAGTAGAGAGTGAAAAAACAAAGAAAAAGAAAAAGAAACCAACGGATACCAGTGAGAAAGATGTAGATTATATGTCTGGTTCAGACTTTCATCTTAATGCCGAGGAAGATAACCCAGAAGAAGCGGCTACACAAACAAATAAAAAGGTACTGATAATAAATTTGGCTACTCTATTTTCTTTATGTTTGTTTTCTAACAATTCTACTTGCATGAAACAGCATCGAAAATACATTGCTCCAATGTCCATGACTAGATATAAAAATTTAGCACAAAAACGAATGAGTGCTCTGAATGTCTCCCATGGGCTAACATCTTCAGAATCTCAATCGCAAAAGGGACAACATATTGATACAGGGAGGGCAATACATAGTAGGGTACAGGAGTCCGACCAAGTCCAAACGAGAAATGATCAACCAAATTCTGTCAAGAGAGGGAGATTAACTGCAACTGAGAGAAACTTAGTTGCAATTGACAACGATGATGACCACGGGGAGCGTGACTTGAGATCTGATGGTAACTATACATAAATTTCAAATATTATATATATGATATTAAATTACTATTAAGTGTATATTCAGTTAACTGTTTTCGATGCTTACTTTTTTTTTTTTTTTTTTTTTTACTATGGATAACAATGAAAACCCTTATGATGCTGAAAATGATGATATCGAAGTCATACATATGAATGAAGATATTGAAGAACAAGCTACTTCAGAAGATGATGTAGATAAAGACATGGATGATTTGGAGAATGAGGATGATTTGGAGATTGAGAACGATTTGGCAAATGACGGCGATGATCTAGTCGGAGAAGAGATTCAAGCTCAGCAACCTGAAAATGAAGAAAACAATGAATTTACACAAGCTCGAAATGAAACAGGTTAACCTGATCTACTTGATTGCATCGTTTTAAAAATCATATATCATATATTGTGTCATATAAGAAGAATATATAATAAAGTTAAATTAAAACAAGACAAAATATAACGCTAAGATATTGCCTCCATTTCAATTTATTTAGTATTTTAAATGTATATGTATCTATTGTAAATCATGTTCACTTTTTGTAGTTCGGATTGTAAGCAAAAGAAAGAGAGGACCAACACGTATGGCAAAAGTTTGGGCCCAAGAAAAAGGGGATAGAATTCCTATTTTAGTTAATGAACACGGACAACCTATTAACGACAAAAGTAGTCATCTGACTCATTTCATGGGAACCCTTTCAAGGAGTGGAAAGTATTGTCTGATTTATAAACCATGGAATAAAGTTGACGCTGCAAAAAAAAAAAAAAAAAAAAAAAAAGCTTTTCTTGAACTCTTAAAGGTACACAATGTTAAATTTGTATGTTAATGAATAAAGTATTTGTTTTCTAATGTGAGCTATTACATTTTTTAGACAAGATTTGATATTCCGGAAGCTGGAGAAAAATGGATATTGCAATCATTTGGGCGGAAGGTGAAGAACTGGAGGGCAAGAGTTAAGGAACACTACCATGATCCGTCTTTGTCAGTTAAGCAACAAATAAGCTCTAGGCCAAAGCAAGTGCAAAAAAAACAATGGAAGAAACTTGTGAAGTATTGGAATAAAGAAAACACTAAGGTGTGAAATACTCTTCCACTTTAAATAACATTACTTAATTTCCCATTATGATATTTTACTTTCCTGCTGCTGAGTTTAAGTGAAAAAAACAAGGCGAATCGGGCAAAAAAGAAGATGATCCAAAGAACCGGTAAAAAAAGTTATGCTCGCGTCCGTGAAGAGTTCAAGGTAACTGTATGGAGACAGTGGGATTGTTAATGTATCCTGTCGATATCCAATATTAATATTCATTTTCTTTTTATTCATACAGACATCTTTGGGACAAGATCCAAGTCGATTGGATCTTTTTAGTGCATGCTTCTCCAAAGATGGAAATACCAAAAATGATGACACTGCAAATGCGATTGTAAGTAATATGCTTTTATGTTTGGAAAAGTGTATTAATAGCAGAAGTTAAACACAATATGCTTTTTTTCGTAATACGTGCCTTTCCTATATGTTGTTCATGTTGATATAAAATGCAAGATGAAATGAAACGACTTAGTGATAATTTGCCCGAGGGTTCGATTGATAAGCCTGGACCAGATGATATTTTTTCTAAAGTTATGTGTAAAGATCGAAATGGTGATGCAGGCATGTATGGTCTAGGTGTTCATGCTTCTGATGTTTGGGGTGTAATACCAAGTCGTTTAGCATGTCATAGAGAAAACAACGAATTGAAGTCTAGATGTGGAGAACTTACTAGTGAAAATGAACAGTTACGAGCCCAGTTATCAGAGAAGAATGGGTCGATGGATAGTTCCATTATTCCACCTCTTACATCACAACATTCTCCTGTTGTAACCAATGAACCTCCACGCCTACAGGTATGTTTCTATTATAAATCGTTGCTTTTCCATCCTTTAAATGACCACAACACTGTTCTTTTTTCGTATTTGTTTTTAATTATGAATAACATTAACAACCAAAATGTACTGTTCTTCATCAGAATGCAATAGTGATTTGGGTGGTAGTCGGGTCTGGTATGCATGGTTTGTTTTAGAGTATTGCTACTTTAAGCAGATGCAATAAGTATACATTTCTTAAGATTTCGTAGGACTGTAGGAATGCCAAAGAGGGAAATGAGGAATGACCACATGGCCTATGTGAAATAAGATTGTCTTGAGTAGGGTGACCCTCTATTGTGACATGCTAGGAAGATGACTCATAATTGATTACCAAATATATATATTTGCATGGCGTAACAAGCTAGTTGAATGCAAATTACCTTTCTGAATTAAGTAAAGTAGTTGCAGATATGCAATGTGCAGTTTTGAGATGCTCATAGCCTGATATTGGTTTGAGCCACCATTGTGCCACTTTGGTGATTTCTTGACATTTGAGAACTCATATAGTTTAGGCTTCAGTTTAGTAGTTCTCCCTAGCAACTTCAAATGTATAGATTCTAGAATACCATTAAAATATGACTAGACAGCGAAATTCTTTGGATGACAATTGAGAAATAAGCAAATTGTTGCAGGAATAAATTGCAAAATAGGGGACGTTACATATCTCATTAGTTGTTGCATCTCCAATATAGTATTGTTGCATTTTCATAACGTCAGATACATATTTTCACGTATTCAGCATACACTCATCAATTTTTGACCTCCTTTGTGTACACCAGCCTCCATACATGCAGTATTACATCTGTTTAACCTAATACATGTGTCTGACTATAAATTGATAAATGTTTGTTGAAAACTGAAATCTAGGTCGGGGATGAAGTTTTCCTTAAAAGCATTCTAAACTCAATCGAGACTGTACCAAAAGGATGGGTGAGGAGCTTGAACCTAAATGATATAGTTGGTGGTACATAGATTGGATGAGGATGGTGTGAGGTAAACATTCAAGTACCAACAAAAAGAGATGAAATGTTGGTGAGACCATATGGGTTATTTGTCACATTTGAAGACTGTGTTGGTGCAACCATAGCATAGCCTTGTCCCTTTATCTCGGTATGTCTTTGTTAATCTTGTGATACCAATAATTTTACTAACATGGAGCTTAATGCTTATACATGGGTGTTTATTTGTAGGTGTTCCGTGAGGATTGAGAGAGGATGCATGATGACCACGGACTAAGCTTCTTGTTGCTTTAATTTATTGTCTAATGTTACAAGACTTTATGTTGGATAGTGTCTACCTTATTTATGTTTAGTGCTTTTGTTATGACAATTGCTTATTTGAAATACAATTTTGTTTTATTCATTTAATAATTAGTTGATGTTCTATTCATATCGTAATAATAGAGTGTGCATGCTGAAAATAGCGTCCTATCATATGACTTGTCAGGACTTTGAAATTGTACTATTTAACTTATTAACCGTCCTAACAATTAACTTAACATTGTAAAAGTGTCCGAATATGTTGTTATTAGGACGTTATTTAGGTTGTAAATAGACATTTTATACGACCAAAAAATTGGTTTCATAATCTTCTTTGAGATATTAGAACCCTTTTCTTGGTGCTAAAGTAGCTATAATGTTACATGATAAGCGTCCTAACAATTATCTTTTAAGTACGCTTGTATGTGTATCAAAAGATTAAAATTAGGTAACCACGTTTTACAACATTGTAAAAGTGTCCTAATATGTTGTTATTAGGACGTTATTTGGTTGTTCATAGACATATTATGCGACCACAAATTTGGTTTCATAATCATATTTGGGATATTAGGACCCTTTTCTTTGTGTTAAAGTAACTATAATGGTATATGATAACCGCCCTAAGAATTAACCTTCAAGGACGCTTGTATGTGTATCAAAAGATTAAAAGTAGGTTATCACATGTTAGAACATTGTAAAAGTGTCCTAATATGTTTTTATTAGGACGTTATTTGGGTTGTTTATAGACCTATTATGCGACCATAAAATTGGTATCATACTCTTATTTAAGTTATTAGGACCCTTTTCTTGGTTGCTAAAATAACTATGATGTTACATCATAAGCGTCCTAACAATACTTTTAAGGACGTTTTTATATGTCTCAAAAGACTAAAAGTAGGTAATCACATGTCAAAACAATGTAAAAGTGTCCTAATATGGTTTTATTAGGACGCTATTTGGGTTGTTCATAGACATATAATACGACCATAAAATTGGTTTCATAATGGTATTTCAGATATTAGGACGCTTTGGACCTATTACAACCGCCTTACATGAAACGCTTTCATCCTTGGTACTATTAAATGAAAGGTCCTAAAATGTACCATTTTATGATGCTTATGGGGGTCCTAAAAAGCCACTTTTTTTGTAGTGAATACTCCTATCAACATTGATAATGAGAGTACCATTGGTATTGTGAAGAATCCAGTCTATCATTCCAAAACAAAGCACATTCAAATCAGACATCATTTTTTTAGAGACTGCTATGAGCATAGGCTTATCAATGTCGTTAAAGTTCATACAGATGATAATGTAGCAGATCTACTCACAAAGGGCTTTGATGTTTCAAGATTTACTTTTTTAGTTGTGAGTATTGGTATGATTAATAATTAAGCTATTATTGAGGGGAGGCATTAGTAGTTAGTCATTAGTTAAGGGGTGGCTACATGTATCATTCAAAGGATAAAGATTCTTATTCATAATTCAGAGAGTTACATTCATTCTTGCAAAAGAAACAGTCAAGCATGACATAGATAGAGATGAACCACAGACACTCACAAGACATACAGACAACTACTACAACACAACCTACTTATCCTACCCACCACACCTTCTCCATTGGACTTTTTCCTTTGCCCTCATAACTCTGCTTTCGCTTTTGAGCAGTCTTTCTTTTGTCATCAAAAGAAGCTTGCTTCCTTGGGCAAGTCAGGCCAAGAACCTGCTTGGGAGGTCTCTCTTTTCTTGGAGCAGGCCACTTCATATTCTTTATGGCTGATTCAAGGGCTTAGGTCAAAGCATGTGGAAGTTCATTAGCCATAGATGAACCAGGAGCAGGGATAGACTTTTTCTTCTTGGCCTTCAGATTAGTAGTACTTGCTGCATCCGTAATGGTAGAGGTTGCTACACTCATTGATGAGGTTGACACAACAGGAGGAAAGTATCCACTCCATCCTGTATCCTCAAAGTTAGAGTCAGAATAGTAGCTAATCTTTGAGTCTGTGGAACTATTTGAATCAGAGGAGATGTAAACCAATGGGAAGTGACTCATGGTTATCTCTAGGTTTTTTGTGGTATAGTGTTGATGAAAGAAGTATGTTGGTGGAAAGTTACTTTTATAGGCAAGGAAAGTTATAAGGGTAATTAATGAAGTTCATTGAATTATACTTGCCTTGGTAGCTTTGGGAAGGAATTAATTACCTCGGGTTGACTTTCAAAGATATTTTGGTCAAACAGGCAACACTTAAGATATTTTGATTGGAAAGTACTTTGTTCAATGTACTGCTTGGTTTTACAACTGAAAGTACTACTCTATGGAAAGTACTGCTTGTCGATATGAAGGGTACGTGATGAGGCGAAAAATGAACCACTTTTAGGGGGTCATTTAATCCCGAATCCGAATGTATTTGATCAAATATTGCCCTAAATCGTTCCTTTTGTGATTTTAGGTACTTTGGGAGAGAAATCTGGAAAAGGGAGCAATTCGGACGTTTTTGGAGCATAAAAGTGAAGAAAACGCCAAAGTCTTAATTTTCCAAGCTGGGAACAGTAGGTGACGGCGTCAAGAGCAAAAGCTTGACGGCGTCAAGAGAAAATCTCATGAATTTCCATGACGACCCAGAACGGATTTGATGGCGTCACGTAGGAAGGGCGTCAAGAGTAAAAGAGTCATGACGGCCTGGAAGTGCTTAAGTCTTGACGGCGTCAGAAGTGGATCTAGGCAGTCCGAGGAGAGTTTTGGCGGCGAGGTGACGGCGTCACGTTGTTTGTCTTGACGCCGTCAGACCTATTTTTCTATATATAGTTTTCTATTTTTCACACAAAAAGAGAGAAGTTTTGGGAGAAACCCTAAGTACGATTTTGGTGTAACTTTACAGGTTTTTCAAGGGTTCCAACCCCTTGATACCTTGCATGATTAATCAAGATAAGTGTTCTTCTAATTCAATCAATATGTCTATGTGTTGGTTGTCTATATCTTGTTCTTGTCTTAATTCTATCATGCTAGGCTAGATCTATCTTGTGTTTGCTTAGATCTAATGAAACCTAGATGTTGATTATGTGTTGATTACTTGTTTATTCTTGTCTTGGATGAATGATTTATATGTTAGGCTTAAGAAAACTGGCAGATCTCCAAATGGTAACATGCTTGAACGTCTTAAGAAACATGAACCGAGGCGCACTAGGTCTTTATTGGTTGTATTTAATGCATGAGCCACTGTTTACAATCCCTATAGTTGTGCTGGGCATGGTGTAGGAGGAGATAAGAGCTCATAGAATTGGGGAGTTATGTGTGCCACCCCATGAATGGTATTAAGGAATACAATCCGTCATCCATGCAATTATAACAAGTAATTAACGTGTAAAAGATATCTAGGGAGTAGTGAAATCAAAGTAAACACATTTTCTCCAATTACTGCTCACAACCCTAGTTTAATTAGTTTATTTTCATTTTTTATTATTTTATTTTGATTGCATCTTAGTATTGGGTTAGTTGAATAGCAACTAATTCCGCCCAAATCCTTCAAAACCCGAGATTTTACTTGCTTTCATAAAAATATAAAAACACAAAAATAATCATCCCTCACCTTTAGAACTAGTATTTAGGCTTTCTAATCCTAGCGACACTATTCCTAAGCTGAACGATCAATCCCCCGGTACTTGTCACTATACTATACTACAACGATCAGGTACACTGCCTGGTGGGGGTTGTAAGCTTCTCGAGATCCCTCGAGAGGTAAAGCCAGTTGCGATTCCCACGCATCGAGTTTTTGGTGCCGCAGCCCGGGGAATAGTTATTGTCCAGGTTAGAATTTCTTTTTATTAGGTCTACTTGCTAGATTCCTTTCTAGTAAGATTTTATTTTTATTTTTAGGTCTTCTTTAGTCTATCTCATTTCTTTGTGCTTTTGTTCATAACTCTTTACCATCCGACACCATGGAAGGTGGTAACATCTTTGAACCCGTCATCCCACCACAACAAAACCCACCACTAGAACCCCTTAGGCCCCGAACCTTAGGAGAGTATTCCCGACCTAGCCACCAAGGCTACCGAAACACCATTGAGCTCACCAGAGCCAATGTGACCCCCTTGCGATCCGACACCATCCGGTTGGTGCAAAGCGGATGTGCATTCCATGGACTTTGTTCCGAAGATCCAAACCAACATCTTAAGGACTTCCTCAAAATCGTAGATTCCATAGACCTAGATGTTGCAACTAGAGAGACGACCCGATTACGCCTATTCCAATTCTCTCTACGGGATCAAGCTCGTCAATGGCTTGAGCGTTTACCCGCGGGATCCATCACTACATGGGATGATCTCACCACTCGTTTCCTTGCTCAATTTTTCCCACCGGGGAGAACTACTAAGCTTAGAAATGACATCTTGATGTTCCAACAACGTCAAAATGAATCTCTTTATGAAGCATGGACTCGTTTCAAGGACTTACTCCAAAAAGTCCCTCATCATGGCATACATCTTTGGCTCCAAGTCCAAATTTTTTATGACCATATCGACATCTCCACGAGGCGAGCCATTGACCAATCGGCCGGTGGTAAGCTACCTGATCTAAGTGCGGAACAATCATGGGAACTCATAGAAGATCTTGCTCTCTATGACAACGAAAGTTGGAACGATCCCTGTGACTTGAACAAAACGGTCAAGGCAATATCCTTGCCTTCGAACAATTCTAGCACTCCCGACCGTAGGATCATGGAACTTGAAGACCAAGTCAAGTTTCTCATGAAATCTTACGATGCTCCTAAGCCTTCAAGCCAAGTGAACAAGATCACTTCTTCATGCGAATTATGTAGTGGTCCCCACGACACTCGTGATTGTGTGGAACTCCCCGGAATAGCTTTTGCGGACTACGCATCCACGCGTACCGACGAAGCGGGAGATAAGTGGTACACTTTCAAGCCCGAGCCAAACACATACGGTGATTCATACAACCCCTCATGGAAAAATCACCCAAACCTTAGGTGGAAACAAAATCAACCCAATTCCTCCAATCCGCCTAACCGTTACCAACCAACCGGTCCACCATCCAACCGTACTTTCAACAACAATCCTTCTAACAACTATGGTAGTACCAACAATCTTGAAGGATTGATGTCAAAGTTTATGGCATCTCAAGAGGCCCGCATAGCTAGGTTCGAAACCGAATTCAACCAACAACAAACGGAGATGACCAACAAGATTGACAACTTGTTGAAAGCCCTCAACAACCAAGCATTAGTCACACCTAGGAAGGACACTAGGGACACAAATAACGGAAACCAAATTAAGGATCCCTCATTATCTAAACAGGTCCACTTTGTTAATGTTGTCACTATTAAGCCGATAGATAAGGAGATAGAAGAGAGTGACAAGAATGAAGTTAGGATAGAAGCCGAGACTAAAGATGAGAATAGGGAAGTTGAGGTTGATAGTAGAGAGGAATTAGAGGAGGTAGAGCCTATAGAAGAATACTTTGATAAGTTGCTAACCATGGAAGAACGGGAATACCATAAAGATTTATTCGATAGTCCCGAGAGAACATATATCTTTGGCGACCCCCTTATCAAAATGGGAGACCCCTCTAACATTAACATCCCATGCAATATCGGGCACATGCATATATGGAAAGCTTACATCGACCCTAGATCCCCCGTGAACATCATGACTAGGACTTATTACAATTGGGTGATGAAGAAGCAACTTAATTTTAGGATGATGCCTAATAAGAACCTGATAAGTAATTTTGCGGGAAGAGTGAAAGGATTGCATGTGATTATAGGGAATCTCACCTATGAGATCGATTTTATGATAGTTGAGGACACTCGTCCGGTGATAGATGCTTGCCTAAGTCAAATAATATTTGGGAAACCATTTGTTGAGGCCACTAGGATGAGTTATGATCCGACTTTAGGGATAGTTAGATTCAAGAAAGAGAATGATGAGGTTGCTTATCAAATGCCCTACAAGATTGAGCAATACCGCCTTCTCTCTAATTTCGAAAAGGAACACAAGCAAGCGGCTTATTATAGGAATGAGGAGGATAGACGTAGAGGAGTAGAGTATGTTAGAAATAGGATGCTTGGTTTCTACAAAGAATGCTTGCAACTAGGTCCGGAATACAAAACTGGTTTAGAAGACGACCTAGAGAGTGAAACCAATGATGAAATCACGTAGTAACCCATGACCTTGAGTCTAGCTACAAGACTCGTAAATAAAGAAAAGCGCTTCTTGGGAGGCAACCCATGTTTTGTGTGATTTTAATTGTTTGATTGTTATTTGCTTCTGTATGCATGTTTTATTTTTATTGTTGGTTGATCATGTTTCTAAATTAAATAGTAGAAATACTTTACTTTGTTGTTTTGGCCTAGTCTTAACTCCACCTAAAGGTATTTTTGCAAAAGATAAGTGTAAGGGGAAACCCCAAATATGTTTTTAAGAAACAAACCGATCATGATTCTCCACAATACTAAATGAACATGTGTATTCGTATTTGTTAGAGTCAAATGCTTGTATTGAGTCATAATGAAGTTTTGCAGGATTTTCCAGGAAGTAGGACCAAGTTTTTCCAGAAATTTTCCGGAAACTTAACATAAGAATTTCTGCAGGTCAATTCTGACGGCGTCAGGGGTTTACTCTTGACGGCGTCAGGAGTTAAAAAATCTGGAAATTTTACCGGTTTTGTTTTTCTAACGGAGTCTTATGGTTTTTGTGAATTATTAAGTTTTATAATCTCCAGGAGATCTGCAAACTTCATTCCACAAGCATTATATCTTATCTTGTTTTCTAGGTTTAGTAACTTATATAGAATGCCGCCGATTTTACGCGAGGTTGTCTTGTCTACTTTGTCAGGTTTTACAGGTTATGTATGACAAGAAGATGATTTATATTCTGGAAGGGAAGCTTTGATTGTTCATTTTCTTGGAGGAAGATTTAACCTGGACACCCTATTATCCATACCGAGCGAATCAGGGGAGTATTTGATTTCATTCTCTTTACTTTTTCACTTTTACATTCTTTACTTGAACATTGGGGACAATGTTCATCTTAAGTGTAAGGGGAGGGTAAAAAGATGATACCTTACATATGCACTTTCGCTTGAGTTTGTTTTGTTTGATGGTAGATGTGTAATAAAACTATGAGAAATACTTGTTAGTGTAATTTTAGCGCCAAATTTAAAATTTTTTACAACATTTAGGAGTGAAACTTTAGCCATAGCAAGCGTCTCATGGATAGGAGATTGTATGACTAGCACATAACCGTATATTCAGAAAAATTTTCCACCCAAATATGTGAGGTTCGCCTTTAGATTTGATAGGAAAAGTATTTACTATTAGTGCTTATGAGTGTACCGGTAGCATTTAGATTCTAGAACTTGCGTTAGTGATGCATCCCGAGACCGCTAGTGAGACTACATTCGTGTAGTAGGATTTACTACATGATAAGAGGCATTATGATCACCCTTGTGTTAAACCCGTATTATAATTACTTGACCATTTAAGTCATATTACTTGGCTAGTTAAGTCAACTAATTTTTCCCACACCCTTAGCGTTGTACTCATTTTTAGTACACAAAACCCCTAGTACACCCCTCCGAGCCTATCTTTTCGTTTCTAACTTTAAGCATTTTACTTAAAGGAAGAATTTGTTACACCCCACTTAAATGTACAACCAAATCGCCTTAGCCTTCCGTGTATGCGCTCATTTTTAGTGCATTATTGTTATTCGTTAAACCCTAAGTTAACTTTCTAATTGATTACATGGTTGCTAAGTCGAGTCATATCCTTGTACATATTGTTTTGGGACAATTGGGACTCATGGGTAAGTACTTATTTTATGGAGTAATGGGGAAGAACATCATTTATTACCCCCCATATGTACGTTAATCTTAAAAGTCCAAGTGTTTTGATTTTCTTAATTCGAGTCATTAGATTAGTTTAAATGTAAAGTATGTAAAGATTCAAGTGTAAGGGGAATTCTCATCCTCTATGATGTATTATTTTGGATTGTAGGGTAAGAGTGTATGCAAAAAAAAATAATAAATAAATAAATAAAAAAAAATCAAGAAAAAAGAAAATAAAAAATTAGAAAAAGAAAAAGAGAAAAAACATACGGACTACCATCCCGTTTCATTCTATGTTTATTTTATGTTTTTGTTCTTTTTCATTTATTAGCTTAAGTCGAGTCTAGTCTTGGCTTAGCAACGCCATAATGTACATGTAATTAACCAAGATTGTTAACTCGCCACCAGTAAAACTTCCTTTATCTAACAAAATCGTGTATTTCATATCCCTATACCTAACGTTACAACCCTTTAAAAGACCTATTTGATAGTTTATCCTAGGTTCTTACGCCATGTAGAGGAGGTTTGATCCTTTCCCAAGCCTATGGTAATCTATTTTGCTATGACAGGTAGTGAGAGATGTTTTCCATTTCCATATTGTAATTTATACTTTATTACACCCGAGAGATGTGAGTATCTAAACACTATTTGTGAGGTGCTAGTGTATGACCTCCGTGCTTGTCTATTGGTCTTTAGTGGAACGACTATTTGTTGTAATTACTTTTATGTTAGTGTTAAATGACCCCTAACTTGTATTTTGAGTAGAATAAAAGCGCATTTGCTTGAGGACAAGCAAATCTCAAGTGTAAGGGTATATGATGAGGCGAAAAATGAACCACTTTTAGGGGGTCATTTAAGACCGAATCCGAATTTATTTGATCAAATATTGCCCTAAATCGTTCCTTTTGTGATTTTAGGTACTTTGGGAGAGAAATCTGAAAAAGGGAGCAATTCGGACGTTTTTGGAGCATAAAAGTGAAGAAAACGCCAAAGTCTTAATTTTCCAAGCTGGGAACAGTAGGTGGCGGCGTCAAGAGCAAAAGCTTGACGGCGTCAAGAGCAAATCTCATGAATTTCCATGACGACCTAGAACGGATTTGACGGCGTCACGTAGGAAGGGCGTCAAGAGTAAAAGAGTCATGACGGCCTGGAAGTGCTTAAGTCTTGACGGCGTCAGAAGTGGATCTAGGCAGTCTGAGGAGAGTTTTGGCGGCGAGGTGACGGCGTCACGTTGTTTGTCTTGACGCCGTCAGACCTATTTTTCTATATATAGTTTTCTATTTTTCACACAAAAAGAGAGAAGTTTTGGGAGAAACCCTAAGTACGATTTTGGTGTAACTTTACAGGTTTTTCAAGGGTTCCAACCCCTTGATACCTTGCATGATTAATCAAGATAAGTGTTCTTCTATTTCAATCAATATGTCTATGTGTTGGTTGTCTAGATCTTGTTCTTGTCTTAATTCTATCATGCTAGACTAGATCTATCTTGTGTTTGCTTAGATCTAATGAAACCTAGATGTTGATTATGTGTTGATTACTTGTTTATTCTTGTCTTGGATGAATGATTTATATGTTAGGCTTAAGAAAACTGGCAGATCTCCAAATGGTAACATGCTTGAACGTCTTAAGAAACATACTCTTTATTGGTTGTATTTAATGCATAAGCCACTGTTTACAATCCCTATAGTTGTGCTGGGCATGGTGTAGGAGGAGATAAGAGCTCATAGAATTGGGGAGTTATGTGTGCCACCCCATGAATGGTATTAAGGAATACGATCCGTCATCCATGCAATTATAACAAGTAATTAACGTGTAAAAGATATCTAGGGAGTAGTGAAATCTAAGTAAACACATTTTCTCCAATTACTGCTCACAACCCTAGTTTAATTAGTTTATTTTCATTTTTTATTATTTTATTTTGATTGCATCTTAGTATTGGGTTAGTTGAATAGCAACTAATTCCGCCCAAATCCTTCGAAACCCGAGATTTTACTTGCTTTCATAAAAATATAAAAACACAAAAATAATCATCCCTCACCTTTAGAACTATTATTTAGGCTTTCTAATCCTAGCGACACTATTCCTAAGCTGAACGATCAATCCCCCGGTACTTGTCACTATACTATACTACAACGATCAGGTACACTGCCTGGTGGGGGTTGTAAGCTTCTCGAGATCCCTCGAGAGGTAAAGCCTGTTGCGATTCCCACGCATCAGTACGCTGACGTGTCAGCATACTGTTCCAACGGTCAAAAATGCAGGTAACAAACTTTTGAAAGATATGGGGAAGATAACTTCCAAAAATAATGGTAAAATAATTTATTAACCGTGATTTTTTGTATATTATCCCTTTATAACTCATATCTTTTTCTTATTTATACACCCGTATTCATTCGCCATTCTCATTCATCAATCCCACCAATATCATCACCGATTACTACTCTTCTCTCAAATCATTATAACAATGGCACACCGACCAACCATCAACAAACACAACATGATTGCCAATCTTCAGAAAACGCGTAGGAATATTGATTTTCATGGAATTATTTATTTCGCCACTACCATCAATTATTCACTCTTAGTCAACACAGAGATTATTGGACCTTGGATACAGGCGTTTTGGGCTACGGCAAGGGCTGAGATTGAAGATGGAGAGGATCTTATTCATGCTTCAGTTGCAGGAAGGGCTATTCGTGTTACTGAAGCAACAATCAGAGAATTTTTGTTGTTTGACGATGAAGGAGGCTCTGTTTTGTTTGCTAAACAAGCTATTTGGGATGCACTGAGAAACATTAGGTATGAAGGGCCTTTGAACAAGATTACTTTTCAAAAAGCAATGTTAAGACCTCATTGGAAGTATCTTATTCATGTTTTACGTCATTGCTTAAGTCCAAAAAATACTGCTTGGGATCAATTTGGACATGCTATAGCTTCTACATTAGTTGGCCTAATTACCAATCAATCCTTCAATTTTTCCTACATGATCTTTGATGGTATGATCACACACATTAAGGCTGGATCACCTTTTCTGATGTATCCTAGATTTGTTCAACTTATCTTAGAGAATCCACTAGATGGGATCCAAAAACCTCAGGATTATGTACCTACTATTAGGATGCCACCTAAGGTGTTTACCTTTATGTCTCACAAGGGAGTTAATTTTTCTAGTAACAATACACCTCTCCATGCTTATATGTTAGAGGTAGCACAGGCTGTTGGGGATGATGTTGATAATGTTAGTGGTTCTGCTAAATCTGATGATGCTGGTCATTCTGATCATTCTGAGCATTCTGCATCAGTACATACACCTACACCACCTATTATTTCACCTCAGCCTGATGATTTAAGTGAAAGGACTCCCTGAGTTTCTGTTTCTTTGGAAAAACCTATTTCGGCTGAAGGTACTTCTCCACAAAGTACTTCTTCACAAGGTACTGCTTCAGAGCATACTCCAGTACCTTCTCCCAATGATTATACTCCCACAGGTGGGTTTCAAACACCTGGAGGAGATGAGGGATTTGAAGGATCTTTGAATAATTACGCTTTGACTAGAGAGTTGGAGAGGATTGATGAGTGCTCAAACACTCATCATTTTTAGTCAATCTGAACTGCAAAAACATTTAAAAACACTCAAATACGCATCAAAATACTGAAAATATCCCAGGAAGTGTGTTTTATATGTTTCAGATGCAAAATGTTTAAAAACAGATGCAAAAAGAACAAAGTTTGCATAATTGGCAGTTTCAGTCCCTCAACTTTCAAATTTTGAAAAAATTAGTCCCTATGCATTTATTTTGATAGAAAAGTCAACCCAAGTCCTTTAAAAGTCAAAAGTTATCAAAAAAAGATCCTTGGGTGAAACTTTTGAGAATTTTCAATTTTGGTCCCTCAACTTTGAGTTTTGGCAATTTTGGTCCCCGGGAAATTTAAAGTGGGAAAATCAACAACAAAGGACCCTTGGGAAATTAATATGTGGCAAGTTTAACCCTTGGTATAACTTTGGGATTTTGGCAGAACACACCCTCCAGTTTCAGAAAATTACATATTTAGTCCTTGTGAAATCCCAAGTTACTTAACCAAATGGGCCAATAATAAAATTAAACAAACAAACCAACACCCCCAATCCATCCTTTCTGCTAGCCCAATACCAGGCCCAACACCAAACAAACACTCACCCTTTGATATTAAAAACGGGTCAAACCTCGTTTGACCTTTCCTTCCACCTCCCCTACTTGCCTGATAACACCCTTCAACACTCCACAACCCCTCACCTCCACCTCAGCTCTCCCATATCTTGTCTCTTACACCTCCACAACAATACAAGACCCATTAATTACCCACAAATCCCTCTAAGTTATAACAACCAGTTCCTAACTCTTTTTGGGGCCAAAACAACTTTCAAAGGCTAGGATCAAATTGGCCAATCCAATGGTCAATAAAGCTGATGGGAAAGACTCAGGACCTTACTGGGACCTATATAAGTGAAGAAAAAAAGTTGGAGGCATCATTAGTTAGAGTAGTAGTTAGTTTGTTGTAGTTTTAGTGTAATTTAATTGTCGAATTTAATTTCCGGATGTTTTCTAGTTATAAATTTTAATTCAGAAATGTAATTCTCATCTTTCAAAAGCCTTGTAATACTAATTTCAGTAATGGAACCCACATTGTGTTTTTTTTAATTTCTTATTTTGTAATTTTAGTGCAAAATCTCACTTTAGTTTATAAAATGCTTAAATGGTTCAATCTCTGTTTCATCAACTTACAATAAGTCTATTTAGTCTATGTTAATTTTAAAATCTCATTGTAACTCATATTAACTCAAAATCTTAAAAATATAAAAAAGTAGAATTAAATTACTGGAAATTCAAAAATCCTTGAAGTAGAAGAAAGGAAGCTTGTGGATGTGGATTGCTATGGTTTAGTACCTCAAGGGAGGTGTTAGGATTGGTTTATAGTCCCTGGTCACTTGTCATCAGTAGAAAGCATCTTGTAAGCATTTTTCTCAAATTTTTGCTTGTAACTGTAGCATTGTTTAATAGGGTTTATTCTCTGCAAATGCTAGCTTAACTTAGTCTATTATTGCTTATTAGATTAGATTTCGTCCATTTCTCATGCTTGTATCTAGATTTCATACCATTTTCATGTTAACTGTTAAATATGGCATTATGGGTCATAATGGTTAAATGTTGTTATTAATAGTCATTTTGTGCTCAAAGGAACTCATTCACCTTTACTACAACTAATGGTACTGACATTGTGGCCTGAATCACTTGATTGCTTCAGAAATCTCAAATCAGCCAAGGTTTAAGGAGTGTTTAGTTTAGTGGGGTTCATTGAGCAACAAGGTGTTTCAGTTGATGTTTGTTGTTCCTACATGCTTCAATAGGTTAAATTAGGTAACTTAAGTGATAAAAACCAGTTGTTGTTCATTAAAAAGTAAAAATCCATTTTAAAATTCTACATCAGGTTCATTGTTGGATTCTTGAAATCATAGATCACTCATATCATTTCATAATTAGTTGTCATAGCTTTAGATCATCTCCTTGTAGCTTATAAACATGTTTACAGTTCATTAGTGTCAATTATAGATCCATAAAGTCAAAGTAGGTTCAAAAATCAAAAAGTCAAAACTGCTTAGTTCTCAAAAAATCCAAATCTCGGGTGAATTGTTTAGAATTTTGTACTTATACTTAGGCCTTGAAACTTTTACAGGGTTTAGTCTACCACCTCAAATCATGATTCCCACCTTCATTACAATTTTGTGAATTTTTTTGTGGGCCCCACGACCTCCCAAACACAGCTGCAGGGCTGTCTCATACCCTGCTGCAGCAGCCACCCACTGATCTGTCAACATTTTCTAGGTCCCACAGACCTCACCAGTGGATCCCACACTTAGCTTCTTGGTTCCTTAGATTCACAAGCTGTCCCTCTACCCATTCCAAGCTTTGGTTGAAGCTTAAGCTCACTGGGACCCACATTTATTGGCCATCAAAAGTTGTCCCATTTCTGGGTTGAGCCTAGATTTCAAGTGCTTATTTTCATGCTTATTAGCTTATTCAGAGGTCCAAACTTGTTGTTCTTGCTTATTACAGTTCACTTAGCTAGTTTAAACCATAGTCCACCTCTGTGGGCCCCGCAGAGGCTCATTTCCTTCAAAAGTCAAAGAAAGTCAAATGTTTTAGCTTTATGTGTCCACTTTGGTTATTTTTAAGTTATAGAAAAGTTGTTTTTACAAAAGTTCTTTGTTTTTAAGTATAAAATAGTTTTCCAAAAGAAAAATCAGAAAAATCCAAAATAAAATTAAGTGATAGTTTCTATTTAATATTATTTATCTTTTTAATTTTCCTTTTTAGCTTTTTATTAAGTAATTTGCAATTTTATATTTTTGTTAATTTTCTTTTATATTAAAGTATTTTTAGTAATGTTTCCAGAATTTTATCTTGTCATTTAGTACTTATTAGATTTAATATTAGTTTTATTAATTATTAATTAATATTAAAGTATTAAATAGCAAAATTAGATTTCATTAAGTAATACCTAGTTTTTATAATTTTCCTAGCCTTTATACAAGTTAAAAAAATTTTAGAAATTTTTCTAGAATTTCTACTATTCATTTTCTAATTTTTAGAATTTTGTTAGTTTAATTGGTAATTAATTAATAATTAGGATAATAATTAGTGAAATAGTTTAAAAATACATAAAACAAACTTTTTATAATTTTTTAGGATTCCTGTGATGGTTAATTAGATTTTAAAAAAATTTCATAATTATCTAAGTCTTTTTAGTATTTTTAATAATTTTAAATAATTTAAATAGTTTAATTAATATAATTAGTAATTAATTAATACAAAAATCACAAAAAGACAAAAAGACATATTTTTAAGTTTAAAATTAGTTTTTAGTTATTTTATAATTTTAGAAATTAATTTTTTATTTTTCTAGTATTAAAATAATATTATATTGTATTTAAGTTATTTAAATATTAATAATTAGTATTAAATAGTATTTAATTAATATTAAATAAGTAATTAGTGTAAAAATTCATTTTCTTTTTCTAAAAATTTTCTTTCATACTTAGGTTTGTAAAAAAGTTATTTTCACCCCCTGAGGGTTTCCAGATATCAGTTTTTACTTTTTATTTTGTACGTTTACGTTATTTTAAATGTAAACGTACGCGTTTTTAGATTTTAAACGTTTTTAGGTATCTAACTTTCACGTAACCATCCATATAGCTTATTTAAGCTATTTCTTCTTATATTCCTTAGCTTAATCAATCACAAACCCCTTTACTGTCCAAATTCACCCGATCACAAACCCGTTTGATAACAATTCACACCTCGTCGGGACATAACGACCCGGGGAAACCCTATACTTCCACGGAGATTGTTCTAGGTAGTTTGACTATATTGACCACACCTGTGGTTGACTTTAGTTGACTGCTTTTGCACTAACCAAAATTTTGGCGCCGCTGCCGGGGAGGTTGTGCGCGTATTCTAAACGGTTTTGCAGATTAGTGAATCTGTATATACGTTATTTGTATATTTATCCATCTTTGTTCATATTTTCTTATTATCATATAAAAACGGTTCCCGAAAACGTTTTAAATCAGTTTTCAACTAACACAAAAAACCAAATAGATTTTTCTTTCTTATTCTTATAAAATGTTTATCAAAAATCTCAAAAATATCCATCTTTACCCTCCTACCTTTTTGATTCTACATTCCTTACCCTCCAAAACCATTTGATTCTTTCTATGTCTCATCCTCACCTTCTTGTTTGTCGATGGTGTGGTAGTCCTTATAATGGTGGAAATTGCCTCAGTTGTGGCATGGTAGATTCAGGAAACGGGTCTGTCTATAACCAGAATCCCTATTCCTACCATGACACGACTGATTCATTCCATCAGCTTCTACACCATGATACCCAGAAGTTTTACTGTTGTGAGTATTGTGGAGGCCCTCACTACAGCTGTGATTGTCAAACGAGGAATCAGTTTGTCTATGAACAGGTTCCTTGTAACAATCATGAATTTGGTTTTAACCAGCCTTTACAATACACAACCCCTCAACCACTTCCTCAAGACGAGTTAGCTAGAGCTAAATTGATTAATAAAATGATTATTGCTCAAACTCAATTCAACCAGAACATTCAAGATAGTATAAACTGTCTTAAGGATATGATTCATAGGAAACAAAATCCTCCTATTAACTCATTTTATCTTGAGGATGAAAGTGGTGAGGATGAACCATTTGAAGAAGAAAACCCTAAGGAACCTTCAAATATCTTGATAATGGGGGACACGGAAGTCAAAGTCAATCCTCTTGAGGAAATAAATGACCTTGTTCCAATCCCAAAGGTATTTGAGAAACCTTGTGATTCGACTTCAGATGAAACTGCTTCGTTTCAAAACTCCCATGAGAAATCCATGGAAGAATTATTAGCTGAAGAACAGGCTGCTAAAATAAATTCCCAAGATGCCATTGAAAGATCTATTAGGGAATCAGTTGAAAAAGAAAAAGCAGCCAGATCTAGCTCTCGATTCCGTTTCATTCCTGATGACAGTGATGATGAAGATATCTTTGATGATGATTCATCCAGTTCATCAGATGAAATCCCATCAGTTGAGATTCCATCTCAACCTGCTGTTATCACACCCGAGGTTCCCACTCACTCTCTGAGCATGGGGGACAAGCATCTTTGACACTGTTCCTGAAAAGGAATCGGACGAATTAGTAAAGTCTAGTGTTGAGAACCTTGTCCCAATCCCAAGAGAGTCACAGGGAATTCTTGATCATATGTGTGATATCCCTCCTCCTTTTGTCTTCCCAAATGATGATGTTGAGATGTTCTCCGATTCTAATGATGACGATTCATTATCTTGTGGAGACATCGTTTTTATGGAAGAATTACCTTCTCAGCTAGTTAGCTTAGAAGAAGAGAATGATGAGAATGACTCTAAAATCAAGGATGAAGCACTTCATACAACATTATTGAATGTTGATGAGGCGAAAAATGATCCGTTTTTAGGGGGTCATTTAAGCCCGAATCCGAATTTATTTGATCAAATATTGCCCTAAATCGTTCCTTTTGTGATTTTAGGTACTTGGAGAGTGAATTCTGGAAAAGAAGCCATTTTGGACGTTTTTGGAGCATAAAAGTGAAGAAAACGGCAAAGTCTCAATTTTCCATGCTGGGAACAGTAGGTGACGGCGTCAAGAGTAATTTCCTGACGGCGTCAAACCTCAATAATAAAATCCGAGAGTTCATGAAGGCGTCAAGAGTTTTCCTGACGGCGTCAAAACCCCAAGAATTAAAATCCGTAGTTGATGACGGCGTCACACACAGGGCGTCAAGAGTAATTTGTGTGACGGCTAAGTCCTTGACGGCGTCAGAAGTAGATCAAGGCCATCCAAGGAAGTATTTGGCAGCGAGATGACGGCGTCACAGTTTTGTTCTTGATGCCGTCATCCCTATTTTCCTATATATAGTTTTCTAGTTTTTCACATTAAAGGAGAGGAATTTTGGGAGAAACCCTAAAGACGATTTTGGTGTAACTTTACAGGTTTTTCAAGGGTTCCAACCCCTTGATACCTTGCATGATTAATCAAGATAAGTGTTCTTCTAATTCAATCAATATGTCTATGTGTTGGTTGTCTATATCTTGTTCTTGTCTTAATTCTATCACGCTAGGCTAGATCTCTTTTGTGTTTGCTTAGATCTAATGAAACCTAGATATTGATTATGTGTTGATTACTTGTTTATTCTTGTTTTGGATGAATGATTTATATGTTAGGCTTAAGAAAACTGGCAGATCTCCAAATGGTAACATGCTTGAACGTCTTAAGAAACATGAACCGAGGCATACTAGGTCTTTATTGGTTGTATTTAATGCATAAGCCACTGTTTACAATCCCTATAGTTGTGTTGGGCATGGTGTAGGAGGAGATAAGAGCTCATAGAATTGGGGAGTTATGTATGCCACCCCATGAATGGTATTAAGGAATACGATCCGTCATCCATGCAATTATAACAAGTAATTAACGTGTAAAAGATATCTAGGGAGTAGTGAAATCTAAGTAAACACATTTTCTCCAATTACTGCTCACAACTTTAGTATAAATTAGTTTATTTTCATTTTTAGTATTTTATTTTGATTGCATCTTAGTTTTGGGTTAGTTGAATAGCAACTAATTCCGCCCACTCTTCCAAAACTCCGAGATTTTAATTGCTTTCTAAAAAATATAAAAACACAAAAATAATCATCCCTCACCTTTAGAACTAGTAATTAGGTTCTCTAATCCTAGCGACACTATTCCTAAGCTGAACGATCAATCCCCCGGTACTTGTCACTATACTATACTACAACGATCAGGTACACTGCCTGGTGGGGGTTGTAAGCTTCTCGAGATCCCTCGAGAGGTAAAGCCTGTTGCGATTACCATGCATGAAATGTCAATCTCCTCATTTCTAAAGAGAAACCTATTTCATCTCCTATCCCCATTAAGGATAGTGACATTTTCTCCGATGATCCTATTCCGGAGTTTGAAGCCTTTACTTTTGATCATATGGGAGAGAAGATTAGTGGCAGTACCACTTCTCATTCTCAAATTTCTCTCCCCGAGTATGATTCATTCACCTTTGAGGAGTTCTCCTGTGAACTTACTCATATCATATCTCCACCGGAGTATGGTAACTTTTACTTTGATCTAGACAAAGATGATCTTTGTGTCCCGGAGGGAACTATTCTCAACCTTGAAAATTTGATTGATATCAAAATCCCAACCCTCCCACCCATAATATGTCTAGATCACATGAGCTTTAATGATGAGATTCATGATATACCAATCATGAATTCTCTTTCTGATGATGATGAGTCAATCTTGATTGTCATCAAGATCTTTCTTCCCTTCTTCACCTACGGGTGACTTCTCCTGTTCTTCACTCCTTCAGGAATGAAGACATTATCTTTGACCCCGACATTCCAATTTACCATTATAGGTAAAGCCAAGGTCTGTAAATCTCACCGGTGTGGAACTTTCACGTGCTTCAAATGTTTGTCCAAACATCTTGAATGAAAGTCCGATGGAGATTGCTTCTTCCACATCATGCTTCCCCAAGAACAAATGAATTCGGGGTCGAGTCAAGCTAGCGACTCGGTAAACAAAAACAGTAGCATGTACTTAGGGTTTTCACCCTAAGTGTGGGGGAGTGCCCCTGCTGTTGTTACCATGTGTTGACATAAATAATGCCTAAAAACATTATTAACATATTATCAATATCTCTATGTTTTGATTATTACAAAATATAAACTCATAGAACTAAAACTTGTGACATAAACAAGTATTTAGTGATTAACATTCTCTTTACATCCAAATCACTTAAGGTATGAATAAATAAAGTGTTTAGTGCAATTTATGATCAGAGGGAAATTTAATTAAGTATTACAAAGTTTATTTAATTATATAAACATATTATATATTTTTGAAAAACACTTTTGGTAATAAAGAAAAATGTTTTATTCATACTAAATATATGAATTCAAATTTTTAACCAAAATCAGTTAGTTTTTCACCAAATAAACTTTCCCCACTAAAAGACAAAGATTCTGGCCGTTACAGCTGGGCGGCCCCTTTAATTATAAGGGGCGGTCCTCATAATTTTAAGGGGGCCGACCATGATTTAAGGGGACCGGCACGCTCCTGTTGTCAGTTTTTGTTGCCTATAAATACCACCTTAAATCTGGAATTTTTCTTACCTTTTGCACTCCTAAACTTTCTGTTCTAGATCTCCATTTCCATTCTCTTAATCCTTTGATCATACATTCATAAATCTTTGTTTCAAAGTGATCCAAACATCATCCTATCAAGTGCAAGAGAAGAATACTTCTATCCCTCAAGACAAGAAGTATTACAACTTGTTGTGATCTCCACATCTAAGTTGTTAGTGCATCATCCATTTTATCTATCTCATTGTGTAATTAGTTGTGAATATTTGTTAGAAGATAGTTTAGCTAGGTATATATATAGTGTGATTGGTTAGTAGTTAGTTGTGAAGAAGAAGAATTAGGAAGTATATTGGTGTGAAGAAAATTGATGTGAAGAAGATTAGTGTGTAGAAGATAGGTGTGAAGAAGATTGGTGTGAAGGATATAGGTGTGAAGTAGTGTTGTAATTAAGTAGTGAATAGGTGTGAAGTAGTTGTGTAGAAGGTGTGAATAAGTTGTGACGTAGTTGTGGTGTGTACATTGGTTTGTAAGGTTTTCTCCGCCATAAGGGAGCTTGTTGACATAGTGAAGAAAACTCTTGAGTTAGGTGCTCGGGGAGTGGAGTAGGGCAAGGAAGGTGACCTTGTAGCAGAACCACTATAAATCTCTTGTCTCGCGGTTCGATCTTTCCAACTCTCATCTATTTCTTTACTTACATTATTATTGCTTTATCATACATATTTAGTGTTGTTCATATTGTGCATGACTTGATTTCATATAGCATCGAATCTAAATTTTTGAAAACAAAGAAAACTTTCAAACAATCTTTTATAACAAATTAAAAAGACGTAAAACTATTCAACCCCCTTCTAGTTTTCCACACCATGTATATATAATAAATAAAATAAAGTGAAAAATGGTGTTTCCACATTTAGCTTGTAATGTTGCCTTTTTACGTTCAAAGAATCGGCATAATAGCCGGAACTTTGAATATTGAGGACAATATTCAATTGTAAGTGTGGGGGGAATTCTAGCGAATTTTATCACATTTTACCATCTAGTACCCCCGTTTTTGGCCAAAATTTAAAAAAAAATTCACTTAAGTTTCAAAATTTTTGTGGTTATCAGTCCGCCATGTCTAAATTACAAAAGGACTAGCTAACCCAGGAGCAAACGGATCTTGGTAAAGATATATCAAACCGTTTATGGCTGACAATTTGCCCAAAATTATATGGTATTAAACTCTCTATATCCTAAAAAGTAAAGAGTTGGCTAGCCCGCAAGGTATGGGTTGTGGTAAAGGCAGTGGAAAACCATAATTGGTAACCAACTCACCAAGATGTTGACTATGTCCATCAAGAGTTGGCTAGTCCATAAGCAAACGGCTTCTGGTAAAGACAAATCAAATCCGTTTACAGCTGGTGGTTTGCTCAAAATCACATGGTTATCGGCGTACCATAGTTTTTATTTGAACAGAAACATTTGGCTACTCCCGAATTAATTTCTTTTGGTAAAGAGACATCAAATCCATTAAATTTTCAAAACAGGCTATTTTTGGATTCTATATTGCTAGGGACTAGCAATAGTTTAGTGTGGGGGATTGATGAGTGCTCAAACACTTATCATTTTTAGTCAATCTGAACTGCAAAAACATTTAAAAACACTCAAATACGCATCAAAATACTAAAAATATCCCAGGAAGTATGTTTTATATGTTTCAGATGCAAAATGTTTAAAAACAGATGAAAAAAGAACAAAGTTTGCATAATTGGCAGTTTCAGTCCCTCAACTTTCAAAATTTGACAAAATTAGTCCCTAGGTATTTATTTTGAAAGAAAAGTCAACCCAAGTCCTTTAAAAGTTAAAAGTTATCAAAAAAAGATCCTTGGGTGAAAGTTTTGAGAATTTTCAATTTTGGTCCCTCAACTTTGAGTTTTGGCAATTCTGGTCCCCGGGAAATTTAATGTGGGAAAATCAACAACAAAGGACCCTTAGGAAATTAATATGTGGCAAGTTTAACCCTTGGTATAACTTTGGGATTTTGGCAGAACACACCCTCCAGTTTCAGAAAATTACATATTTAGTCCTTGTGAAATCCCAAGTTACTTAACCAAATGGGCCAATAATAAAATTAAACAAACAAACCAACACCCCCAATCCACCCTTTCTGCTAGCCCAATACCAGGCCCAACACCAAACAAACACTCACCCTTTGATATTAAAAATGGGTCAAACCCCGTTTGACCTTTCCTTCCACCTCCCCCACTTGCCTGATAACACCCTGCAACACTCCACAACCCCTCACCTCCACCTCAGCTCTCCCATATCTTGTCTCTTACACCTCCACAACAATACAAGACCCATTAATTACCCAAAAATCCCTCCAAGTTATCACAGCCAGTTGGTAACTCTTTTTGGTTCCAAAACAACTTTCAAAGGCTAGGATCAAATTGGCCAATCCAATGGTCAATAAAGCTGATGGGAAAGACTCAGGACCTTACTGGGACCTATATAAGTGAAGAAAAAAAGATGGAGGCATTATTAGTTAGAGTAGTAGTTAGTTTGTTGTAGTTTTAGTGTAATTTAATTGTCGAATTTAATTTCCTGATGTTTTCTAGTTATAAATTTTAATTCAGAAATGTAATTCTCATCTTTCAAAAGCCTTGTAATCCTAATTTCAGTAATAGAACCCACATTGTGTTTTTTTTTTTAAATTTCTTATTTTGTAATTTTAGTGCAAAATCTCACTTTAGTTTATAAAATGCTTAAATGGTTCAATCTCTGTTTCATCAACTTACAATAAGCCTATTTAGTCTATTTTAATTTTAAAATCTCATTGTAACTCATATTAACTCAAAATCTCAAAAATATAAAAAATTAGAATTAAATTAGTGGAAATTCAAAAATCCATGAAGTAGAAGAAAGGAAGCTTGTGGATGTGGATTGCTATGGTTTAGTGCCTCAAGGGAGGTGTTAGGATTGGTTTATAGTCCCTGGTCACTTGTCATCAGTAGAAAGCATCTTGTAAGCCTTTTTCTCAAATTTTGTAACTGTAGCATTGCTTAATAGGGTTTATTCTCTACAAATGCTAGCTTAACTTAGTCTATTATTGCTTATTGGATTAGATTTTGTCCATTTCTCATGCTTTTATCTAGATTTCATACCATTTTCATGTTAACTGTTAAATATGGCATTATGGGTCATAATGGTTAAATGTTGTTATTACCAGTCATTTTGTGCTCAAATGAACTCATTCACCCTTACTACAACTAATGGTACTGACATTGTGGCCTGAATCACTTGATTGCTTCAAAAATCTCAAATCAGCCTAGGTTTAAGGAGTGTTTGGTTCAGTGGGGTTCATTGAGAAACAAGGTGTTTCAATTGATGTTTGTTGTTCCTTGATGAGTGTCTAAATACTCATCATTTTATACCAATCTGAGCTGCCAAAACATCCAAAAACAATAAAATATGTATCAAAATACTTAAAATATCTTAGAAGTGTGTTTTATATGTTTCAAATGCAAAATATGCAAAAACAGATGAAAAACGTACAAAGTTTGCATAATTGGCAGTTTCAGTCCCTCAAGTTTCATAAATTGGCAAAACTAGTCCCTGGTTATTCTAAAAACATGAAAAAGTCACCAAAGGTCCTTTTTAATCATAAAGTTACATATTTAGTCCTTTGGTACAAAGTTTCATAAAATTACAAGTTTAGTCCCTGTACTTTGGAAATTGACAGAAATGGTCCCTGGGATGTAAAATCTTTATGAAAATCAATTTTGGTCCTTGTACTAATAAATCTTTTGCAGGAGTGGTCCTTGGTGTGAAGTTTGGTGAATTTACATGATTGGTCCCTGAAGTTTCACAGTTTGGCAAAACAGGTCCCTCAAAGTTTCAAACTTGACAGTTTTAGTCCCTGGGTGTTCAAAATGGGAAAATTATCATTAAGGGTCCTGGGGAATTCATAATTGTCACTATTAGTCCCTGGATGAAAAGTTTGGAGAAATTACATGTTAAGTCCCTGGAGTTTCAGTTTTGTCAATTAGAGTCCCCGGGTATTTTAAAAATGAAAAAAATCAAATATACCCTTGTACTATTCATCCTTGTCAAATCTGGTCCCTGTTAGAACTTTGGTTAACTTACAAAACCAGCCCTTCATCTTTGCTTAAATTACATAATTGGTCCTTGTAATTTCTATATAACCAAACGGATCCTTAGTATTATTAAATCCAAAACCATAATAAACCCAACACACCATACCAGCCCACCCTACCCTTTTATTAAAACCCTAAGCCCAAAGTTTACCCAGCCCAGTCCACACCTTAAAATAAAACCGGGTCAAACACCTCGGTCAAACACCACTTCTCCCATACCACCTTCCCTCCCAAACCATACCACCACCACCGCTGCTACCAAAACCACCTTCCACCTCAACCCCCAGTTGTCCTACCCTATTCCCTTCTCCTCCACGCCTCACCAAACCTCATTTAATGCCTAAATACCCTCTCCACGCATAATCTGACACCCAAGACTATTTTGGTGCCAAAAAGACTTTTGAACGGTGTGGATTGATTAGACCATATCAACGGTTGGGAATTGGTGGGAAATGACCCAGTAGGTCCCACAATCTCAGAACATCTCTACAAAAGGGAAATGATGCAGCAGAGATGAATTATTAGAGTAACTTAGGTTTAATATAGTCGTAGGTAGTGTAATCTTGTATTTCAGTTGTAATTTCAATCAAATTAGCTTGTACTCAGTTAATCTCATGTATTTCAATCTTTAATTCAACTCAAGTTCAAGTTTCATTTGCTGTTTCAGTTTATGCAAGTTGCTCTTATTTCAAAAAATCACCATAAGCTTATTTGTTGTTTCTAGTTGTACTTCTGGGTTTATAAAGCTAACTTAAGCTTTGACAAAGCTTATTTAAGTTTTTATATACCTCAGTTGTTTATTCAAGTCATAAAAGAAAAATACTTAGAAAATAGAAGTTAAATAGTTGAAAAATAAAAAACAAAGGAAAGAGAGGAAGAAGGGCTGAGCAAGGTGTGATTTTGATTGCTGTGGTATTAGTAGTCTTGTGGAAGACTGTTAGGATAGATATTGGTCCTGGTTCCATCATCTCAGTCATATACTCTTTGTAAGTCTCAAAGCTTAATTTTCCATATTATTGTTTTTGTTGTTATTAGTAGTTTATTTGGTTTAAATAACTTTAATATTGATTAAATAAACTGTTGGAAGTATAAAATCAGTAGAGTTGGTTTAATAATCTAATAGTTATAGTATAATTAGTTTGTTAGGGAGTGTTTGGATAAACATGTTACCATATGTTCCAGGGTTTGTTTGTTAGAATTTTCTATTTAAACAAGTCATAATAGGTATAAGTCAGTTAGGCATGTCATGAAATTGGGTAAGTTTAGGTCCAATAGTCAAAATCCAATACCAAATTCCTTAACAGTTAACTGTCAAGGATGTTAGACTCATAAACCTACCCATTAGCTCATATCTTTAAGCTTTAGCTTATTTTAGGTCTATCATAGCTTATTACAACTTAATTAGTCAGTTAGAAGTGTTAGAATCTTAGATAAGTCAAACTAGCAAGTTTCACTAAAAAGTCAAATATTGTTCATCTCAGATTTTTCCAAACTTCAAAGATTTGTTTAGAATTTAGGATTTGGATCTAGGACTTGAGATTTGTTGTATTAATACTCTACCACCTCAACTTCAAGGTCTCAGTACCATTTTATTTTTAGGAATTTTCCTCTGGGCCCCACTCACCCTCAAACTCACTTGCAGGGCAAGGGTGTGCCCTGCTGCAGTCATCTCAGGCCACCACCACAACTTTGTGGTGGTTTTGTGACCACCTCAGTGGACCCCACACCTCCTAATTAGCTTTTCCCAACCCCCCCTCCTACCAGAGATCTTAGATTGACCTTTTGTTTGACCTGAATTCCAGTGGACCCCACCTGAATCAGACCCAAAAGTTTGTCCCCATTCTGTGTTCAAAGCAGTTTTTGGAATAGCTTATTTTGGCTTATCAGCTTATCTACTAAGCTTATTTGGCTAATTTTAGCTTTGATAAATCCAATACACTTATTAGAACCAGAATATACCAAGGTGGGTCCCACATAAGCTCATTTGAGCTTATTTTCCATTTCAGTCAACAAAAGTCAACTGTGGTAGCAATAAGCTTCCACAGTGCTTATTATTAAGTTGTAAATTAGTTGTTTTCACAAAAGTTGTTTATTTTTAAGTATAATATAGTTTGGTAAAAGAAAATTAAAGAAAAAATAATATAAAAATAAGTGATAGTTTCTATTTAATTTAATTTAATTTTAATTTTCATTTTTAGATTTTAATTAAGTAATTTGTGTTTTTATATTTTTATTAATTTCCTTTTAAGTTAAAATAATTTTCATAATTTTCTCAGATTTTTGTTTTGTCATTTAGTATTTATTATAATTAATATCAGTTTATTTAGTAATTAATCAATAAATAAGTTATAAATAGCATAATTAATTTTTATATAGCAACACCTAGTTTTTATATTTTTTATAGATTTTATAAGTTATAAAATAGTTTTATAAATTTTTTCATAATTTTCTAAGTTAGTTTAGTATTATTTGTAATTTAAAATAGTTTAATTAGTATAATTAATATAAATAGTTTTTAATTAATAGAAAATACATAAAAAGACAAAAAGATTTATTTTTATTTTTTATACTTTCTTCAAGTTCATTTTAAGTTTTAGAAATTATTTTTACAAGTTTCTAGTTTAATTTGTAGTAGTTATCATTTTTAGTTTGATTTAAATTAAGTTTTAATTAAATAGTTAAATAAGTTTTTAATTAAATAATTAATAATAAATAATATTGTTGGGAATTATTCTATCAGTTACCACGGCTAGTGAAGATATTACAACTGCAGAAGATTGTACTTGCAGTGGAAACTCATTACCACTGCAAGAACAAATATTACCACTGCAAGAACAAATATTACCACTGCTTGCATGATAACTGTTAGAGAAACGCGCTTAGATAAACTTAGAAAAGATATTGTGTATATCTTATTCTATTAGTATTATACTTATCTTGTACAAGAGGACTCCTTGTTGTATAAAAGGAGATCCTAGGTTATAGTTAGAATATATCTTTCTAATACGTTTTCAAAAGCTTCAAGGTGTAACCCTAGTGATATCTCAGATCACTCGTATTATTATTATTAATAATATTGGAGCTAGTTGTTTTGTTACATTCATTGTTCATACATAAAACTATTTCACTTACAATCAATCTTCTAAGTATCATTAAGTAGATTCCGCATACTTAGTGATATTACTCAAAGTATCATTATCAACACAAGTTCAAGGTGTTCACGATCCAACAAGTGGTATCAGAGCAAGGCTTTGATATTTTGATTTAGAAGATCCTATGGCAGATTCAAAAGAAACAATGGAGACAGAAACAAGCCAATCAAACATTGCTGCAAAGCTTCCCAAGCTTAAAATTAATGACTTTGAGATGTGGAGGCTTATGATTGAACAATTCTTTATGGTTCAAGACTACACATTATGGGAGATAATAATGTGTGGAAATTCATTCAAACCTGGTACAACTGTAGAGATGGTTGGTGACAAGCCAGTAACAAAAGTAAACACTGGTCCTGTTACTAATGAAGAAAGAAACCAACTAAAGAATGATTTGAAGGCTAGAGGTTTGTTATTGATGGCTCTACCCAGAGATCAAGTTCTGGCTTTTACCAAATACAAGTCTGCAAAGACCCTCTTTGATGAGATCTGTGAAGTGTTTGGTGGTAATGACTCTACCAAGAAGACTCAAAAGACTTTACTAAAGCAGACCTATGAGAATTTTGGTTCAACAGGCAATGAATCTCTTGATAGCATATTCACAAGGCTACAAAAGATTGTTACTCAGCTGACTGCCTTTGGAATTGAGGTGGAAAAAGAAGACCTCAATCTTATATTTCTAAGAAGTTTACCTGCTGAGTTTGATACCAATGTTGCTGTATGGGAAGATAAGTCAGATCTTGAGACCATGAAGCTTAATGATGTGTACAATAACTTCAAAGTTATTGAACAAAGATTAAAGAAAGCTGGCAAGTTAAAAACAAGTTCTGCAAGTGTAGCACTCATATCATCATCAGGTAATGATAGTTCAGATGATGAAAGTGATAGTGATGATGACAGTGGTAACATGATTGTTTCCACTGGTAATGGAAATGTTTCCACTAAGAGCTCAAAGAAACAGATTGCAGGACTAAGTGATGCTACTTTCTATGCCTTTATATCAAGCCATGTGGGTGGTTCAATCCTCAATCATGAGGACTTGGATCAAATTGATGAAGATGATATGGAGGAGATGGACATCAAATGGCAGGTAGCATTACTCAGCTTAAGATCAAAGAAGTTCTGGAAGAAGACAGGGAGAAAGATACATATAAGTGGTGATGAGACTGTAGGTTTTGATAAAAAGAAGGTGGAGTGCTATAATCGTCACAAGAAGGGGCACTTTGCAAGAGAATGCAGAAAACCAAGGAAATCTGACAATAAGTCAACTTGGTACAAGAAGAACAAAGAATCTACAACAGAAGAGCCAAAGGTGCTATTGGCTATTGATGGAGTGAGCTTTGATTGGAGCTTTATGTCTCAGAATGGAGAAGATGATTCAGAATCTGCAATGATAGCCACTGAGCATGCACTCATGGCTTTCTCTGACTCTGAGGTACATACTGATAATGCTTGTTCTAAAAACTGTAAGGCTGTAAAAGAGTTAGAGATCTCTAAAGCTAAATATGAAGAACTGATGCTAGATCTACATCACACTAATTATAATTTAGCAAATCATAAAAGAGGTCTAGGTGTTTTAGAAAAACAGATAGAGCATTATAGGGCTAATGAATCTAAGTTCAGTGATGATATTGCTGTTTTAAAAAGAGACTTAGATTTTTATCTTGAAGTAAATAAAGCTCTTAGGGAAGAAATGGAAAAAGTTAAAAAGGCTAGTGAGAACATTCAGATAACTAAGCAAACACTAGACCATCAATCCAAGAGCATTGACAAAATTTGGGAAGCCCAAGTTGTGAGCAAAGCTAAATCAGGTCTTGGATACAAATCTGTTCCACCACCTCTAAGAGGTGTTCCAGCACCACCTGGCATTGATCTAGCTCACACAGGCTTAGAAGAGTTTCAGGATCCACCCATGACCTATGGACCAAAATTTGTTAAACCAGTTGAAACTGAAAAGGTTCAGGTTGAGGTTGAGACTTTTGATAGTGCTAGTGACTCATCTCTTAAAGATGAATGTTTGAATGTTGAGTCTAAAACTAGTGTTACTGAAGATGTTAAAGTTGAGGAAAGAAAAAGTATTCCTGTAGAAGTCAAAGAGAAGCCTAGGACACAGTCAAATTTCACTAGGTCTACTACTAGGTATGCAGAAATGTACAGGGATAGGCCTAAATCTCCTAGAGGGAACATGAGAAGTTGGAATCATGTTAAAACTAGGCAGTTTGGTAGTGACTTTGTGTTCAACAATAAGGCTTGTCATATATGTGGTAGCTTTGACCATTTAGCTAAAGACTGTACCTACCACACGGGAAGAAGGGAAGTTTTTACAAGGGTAAATGGATCTAATTTTAATAAATTGACTCAACCAAACCCCCTAAGCAAGATGGTTCCCAGGTCTGTTATGCTTACCACTGGCATTAAACATGTTTCCACTGCTAGACCAGCAGTTACCACTGCCAGAAGTAATAACAGAGTTTATCCTAAGTCCCCTGTCACTTCTTTTGTTAAATCTTATCAAACAGGGAAAAAGACTTATTTTGAAAAGAATGATCACAAGAATCACATGTGGAGACCTAACCTTTCTAATCCAGCAGTTTCCACTGCTAGGCATGCAGTTACCACTGCAAGACCAAATGTTTCCACTGATGTTCATAAGAAAAGGGTAAACTTGGGAAAAGCTGTTAAGGCCTCAGCTCGTTGGGAATGGAAACCAAAAGGAACAACAAACAATCCCAATGGTGTATCAATGACCTTTGATAGATACAATTATATTGATACAAGAGGCAGATCCAAGTCATTTGTGGCTTGGGTCCCCAAAAGGTACTAATTCCTTTATGTTGTGTGCAGGGACATTCAAAGACAAAAGAGGATCAAGGTTATTCAGATAGTGGGTGTTCCAGGCATATGACTGGCAACAAGGCCTATCTTTCAAATTTCAAATCACTTGATGGGCAAGCTGTCAGTTTTGGAGGAGGAATTGGTGGCAAAGTTTCTGGCAAAGGTACTATCAAGGCTGGAAACTTGGATTTTGAGAATGTATACTATGTACCAGAACTCAAGTACAACCTCTTCAGTGTGTCACAAATATGTGACAAGAAACACAGAGTTCTATTCTCAGAAGATGAATGCTTTATCTTATCTAAGGATTATGAGCTACCTGAAGAAAAAGACATTTTGCTTAAAATCCCTAGAAAAGGTAATCTGTATAGCATTGACATGAAGAAGATAGTGGCTAAAGATGATGTTACTTGTTTACTTGCAAAAGCCACTTTGGAGGAATCTATGCTTTGGCACAGAAGACTTGGTCATGTTAATTTCAAGACCATCAATAAGATTGTAAAAGATTGTCTAGTCATAGGTTTACCTGAGAAGAGATTTGAAAATGATCAAACATGTGTTGCTTGTCTTAAAGGTAAACAACACAGAGCTTCTTGCAAGACCAAGGCAGTTAATACTATTGATCATCCACTCTACATGCTGCATATGGACTTGTTTGGTCCTAATTCTGTTAGCAGCATCAATTTGAAGAAGTATTGCCTTGTCGTGACTGATGATTTTAGCAGATTTACATGGGTTTTCTTCTTGAATACCAAGGATGAAACCACAGACATTCTCAAGACTTTCATCACTAAAGTTGAAAATCAAGCTGAAAAGAAGATAAAGATCATCAGATGTGACAATGGGACAGAGTTCAAGAATAGAGTAATGGATGACTTCTGCAAAGACAAAGGTATTAAAAGAGAATTTAGTGTTGCAAGAACACCTCAGCAAAATGGTGTTGCTGAAAGAAGAAATAGAACACTAATTGAGGCTGCCGGAACCATGATAGCTGATTCAAAGCTTCCAGTGACATTTTGGGCTGAAGCAGTTAACACTGCTTGCTATATACAAAACAGGGTATTAGTGGTCAAATCAAAGAACAAGACACCTTATGAGCTTTTCAGAGGAAGACCCCCACTTTTGGATTTCTTGAAGCCATTTGGATGTCATGTCACAATTCTCAATACCATTGATCATTTGGGAAAGTTTGAAGAAAAGGCAGATGAAGGTTTCTTTGTTGGTTATTCCATGGTTAGTAAGGCTTTTAGAGTCTACAACTTAAGAACAAGAAAGATAGAAGAGAATTTGCATGTTCAGTTTCTTGAAAACAAAGCTAACATAGCAGGTTCAGGACCTGAATGGTTATTTGATCTTGAGACTTTATCAAATACTATGAATTATGTTCCTATTCCTTCAGATTCAAGTGATGTTGATCTTGAAGACTCAGAAGAGTTTATTGATGAAGATGAATCTTGCCAAGATGATGAAGATGATAAAGATCAATTTGTTATGCCAATTTGGGAATTTGATGCTAATGCAGACTCACAACCTTCAAAGAATACTAGTCAGGAAGATGAATTTGTGAATTTTGATGTTCTGCATGATGATATTCCTGAAGACAGTGGTAATCCTACTACCACTGTAACACATGATGTTTCCACTGAAGGTCCAGATGTGGAAAATATAGCTCAGGAGACATCAATTGATGATGTTGAAATCACTAATATGCCATCATCATATGATATTCCTAACACATCACAGTCTACAATTCATAAAGCTCACCCAATTAAGAATGTTATTGGTGAAATTAATTCAGGTGTGAAGACAAGAAGGCAAACAAGGATGACAGATGTTCATGGGTTCATAAGTGAAGTCTATGAGTCCAAGAAGCACATTACTAAGAATGAATGCTTATTCTTCTGCTTTCTATCACAAATGGAGTCTAAAAATGTTTCTATGGCTTTAAGAGAATCAAGCTGGGTGGAAGCTATGCAGGATGAATTGTTGCAGTTTAAGCTTCAAAAGGTTTGGGTTCTTTGTGATTTGCCTGATGGTATGAAAGTGATTGGTACTAAATGGGTGTTCAGGAATAAGAAAGATGAAAGAGGTATTGTCATCAGGAACAAAGCTAGATTAGTTGCCCAAGGATACACTCAAGAGGAGGGTATTGATTATGAAGAAGTTTTTGCTCCTGTTGCAAGGATTGAGGCTATTAGACTATTTCTAGCCTATGCATCATTCATGGGCTTTACTGTCTATCAAATGGATGTTAAGAGTGCCTTTCTGTATGACACTATTGATGAGGAGGTATATGTTGCTCAACCTCCAGGCTTTAAAGATCCACATCACCCCAACAAAGTTTATAAAGTAATTAAGGCTCTTTATGGTCTACATCAGGCTCCAAGGAAGTGGTATGAAACATTAGCTACTTATTTAATGAATAATGGGTTTCATAGGGGCAAGATTGATCAAACTTTGTTTATCAAGAAAGACAAGGGTGATATTCTACTTGTGCAAGTATATGTTGATGATATTATCTTTGGATCAACTAAACCAGAGATGTGTAAAGAGTTTGAGAAGCTGATGAAAGATGAATTTCAGATGAGTTCTATGGGGGAACTCACATTCTTTTTAGGGCTGCAAGTTCAACAGAGTAAAGAAGGAATTTTTATCAGTCAAGACAAGTATGTGGCTGAGATAATTAAGAAGTTCAAGTTCACTGATGCAAAATCTTCCAATACCCCTGCTGACAAGACCACTCACTTATTGTTAAAGAATGCTAGTGGTGTAAATGTTGATGTACATACTTACAGGTCAATGATTGGCTCTTTGATGTATCTTACTTCATCAAGGCCAGACATTATGTTTGCTGTGTGTGCCTGTGCAAGATTTCAAGTGACTCCAAAGACATCTCATATGACAGCAGTGGAAAAGATTTTTAGATACTTGAAGACTTATCCTAATCTAGGATTGTGGTATCCAAGGGAATCTCCTATGAAGTTGATTACCTACTCAGATAGTGACTATGCTGGTGCAAGCTTGGATAGAAGGTCAACCACAGGAGGATGTCAATTTCTTGGATGTAGATTGGTGTCATGGCAGTGCAAGAAACAGACAATGATTGCTACTTCAACCACTGAAGCAGAATATGTTGCAGCTGCTAGTTGTTGTGCTCAGATCCTTTGGCTTCAGAATCAACTCTTGGATTATGGGTACAATTTCATGAACACCATCATCTATATAGACAATAGTAGTACAATTTGCATTATTAAGAATCCTGTGCAACACACTAAAACTAAACATATTGAAATTAGACATCATTTTATTAGAGATTGTTTTGAGAAAAAGCTCATTAATGTTGTCAAGGTTCATACTGATGACAATTATGCTGATTTATTAACAAAAGGGCTTGATGTGGGTAGGTTTCAGTACTTGGTAACAGGTATTGGAATGCTTAATCCATAAACTCTTGATGTCTAATACTTTTTAGTGTAGCAGGATAGCTTTTAATGTACTATTATTGTTTGTATATGTTTGTATGGTTTTTCACTAACACTTATGAAGGAGAAACAAGCTCAGTGGAAACTATGCATCACACAGTGGAAAGATTTGCTCTCACAGTGGTAATAAGGAAACAGAGAAGATCATTTATTTATCACTTCAAACGGTTGCAGAGTACATTCTTTCACTAAGAAAAGTTCAAAACACATGTAAACAATTCACAACCTAATAACCTAAGATCTTCAGATACTACATAGGCTTCTTTCCTTTGCCCTTGTATGCATGCTTGCTCTTAGCTGGCTTGTTCTTCTTCTCATCAAAGGATAGCTGTTTACTTGGACAAGCAAGCCCAAGCACTTGTGGTGGAGGTTTCAGATCTTTTGCAGGCTTTGATGACTCTGGCCACTTCATGTTGTTTATGGCAGTCTTCAGGGCAGTTGTAAGTGCTTTTGGTAGTTCCTCAGAAAGGTTGAAAGTTGGATCATCTTTCTCTGAATCAACATCAACAGATGGAGCTGATGCAGTTCTTGGTGGAAAGTATCCACTCCATCCAGTAGAATGTTCCTCAGAATCTGAAACATAGCTGATTTCTTCATCAGAAGAGCTGTCAGAGGAGATGTACACGATTGGGAAACTCATATTTGAGATTAGGGTTTGTTAATGTGATGGTTTTGTGGCTGCTGATCAATGTGTTTTGAGAACCCTATTTATATGCAGAGTCAAGGCTTATGGATTAATAATGAAGATTATTTACTTCTGTCTGTTTTGGTAGTTCGAGGAAGTTATTATGGAAGATATCAAGTTGACTTTGGAGCAATAAATGTATAAATAGTAACTTGGTTAAAGTTACTTGGGTTAACTATTATTGGTTAAGATTGGATGTTTAATGTGCATGGAGTTATAAGATGTGTATCTTAAGACACATAACAAATGGTTATTGATTCACCATGTCTAATCCACATAAGAATCAACTAGTCCTGAGCAAACGGCTACAGGTAAAGACACATCAAATCCGTTCATGGTTGATAGTTTACCAAAAACTAGGTTATCAACTCACCATACATCCTTGTGATCAAGAGTTGGCTAGTCCATAGCAAACGGCTCATGGTAAAGACATATCAAATCCGTTGATAGCTGATAGTTTGCTAAAAACTATGATTAGAGCAAAAAATTTTACATGTTTTACTTATCATTGCTCTTTGAAAATTCTATTGATTTTTACCACTGCAGGTTCACAGTTCCCACTGACAGTGTAAACTTTTTCTTTGATATATGTAGATGCAAGACATGACATTATCATTCATAGCTCTACCATGGCAACACTTCATGTGTCTGATTCTCAAGGATTAGATACAAGTTGTGAAATCCCTTGCCAAATTTCAACATATGGGTGGTTCAGTAGTACTATCTAGTTTCACTAGGTAAGAAATCAAATCTATGTCTTATGATGCACCTCTCTCAGAAGGTAATACATCTGGAAGTGCTGAAGGCAGTATGTTACAAAAGGAATTGATGGAACTGTGTACCACATACTCTTAACAGGTGGATATTAATTGATGGAAGGTCTTCTGAATTTTGTCTGATTGTGCTGTTTTTGGTGGAGATTCTCCCAAACAGGGGAGGATACGAATTATTATTATGATCAGATTCAGGGGAGGTTTGCTCTCGGCATGTCAAAGTTAAGTGTGTATGCAGATAATGAAAAGATTAGAGCCTTGATTCAGAAGATTAAAGATCAATATGCAAAAGCTGATAAAGGATTAAGAAAAACAAGATAAGTGTTTGGAAGAATTCCCATATCCTCAGGTTTATTGTATACTTGAAGAAACTTATTGATTTACACATAAATCATAAGTTTAGGGGAGGATTGTTGGGAATTATTCTATCAGTTACCACGGCTAGTGAAGATATTACAACTGCAGAAGATTGTACTTGCAGTGGAAACTCATTACCACTGCAAGAACAAATATTACCACTGCTTGCATGATAACTGTTAGAGAAACGCGCTTAGATAAACATAGAAAAGATATTGTGTATATCTTATTCTATTAGTATTATACTTATCTTGTACAAGAGGACTCCTTGTTGTATAAAAGGAGATCCTAGGTTATAGTTAGAATATATCTTTCTAATACGTTTTCAAAAGCTTCAAGGTGTAACCCTAGTGATATCTCAGATCACTCGTATTATTATTATTAATAATATTGGAGCTAGTTGTTTTGTTACATTCATTGTTCATACATAAAACTGTTTCACTTACAATCAATCTTCTAAGTATCATTAAGTAGATTCCGCATACTTAGTGATATTACTCAAAGTATCATTATCAACACAAGTTCAAGGTGTTCACGATCCAACAAATATAATAATCTAAAATATAGTTTTCTTTTTAATTAAATTTTATTTTAAGTTTAAGTTTATAGAATTTTCATTTTTAACCCTTGTAGTTTATTTTTCTTAAAACTCACCTTTTTCTCAGTACGCAATCGCGTCTGATTTTAATTTGGTGTACGTTTTAAACGTTTTAGATACCTAGCTTTCACGTAATCATTTCAATTGTTTAATTAAGTTATTTTAAGTTATAAAACCCTAGTTTAAACACACACACACACACACACACACACACACACTTATAATCTTTCCAATTCATATTCACTCGATCACAAATTCGTTTATAATAAAACATCGCACACCTCGTTGGGACATTACGACCCGGGAAAACACTGTATTTCACGGAAGCATTTGCCTCATCTGTTTGACTATTATAATTGACCATTCACAAGTGGTTGACCAATAATTATCTGACCGTTTGAGGTGAATCAAAATTTGGCGCCGCTGCCGGGGAGGTTGTGCGCTTATTCTAAACGATTTTGCATATTAGTGAATCTGGATATACATCCATTGTATATCTACCATCTTTTATCCATATTTTTATAAAACAAAACACAAAAATATTCACCTTTACACCCCTACCTATTTGATTCTTCATTTCTCATCCCCAAAACCCTTTGATTCTACTTTCTTCCACTTGTCCCATAATTAAATCTAATGGCATCTCTCGATGACTATTTCTTTAAACAAAGGGCCTGTAAAAGTAAAGTTGAAAAACTTATGGCCTTGTCAAAAATGTCAAGATGTTATGTTGATTATGATGGACCTTCGATTCCTATTCCCTCTCCGGTGAGGGAAAGAGACCATGAAACCAAGGTGACAAAGGACCTTGTACTTTCCTCTGACGATGGAGGTGCTAAATACGTCCAAACTACGGTTGTCCAAAAACCTGAGCTCACAAATGCTCCTAAACCTTCAAGAATCAATCCTGATCTTTCACGGTTTACGGTTAAAAGTTTGTCAAGCAAACGTACAGAGCTTAGGGCAGTGACTGAAAAGAACGACTTGCCCAACCTTCACGTTTATCAAAAACCAAAACCCGAGACCATAACGGAAGTGGTGGAAATTGCTAGCTTTAAGAGCACACCACTTGTCCCACCTCCAGATTTTGTCCCTTGTGACGGTTGTGGTGAGCCTCTTTTCGGTTTTCCATGTCATTGGTGTACATGTGAACAATGTGGTAATGATATTCAAAATGGGAGTTGTTTGTTTTGTGGATCGAGTAATTCATTTGCTTATGATCCTAATCAAAACTCATTCAACGACTCCTCAAATTTTTCTAACTACCCATCACATTCATACGAGCAAGAATCATATTATACAAATCTCAATGATGCTTCGTATCAAAATACACCAAGCCAGACTCAACAGTTTAACTGTTGTGAGTACTGTGGAGGTCCACACTTTAGCTCTGATTGTCAAACAAGGAATCCATTTCCTTGTAACAATTACGACTATCCGTTTCAAGACCCACCTCCACAGTACCAAATGAACCAAGCAACTCCTCATATCCAGCAAGACCCTTATATAGAGGTTCTTGAGAAACTCAAAGATTTTAAGGAGGAGTTGGCTAATATGTTGCTTCGCCATGATCCAAGTTCTTCTTGTGTATATTGTGGGGGTCCTCATAATGATGATCAATGTCAACCTTCCGGTTTTGACACATCCACACCTCCACAATTTCCACTCATTCAAAATTCTCGTGATAAATCTATCGCAGAATTACTTGCTGAAGAACGAGATTCTGGGAAAAGCATGGAAGATTTAATTGCTTAGCAAAGAGTAGCCAAAATACGTGCCAATATTCGCTATGCTACTTTTTATGAGTACAATGATGACAGTGATGATGATGATAACATTGTTATCATTCAAAAAGATTCATCGAGTTCATCAGTTGAGACTTCTTCCATGGAAATACAGGGAGAAAATAATATAACTGAATCACCAGCAGCAGAAATAATGGAACTTGTAGACTCCATTACTGCTAGTCCTTCTCAGCTCCCTCTGTATGATGTTATCACACCCGAGGTTCCCACTCACTCTCTGAGCATGGGGGATGAGCATCTTGACACTATTCCTGCAAAGGAATCTGACGAATTCATAAAGTCTAGTGTTGAGAACCTTTTCCCAATCCCAAGTGAGTCACATGGAATTCTTGATCATATGTGTGATATTCCTACCTCCCTTGATAATCCAAATGATCAAATTGAGAATGTCTCTAATTCCAGTAATGATTATATATCTTATGGAGACATTGAGTATGTTGTGGCATCACTGCCTCATTCTAATGTTGATCCTCTTCTTGAGGATTTAACAGAGGAACTCACTCACATCATTCCACTTCTATCTGGAAGTAATGTTGATATTCTTGATTTTGAAGCCGATATGGGAGAAACTAAAAATCTTTTAAACTCTAATCCCAACATCGAGCTTAGTACTTCACATACTGATGAAAATTCTTTATCTTCTAGAGACATCAGTTATGTGGAGGAATTACCTTCTGAGCTTGTCAACTCAGAAGAAGAGAATGATAATCACTTTGTTCCCGAAGCAGTCAAGACTACTCTCACCAATCTTCTATATGAATTCAAATCTGAATTCACTTTGATTTCTGATAATCAAATCTTTGATATTCAGAATGAGGATTGTGATGAGTTCACAGCGGAACAAGAATTCACAGATTTACATCCCCTTGTTCCTGAAGCATTCAAAACTACTATCACCAATCCTCTATTTGAATTCGAATCTGAATTCATTTTGATTGATAATCCAATTTATGATATTCAGAATGAGGATTGTGATGACTCCACAAAGGAACATGAGTTCACGGATTTACATCTTGTGAATGATTCTCTTTACGAGGAGTTCTCCTGTGAACTCACTCATATCATATCTCTACCGGAGTATGATAGTTTCTATTTTGATCTAGACATACCCATAATATGTCTTGATCAAACGAGCTTAAAAGAGGAGATTCATGAAACAATGAATTCTCCTATTGATGATGAGGAGTTAGTTATGATTTTCATCATGACTTTCTTTCTTTTCTTCATATATTTCGTGGCTTCTCTTGTTCTTCACTCTTTCGGGAGTGAGGACATTATCTTTGACCCCGGCATTCTCATTAATAAATTTTGAGCCGGGTGTCATTATGTCTCATCGGAGTGGAACTTTCACGTGCTTCAAATGTTTATCCAAACGTCTTGAATGAAAGTCCGATTGAGATTGTCTCTTCCACTTACTTCCCCATGGACAAATGAATTCGGGGTCGAGTCAAGTTAGCGACTCGGTAATCAAAAACAGTAGCATGTACATAGGTTTTCACCCATGTTTCACCCTAGTGTGGGGGAGATGCCCCACATGTTGTATATATATATCCTCTAAAAAAAATGTAAATATAGTGATAGCTTCTATTTAAGAAGTTTTATCTAAAAAATAATTGTATGTATATACATCTTAAACAAACGCTATAGAATATTTTCTTCTTACGTTCTAAGTGTTGGTTTAACACCCGGTACTTTGAATATTGAGGACAATATTCAGTTCTAAGTGTGGGGGGAGATTCGTTATTCTAACGAATTTAAACACATGTTCCATCAAGAACCCCCATTTTAGCCAAAATTTTAAAATTTTTTCTCACTTAGAACGCAATAAATGGTATCAATCCTCCATGTCTAACCCACAACAGGATTGGCTAATACAGGAGCAAACGGTTCTTGGTAAAGATATCTCAAACCCGTTTATGGCTTGCAATTTGCCAAAAATTGTATGGTTCCTCAACTCCCCATATCCCATAAAGCGAATGAGTTGGCTAGCCCGCAAGATTATGGCTTGTGGTAAAGGCAGTGGAAAATCCATAATTGGTAATCAGCTCACCAAGATGTTGACTATTCCATCAAGAGTTGGCTAGTCCAGAAGCAAACGGCTTTTGGTAAACACTAATCAAATCCATTGTTAGCTGGTGGTTTGCTCAAAATCACACGGTTATTAGGTGTGCCACAGTTCTTACACCTGGCTACTCCAGAAGTGATGGATTTTGGTAAAGAGTTTTTCAAATCCATTAAGTTTTTCTCAAAAGATTGCTAGGGACTAGCAATAGTTTAGTGTAGGGGATTGATGAGTGTCTAAATACTCATCATTTTATACCAATCTGAGCTGCCAAAACATCCAAAAACACTCAAATATGTGTCAAAATACTTAAAATATCTTAGAAGTGTGTTTTATATGTTTCAAATGCAAAATATGCAAAAACAGATGAAAAACGTACAAAGTTTGCATAATTGGCAGTTTCAGTCCCTCAAGTTTCATAAATTGGCAAAACTAGTCCCTGATTATTCTAAAAACATGAAAAAGTCACCAAAGGTCCTATTTAATCATAAAGTTACATATTTAGTCCTTTGGTACAAAGTTTCATAAAATTACAAGTTTAGTCCCTTTACTTTGGAAATTGACAGAAATGGTCCCTAGGATGTAAAAACTTTGAGAAAGTCAATTTTGGTCCTTGTACTAATAAATCTTTTGCAGGAATGGTCCTTGGTGTGAAGTTTGGTGAATTTACATGATTGGTCCCTGAAGTTTCACAGTTTGGCAAAACAGGTCCCTCAAAGTTTCAAACTTGACAGTTTTAGTCCCTGGGTGTTCAAAATGGGAAAATTATCATTAAGGGTCCTAGGAAATTCATAATTCTCACTATTAGTCCCTGGATGAAAAGTTTGGAGAAATTACATGTTAAGTCCCTAGAGTTTCAGTTTTGTCAATTATAGTCCCCGGGTATTTTAAAAATGAAAAAAATCAAATATACCCTTGTACTATTCATCCTTGTCAAATCTGGTCCCTGTGAGAACTTTGGTTAACTTACAAAACCAGCCCTTCATCCTTGCTTAAATTACATAATTGGTCCTTGTAATTTCTATATAACCAAACGGATCCTTAGTATTATTAAACCCAAAACCATAATAAACCCAACACACCATACCAGCCCACCCTACCCTTTTATTAAAACCCTAAGCCCAAAGTTTACCCAGCCCAGTCCACACCTTAAAATTAAACCGGGTCAAACACCTCGGTCAAACATCACTTCTCCCATACCACCTTCCCTCCCAAACCATACCACCACCACCGCTGCTACCAAAACCACCTTCCACCTCAACCCCCAGCTGTCCTACCCTAATCCCTTGTCCTCCACGCCTCACCAAACCCCATTTAATGCCTAAATACCCTCTCCACGCATAATCTGACACCCAAGACTATTTTGGCGCCAAAAAGACTTTTGAACGGTGTGGATTGATTAGACCATATCAACGGTTGGGAATTGGTGGGAAATGACCCAGTGGGTCCCACAATCTCAGAACATCTCTACAAAAGGGAAATGATGTAGCAGAGATAAATTATTAGAGTAACTTAGGTTTAATATAGTCGTAGGCAGTGTAATCTTGTATTTCAGTTGTAATTTCAATCAAATTAGCTTGTACTCAGTTAATCTCATGTATTTCAATCTTTATTCAACTCAAGTTCAAGTTTCATTTGCTGTTTCAGTTTATGCAAGTTCCTCTTATTTCAAAAAATCACCATAAGCTTATTTGTTGTTTCTAGTTGTAATTCTGGGTTTATAAAGCTAACTTAAGCTTTGACAAAGCTTATTTAAGTTTTTATGTACCTCAGTTGTTTATTCAAGTCATAAAAGAAAAATACTTAAAAAATAGAAGTTAAATAGTTGAAAAATAAAAAATAAAGGAAAGAGAGGAAGAAGGGCTGAGCAAGGTGTGATTTTGATTGCTGTGGTATTAGTAGTCTTGTGGAAGACTGTTAGGATAGATATTGGTCCTAGTTCCATCATCTCAGTCATATACTCTTTGTAAGTCTCAAAGCTTAATTTTCCATATTATTGTTTTTGTTGTTATTAGTAGTTTATTTGGTTTAAATAACTTTAATATTGATTAAATAAACTGTTGCAAGTATAAAATCAGTAGAGTTGGTTTAATAATCTAATAGTTATAGTATAATTAGTTTGTTAGGGAGTGTTTGGATAAACCTGTTACCATATGTTCCAGGGTTTGTTTGTTAGAATTTTCTGTTTAAACAAGTCATAATAGGTATAAGTCAGTTAGGCATGTCATGAAATTGGGTAAGTTTAGGTCCAATAGTCGAAATCTAATACCAAATTCCTTGACAGTTAACTGTCAAGGATATTAGACTCATAAACCTACCCATTAGCTCATATCTTTAAGCTTTAGCTTATTTTAGGTCTATCATAGCTTATTACAACTTAATTAGTCAGTTAGAAGTGTTAGAATCTTAGATAAGTCAAACTAGCAAGTTTCACTAAAAAGTCAAATATTGTTCATCTCAGATTTTTCCAAACTTCAAAGATTTGTTTAGAATTTAGGATTTGGATCTAGGACTTGAGATTTGTTGTATTAATACTCTACCACCTCAACTTCAAGGTCTCAGTACCATTTTATTTTTAGGAATTTTCCTCTGGGCCCCACTCACCCTCAAACTCACTTGCAGGGCAAGGGTGTGCCCTGCTGCAGTCATCTCAGGCCACCACCACAACTTTGTGGTGGTTTTGTGACCACCTCAGTGGACCCCACACCTCCTAATTAGCTTTTCCCAACCCCCCTCCTACCAGAGATCTTAGATTGACCTTTTGTTTGACCTGAATTCCAGTGGACCCCACCTGAATCAGACCCAAAAGTTTGTCCCCATTCTGTGTTCAAATCAGTTTTTGGAATAGCTTATTTTGGCTTATCAGCTTATCTACTGAGCTTATTTGGCTAATTTTAGCTTTGACAAATCCAATACACTTATTAGAACCAGAATATACCAAGGTGGGTCCCACATAAGCTCATTTGAGCTTATTTTCCATTTCAGTCAACAAAAGTCAACTGTGATAGCAATAAGCTTCCATAGTGCTTATTATTAAGTTGTAAATTAGTTGTTTTCACAAAAGTTGTTTATTTTTAAGTATAATATAGTTTGGTAAAAGAAAATTCCAGAAAAAACAATATAAAAATAAGTGATAGTTTCTGTTTAATTTAATTTAATTTTAATTTTCATTTTTAGATTTTAATTAAGTAATTTGTGTTTTTATATTTTTATTAATTTCCTTTTAAGTTAAAATAATTTTCATAATTTTCTCAGATTTTTGTTTTGTCATTTAGTATTTATTATAATTAATATCAGTTTATTTAGTAATTAATCAATAAATAAGTTATAAATAGCATAATTAATTTTTATATAGCAACACCTAGTTTTTATATTTTTTATAGATTTTATAAGTCATAAAATAGTTTTATAAATTTTTTCATAATTTTCTAAGTTAGTTTAGTATTATTTGTAATTTAAAATAGTTTAATTAGTATAATTAATATAAATAGTTTTTAATTAATAGAAAATACATAAAAAGACAAAAAGATTTATTTTTATTTTTTATACTTTCTTCAAGTTCATTTTAAGTTTTAGAAATTATTTTTACAAGTTTCTAGTTTAATTTGTAGTATTTATCATTTTTAGTTTGATTTAAAGTAAGTTTTAATTAAATAGTTAAATAAGTTTTTAATTAAATAATTAATAATAAATAGTATAATAATCTAAAATATAGTTTTCTTTTTAATTAAATTTTATTTTAAGTTTAAGTTTATAGAATTTTCATTTTTAACCCTTGTAGTTTATTTTTCTTAAAACTCACCTTTTTCTCAGTACGCAATCGCGTCTGATTTTAATTTGGTGTACGTTTTAAACGTTTTAGATACCTAGCTTTCACGTAATCATTTCAATAGTTTAATTAAGTTATTTTAAGTTATAAAACCCTAGTTTAAACACACACACACACTTATAACCTTTCCTGTTCATATTCACTCGATCACAAATTCGTTTATAATAAAACATCGCACACCTCGTTGGGACATTACGACCCGGGAAAACACTGTATTTCACGGAAGCATTTGCCTCATCTGTTTGACTATTATAATTGACCATTCACAAGTGGTTGACCAATAATTATCTGATCGTTTGAGGTGAATCATTCCTACATGCTTCAATAGGTTAAATTAGGTAACTTAAGTGATAAAAACCAGTGGTTTTTCATTAAAAAGTAAAAATCCATTTTAAAATTCCACATCAGGTTCATTGTTGGATTCTTGAAATTATAGATCACTCATATCATTTCATAATTAGTTGTCATAGCTTTAGATCATCTCCTTATAGCTTATAAACATGTTTACAATTCATTAGGGTCAATTATAGTTCCATAAAGTCAAAGTAGGTTCAAAAATAAAAAGTCAAAATTGCTTAGTTCTCAAAAAATCCAAATCTTGGGTGAATTGTTTAGAATTTTTTACTTAGACATAGGCCTTGAAACATTTACAGGGTTTAGTCTACCACCTCAAATCTTGATTCCCACCTTCATTACAATTTTGTGAATTTTTGTGTGGGCCCCACGACTTCCCAAACACAGCTGCAGGGCTGTCTCATACCCTACTGCAGCAGCCACCCACTGATCTGTCAACATTCGGTGGGTCCCACAGCCTCACCAGTGGGTCCCACACTTAGATTCTTGGTTCCTCAGATTCACAAGCTGGCCCTCTATCCATTCCAAGCTTTTGTTGAAGCTTAAGCACACTGGGACCCACATTTATTGGCCATCAAAAGTTGTCCCATTTCTGGGTTGAGCCTAGATTTCAAGTGCTTATTTTCATGCTTATTAGCTTATTCAAAGGTCCTAACTTGTTGTTCTTGCTTATTACAGTTCACTTAGCTAGTTTAAACCATAGTCCACCTATGTGGGCCCCGTAGAGGCTCATTTCCTTCAAAAGTCAAAGAAAGTCAAATGTTTTAGCTTTATGTGTCCATTTTGGTTATTTTTAAGTTATAGAAAAGTTGTTTTTACAAAAGTTCTTTGTTTTTAAGTATAAAATAGTTTTCCAAAAGAAAAATCAGAAAAATCCAAAATAAAATTAAGTGATAGTTTCTATTTAGTATTATTTATCTTTTTTATTTTCCTTTTTAGCTTTTTATTAAGTAATTCACAATTTTATATTTTTCTTAATTTTCTTTTATATTAAAGTATTTTTAGTAATTTTTCCAGAATTTTATCTTGTAATTTAGTACTTATTAGATTTAATATTAGTTTTATTAATTATTAATTAATATTAAAGTATTAAATAGAAAAATTAGATTTCATTAATTAATACCTAGTTTTTATAATTTTCCTAGCTTTTTTTATAAGTTAAAACATTTTTAGAAATTTTTCTAGAATTTCTAATGTTAATTTTCTAATTTTTAGAATTTAGTTAGTTTAATTGGTAATTAATTAATAATTAGGATAATAATTAGTGAAATAGTTTAAAAATGCATAAAACAAACTTTTTATATTTTTTTATGATTCCTGTGATGGTTAATTAGATTTATAAATTTTTTCATAATTATCTAAGTCTCTTTAGTATTTTTAATAATTTTAAATAGTTTAATTAATATAATTAGTAATTAATTCATACAAAAATCAGAAAGACAAAAAGACATATTTTTAAGTTTAAAATTAGTTTTTAGTTATTTTATAATTTTAGAAATTAATTTTTCATTTTTCTAGTATTAAAATAATATTATATTGTATTTAAGTTATTTAAATATTAATAACTAGTATTAAATAGTATTTAATTATTATTAAATAAGTAATTAGTGTAAAAATTCATTTTCTTTTTCTAAAATTATCTTTCATACTTAGGTTTGTAAAAAAGTCATTTCACCCCATGAGGGTTTCCAGATTTCAGTTTTTACTTTTTATTTTTTACGTTTACGTTATTTTAAATGTAAATGTGCACGTTTTTAGATTTTAAACGTTTTTAGGTATCTAACTTTCACGTAACCATCCATATAGCTTATTTAAGCTATTTTTTCTTATATTCCTTAGCTTAATCAATCACAAACCCCTTTCCTGTCCAAATTCACCCGATCACAAACCCGTTTGATAACAATTCACACCTCGTCGGGACATAACGACTCGGGAAAACCCTATGCTTCCACGGAGATTGGTCTAGGTAGTTTGACTATATTGACCACACGTGTGGTTGACTTTAGTTGACTACTTTTGCACCAACCAAGGATGAAGAAAGTTATGGATGATTAGGCTACAGAAATCAAGAGTTTAAGAAAGAAGTTCATAAGGTTATAGAAGTTTGTGTGGCCACTTGTGAAAAATTTTAGGCTTTATGTGAAGGAAAAGAAGTAATCTCAAAAGCAAAAGTCTAAATCATTCAAGAAAGCTTTTAAATCCAAGAAGAATCATAAGAAGTCATCATCTATCAAATTGGGGAGGAATCAAGATGATAATTTGAATGAAGATGATGATTGGATTAAATATTCAGAAGATGCTCATCTTTGGAACTATCTAGAAGATCCAAAGAATTTTGTGCCAGAGAAAAAGGTTGAAGAAGATGTGAATATTGCACAAGAAGAAGTTATTGAGCAAGATGCTGAAGCACAAAATATTCAAAGCACTCACAATCAAAGTACTGATGTTCAAAGTACTGTTAATGAAAGTACTGGTCTGCAAGGTACTGATGAGCAAGGTACTGCTTCTATGAATATTGATGAAATTGGAACTTCTACAGCTAGATTAACAAAGAATTTTGAAGATGAAGCTGGTCCTTCCAATCTCATGCAGCAAGAAGAAGTCAAGGTGCATACAACAAGTGATAATGAAACTATAGCTCAGATTATGCTTAATTTGGATAGTCCTTCAGGAGGTATACATATTTCTGAGCCTACACAACAAGTTTCTGAATCTGAAGAATTAGATCCTAAAGACAAAGGGAAAGGGATCATGAAGCAAAACAATATTAAGAAGAAAAAGAAAAAATTTACTCTTGCACAGCTTAGAGAAATAAAGATAGCAGAGGATGCAGAGATTGCTAGGAAGCAACAAGTTGAGTTTGATGCAGAGTATTTGGAAGAGATAAGTAAGCCAATTACAAGAAAGCCAATGACAATTGCTCAAGAAAGAAACTGGATGATTAGTTTCTTGAAAGGAAGTGGATACAAGAATTTGCAAAAATTGAGATATCCAAAAGTGAAAGCTCTATGGGATGAAGTACAAGTGTCTATCAAGAAAGATTTAGAAAGTTTTGTACCCATGGATGTTGATAAGGGAAAGAAGTTAGAAGAAATAAGAAAAGAACAAGTTGAAAAAAGGAAAATTGAAGAGGAAGAAAGCAGTTTAAGATGATCAATTGTCAAAGAGACTCAAAATGATTCATGAAGATACAATTGATGAACTGAGGAATTATTTCAGAGTAGTTGATTTTGAGATTAAGAAAACAGAAGACTCTGGAAAGAAATCAAAGATTATTTCATTCTCTGTGATTGAATAAAAAGAAGGGAATTATCTTATGTTCAACAGAGAAGATGGATGCTTCACAGTATTTTATATGTTATGGGATGTTCTGCATTTTATTACCAGAGAAGATCTATATGATTTATACTTGCAAGTGCAGACATACTATGAGGAGATTGAAGCAACAGGAGTGGGATTAATCTTACTTGGATATTTGATAACCATCAAGGAAACAGAAGAAACAAGTGTTGATACTCTATGGAATGATCATGAAAATTGGGAAATTACAAGATGGAGATTTTTTGAGTCATCAGGAGTTCATTCACTTGAGATGGAAGATGGTACCATGATTCACATGCTTGCTGAGAGAAGATATCCATTGATAAGAGAAATTATGCTCAGGATGTTGGATCATGGAATGGAGCTTGAAGATGAATCTGATGTAGCTTTGGATGTGATTAAGCTATTTATCAGGTGGACTAAATCTGAAGAATAATATTTCAAAATACTGGTATGATTTATTTTGTATAATAAGTATTTTTTTTTAAAGTACTGCAAGACAAACAGTACTTTATCAAAGTACTGCTTGCTGCATAAAACCAGTATAAGTCCTTTGTAAAATAAAATAAAAAGTTTTTGATGTTTAAAGTGAAGTAAATAAAAGGATTTGAAGAGAAACACATGGTGTTAGTATTTATACTGCACAGAAAATGGTAATCAACTCACCATGTTTAACAGACAAGAAAGAGTTTGACTCATCATGAGGGTACGGCTCTGATGTGATAATCAAATCCGTTTTTAGTTGACAATTTACGAAAACTTGTATGGTCTTCAACTCACCATATCTGTAAAAGTAAAGAGTTGGCTAGCCCACAAGAAAAATGGCTTGTGGTAAAGGCTGTGGAAAATCTATTTATGGTAATTAGTTCACCATGGTTGAGATCAAAGAACTAACTAGTCCAAAAGCAAACGGCTCTTGGTAAAGACTACTCAAATCCGTTGATAGCTGATGATTTGCTAAAAATCATATGGTTATCAATGTACCATGGTTGTTCTAACCTAAACATTGGCTACTCCAGAGTTAATGGCTTTGGTAAAGAGACATCAAAATCCATTAATTTTCAATGATTCACCTCTCATAGGAGTTTACACACCTAGAAGTGATGAGAATAGTATGAAACTTTAAAAATTTGATGTACAATTTGTCAAATGTTGCTGAGTTGCTGAAAAGATTTGTTGCTGTGAAAGATATCATCTGATGCTGATAAAGGGTACTTTGACACACAAGACAGATAAAAGATAAAGAGATAAAGAAACAATCTTTCTGAATGATTAAGATATTGAAGATCAAAGATAACAAATAAACTTGAAATCAAGCAAGTGGAGTTCAAGTTAGGGAAGGATTGTTGGGATATAAAGATCACGGAACTTCTGTATTTCAAAGTACTGATGTGTCAAAGTGCTGTGATGAGTGTGTAAATACTCATCATTTTTACCATTTCTGAGCAGCCAAAACATCTAAAAACACTCAATAATGAATCAAAATAGAGAAAATATCCCAAGAAAGTGTTTTACATGTTTCAAATGCAAAAATACCAAAAACAGATGAAAAACGCACAAAGTTTGCATAATTGGCAGTTTTAGTCCCTCATCTTTCAAAAGTTGTCAAATCTAGTCCCTGGTTGTTCTAAAAACTTGAAAAAGTCACCAAAGGTCCTTATAAATCAAAAAGTTACACAAATAGTCCTATGGTGCAAACTTTCACAAAATGTCAAGTTTAGTCCCTGAAGTTTGGAAAATTGTCAAAAATAGTCCCTGGGATATGGAAAACTTTGAGAAAAACAAATTTTGACCTTACACTAACCTTTTATGACAGGATTGGTCCTTGGTGGAAAGTTTGGTGAAAATTACACAAATGGTCCCTGAAGTTTGAAAGTTTGACGGTTTTAGTGCTCGGTGAAAATAAATTGGAAAATTCAACAAAGGACCTTATACTATTCATGGATTGGCAAAATACACCCTTGAAATACTTTGGAAAACTTGCCAAGTCTCACCCCTCAACTTTTGTTAAATTACAAATCTAGTCCTTGTGTAAACCATAAACCAAACTGGACCTTAAAATACTACTCCCATCCCAAGTCCAGTCCATCCCTAGCCCACCCATACTTTTTCTCTTGGGCCCAAAAACAACACAGCCCACCCAAGCCCCCTTATAACTAATACCAGGGTCAAATGGTTTGACCTTGGTCAAAACCGGTCAACTCCATCCCTTTTCCCTCTCCCCCACCAAACCAGAATACCACCATGGTATTGCAGCCACCACCCCAACTTGCCCATCTCTTCAACAATTAATGCCACCACCCCCTTACACCTAACTAAGCCACCCACAATAAATGCTACCCCTCCCCTATACGCAATCAGAAACCAATTTGCAAAAGAAGCTTTCCTGCCAAAACACGTGGAGGCTTGTGAGTGGACCAAAGAAGCCAGAGAGAGGTGGGAACTGATGAGGAGGATGCTGGGAACCCTAATATGTGGCTATAAAAGGAGAAAGATGCAAGATGAAAGACTTGTCTAGTTTTTTTAGTTTAATTGTACCCGTTTAAATTTATTAAGCAATTGTAGTGTATCTAAAAGCTTTTAAGCATTTGTATAAGTCAATTCAGTGTACTATTACTCTTTTCAAATTAATATAAGCAAGTTTCTTCAATCTTTTTTGTTTATGCAAATTTCAAATTTTAGTTATTAATCTGGATCATAGTCTGCTAGTGTTTGTGTTTCAATGATGGAATCTTAAGCTCACTTAGGATACCAATAAGCTTGTTAAAGCTTTTAGAGACCCTAAAATCCAGTTATACTAGAAGAAAACTAAAAATATAAAAATAGTCAACATTGGTCAAATGTCTTGTTCTAACTTGTTTTTAGGTACTGAGGATCAAAAAGGAGCAAGATTGGAGTGAAGTTTGGCCTATCTAAAGATAGGCTTCATAAGGAAAACCCCCTGTTCATGCTGAGGGTACCCTTGTAAGATTTTGTTCATTTAAGTTTTCCACTAGAAATTCCTAGTTCTTAGTTTTTCTTTTTTTTTTTTTTTTGATTGCTTGCTTTTGGTTACCATTCTGTGTTTGTTTGAGCTTCTTTTAGTATTGTTTAGTTAATTTACATCTTAATATATATAGCTTGTTTTATAAAATTTGTAGTTATCTTATATCTTAGTTTAATCAGTCAATATAGTTTAATTGGTATATTTGTGTGATTATAGCTGTAACCTGTTGTTAAGTACTTAAACAAAGTCACTTAGGCATAATCAGCAATTAGGGATCAAGTTTACACACCTTAATGATCATCTGCTTTGAAAAACTCAAAACAGTCCAAGATTAAGTAGTGTTTGGATTAGCTAGTTCAGGTTTGTTGTCACTGATCTCAGAGGGTAAAAGTGATTCAAACAAGTTGCCTTAGGTTTTATTTGGAGGTTTAGACTATAAAACCAAGCTTTGTTTCACAAAAAAAGTCAAAAACTCACAAAATCTCCCCACACAGTTCACTGTGTTGGATTTGGCATCCACAAGTCTTTCAAATCAGTTTAAAAGTAGTTGTTTTGTATTAATTCAACTTAATATTTGTTATTTAACTTAGTTACAGTCCTTAAATTAAACCCAAAATCCAAATAAGTCAAAGTTCCTAGTTTAATCAAAAAGTCAAATTGCCCATTCTCAGATTTTTGCAAAAGTTCCAAGATTAATTGTGATTTATGTGTTTGGTTTGAGAAGCTGAAACTTGTTGTAGTTACACACCACCACCTCAATTTTGGAATCCCACATTAGCTTGATTTTTGTGAATTTGTGTGTGAGCCCCACAAGCCCTGGAACTCAGTTGCAGGGAAGAAGGCTTCCCCTGCACCAGCAGACCTCCACCACACCACCAACTTTAGTGGTGGTTATAGACCACCCAGTGGGCCCTAGTGGTTCCAATTGGGTTTTCCCAACCCCCTCCTACCAGGGAGTAAGGATTGACCCTTAGTTTGACCTAGGACCAAGTGGAACCCACCTGAAATCCATCATTAAATCTGTCCTTATTTTGTGTTTGTATTCAGTTTGCTCAAGTGCTTATTTGCTCTCATACTGCTTATTTGTGATCATTGCTAGTTGTTTCTGGCTTATTTGAGTCAGTTGAGCTTATTTGTACCCATTTCCACCATTGTGGACCCCACTCAAGGTCAATTGTGCTTATTTGCCCATCCAGTCAACATAAGTCAACTGATAAGCCAAAGGGGGTGCTTATGGCTTATAGATAAGCTATCTTCTAAAGTGTTTTCACAAAAGATTTCTATTTTCAGTAGTAAAGTTAGTTTGTAAAAGAAAATCCAAGAAAAACCAAGTTTAAATTAAGTGAGAGTTTCTATTTAATTCAATTTAATTTTAATTTTCATTTTTAAATTTTTGTTAAGCACTTGTCATTTCTATATTTTTATTAATTACCTTGTATAGTAAAGTAATTTTAGTAATTTTTTCAGATTTTTATTTTGTCATTTAGTATTTATTAAATTTAATACTGGTTTTCTTAATTATTAATTAATATTAAGTATTAAATAGCATATTTAGTTTTTATAAAGCAAAACCTTGTTTTTATATTTTTCCTAGCTCTAATATAGTATAATAGACTTTTGGAAAATAACTTTTTTGTTTCTACTGTTCATTTTCCATTTTTCCTATTTTAATTATTTAAATTAGACTTAAGTTAATTAAAAGGTAATTAATTAGTGGAATAGTCTTAAATATAGTTTTTAGAAGTTTTTATAATTTTTTAGGATTTCTGTGATGGTTAAGTAATTTTATAAATTTTATCATAATTTTCTAAGTTAATTTAGTATTAATTGTAATTTAAATTAGTTTAATTAGTTTAATTAAGTTAAATAGTTTTTAATTAATAAAAAAACCCATAAAAAGACAAAAATATTTATTTTTATTTTTTATACTTTCTTCAAGTTCTAATTTAAGTTTAGAAATTATTTTTGCAAATTTTTAGTTTAATTTGTAATTCTTATAATTATTAGTTAATTTAAATTAAATTTAAAATTAGATTTTAATTAGTTTAATTAATTAAATAATATTTAAATATTAAAATATTCACTTTTATAATTTAATTTTTTATTTTCAAATTTCTTTTTAATTTTAAGTTTCAAAAGTTTCAAAAGCACCCCCTGTAGTTTGTTAAATACCAAACCCCACTTTTCTTGTTACGTGAATCCTGATTGTGAATACGTGCATATATCTGAGTATCTGATTTTTGTGAATATTATCTGTGTACCAATACCAAAATAACAGTAACAAAATCAATTCCATATCATCTGGGCTACTGTCCTCAGTGCCACTCACTCATAAACGATTTCAAACGACACCATTTCAATCTCGCTGGGACTTTAACGACCCGGGAAAACACTATACTATCACCGGAGTATTGGAACGAGTCTGTCTTTGACTTGTTGACCTTGGTCAATAATATCTGACTGCTTTGGGACCAATCAAAATTTGGCGCCGCTGCCGGGGAGGTTGTTGCGTGTTTTACAAAATCGTTTTAAGTTTAGTGGTTTTCAAAACCCTCCCTGCACAAATTTCACACAAATTTGTAAAAAGTTTTTGTAAAAACATAATCAAATCAAAAACGTTCATTAACACTTCTCCTGAAGTGTTGAAAAACACCAAAAAAAATCAAAAACAACAAAACAAACTGTGAAGTTAAATTACTTCGTTTTCTTTAAGATTACAACCTGAAACAGTTGGTTTAAGGTAAGTTCTGACATTAAATTGCGAACTGAAGAGGAAACCTATGTACTTCCTCCCGCCAGCCTGCGAGTAATCTTAAAAGAACGATTTCGGTTAACGAATCAGTTCCAAAAATATTTCCCAAGTTTTCTGCACACACACCCATAAGCCTAAAGCAGTTTTTCAAATTAATAAATACACACCCATAATAAGTTCCCAAACAAAAGATAAAAACTTGCCTTTATATCCCTGTGAGTGGTGTACCTTTTTCAAAGAAGCTGCTCACTTGTGATTATTGGTTTAAGTTCATTGTGGTTTTGCCTCGATCTTGTGTTGAAAAATTGTTTTTAGTGCATGCGCACTCGGTCTCAAACAAAGAATAAAAAACAAAAAAACGTACCCGAGCTACGTTCTGATACAGAAACCGAAATGGCCGCTGGGCCACCACCACCATTACCACCCCCTGACCCTCCCGTGGGTGTGCCAGCTCCCGATCTGCGAACGATGGAGGAGCTGTGCCAGCTCCCGATCTGCGAACGATGGAGGAGCTGTGTCACCGATGATGCCTTCCGGCTGTACCTCTTTCCCTATTCTCTCACCCATCATGCCACTGCATGGTTTGACCGACTCCCAAAGAATTCTATTCGTACCTTTGATGAGATGGTAACCAAGTTTCTAGCAAAATATTTTCCACCTTCCATGGTTACCAAGTAATGAAATGATATCAGCAACTTCCGGTAACGTCCCGATGAGTCTCTTGTTGAGGCTTGGGAATGTTATAAGCTAGCTATTGATCGGTGCCCTAACCACAATATGTTACAAGTTACCATCATAGATACCTTCTATAATGGTTTGACATTGAGGCACCGGGATATTCTCAATGCTGCTGCTGGTGGGACCTTTATGAAAAGGCGTCCCGAGGAGTGCTATGACTTGATTGAGAACATGACTGCCCACCATAACTTTTGGGATTCCTCTGCGGAGAAGGATGCGTCATGTAATTCAGTTACTCCTTCATCATCATCTCCTGAAATAATTGCTCTTACCAAAAAGATGGATGATATTTCTACGACTGTGTTGAGAATGAACCAAACGATGCAACATCAGGTTCAAAATCAACAAGTGAAAGCCGTGGCCCGAAGTTGTGAAACTTGTCGGGGCCCACATCTGTATTCCGAGTGTCCAGCTACTGTTGACTTTCATCAAAAGAACGTTTATGCTGCTCACGGTTCCTACTACACGGGGGGTAATTCTTACCAACCGCAAGGGGACCGTAATCTCTTAAGCTATCGTTCCAACAATTTTCTCGAACCTCCCCGTTTTAACCAAAATCAAAACCGTAACGCGAATCAGAATTTTAACCAAGGTCAAAGCTCGAATTTCCAAAACCCGAATCAAAATCAAGGCCAGTTTAATCAAAACAATTTTCAAAATGGCAATCAAAATCAAGGTTTTCAAGGAAATTTTCAAAGAAATCAGAATCAAGGGAATTACAATCAGTGTAATTTCAATCAGAGAAACAATTTTCAGGGTAACAACAATCAAAATCAAGGGAATTTTCAAAACAACCGTGTTTAAAATCCCCCTGTTCAAAATCAAAACGTTGTTCCTCCCTCGTCTTCCTCCGATGAAGTGCTAAAACAATTCATGAAAGCACAAGAGGAAATGAATCGGTTATTGATCGGCAAGATCTCTGAACTTCAGAAGTATTTAAATGATCGACCCTCGGGCTCGGGTACACTACCAAGCAACACGATCGCTAACCCGAGGGGCGATGTCAAAGCGATCACTACTCGAAGTGGTGTAGCATACAATGGACCCGCGATTCCCTATACCTCTTCTTCTCCTCCTAAGGTAGCGGAACGTGAACCTGAGGTTACCACGGACACGGTACTTCCCACTAATAATGGAGGTACCAACAACGTCCACCCTCAAGTTGTCCCGGTCCCGGCTCGTAAGCCAAAAGTTGTATTTGATCCTCCTGTGAGTCCTGATGAAATCCCAAAGAATGATCCTAAGCCTTCAATTCCATATCCTTCATGTGTGAATGATCAAAAGAACCGCGAAAGAGCTAATCATCAGATGGAAAAATTTTATCAAATTTTCCAAGAATTACACTTCGATATTAGCTTCGCGGACGCTCTTCTTCTCATGCCTAAGTTTGCTTCGACAATCAAAAATTTGATAAGCAACAAAGAAAAACTCTGTGAGATGGCAAAAACATCACTCAATGAGCATTGTTCAGCAGTGCTCTTGAAAAAGCTTCCCGAAAAGCTTGAAGATCCCGGGAAATTTCTCATTCCTTGTATTTTCCCGGGGATGGTTGAATGCTTTGCCTTGGCCGATCTTGGAGTAAGCATTAACCTAATGCCTTACTCAGTCTGGAAAAGACTTTCTCTACCTACTCTCACTCCGACCTGCATGACACTCAAGCTTGCAGACCGTACTATATCCCGTCCTCTCGGCATTGCCGAAAATATCTTCGTGAAAGTATGAAAGTTCCATTTTCCGGCAGATTTCGTGATTGTTGATTTCGATGCTGACCCAAGATTTCCTCTCATTCTCGGGAGGGGATTCTTAAGAACGGGTCGTGCTTTAATCGATGTATTCGAAGAAGAAATCACTCTACGTGTTGGTGGCAAAGCCATCACATTCAATCTTGATCAGACTTCAAGATACTCCTCCAACTATGACGCTGAAACGGTTAACCGAATTGATGTCATCGATGTTGCGTCTGAGGAGTATTCTCAAGAGGTCCTTGGTTTCTCATCCAGTGGCAGTCTTTCTACTGACCCTATCATTTCCGACTCTTCCCCTTCCCTCACTCCGTTTGAGGGAAGTGACTTCCTTCTGGAAGAGGTCGAGGCTTTTCTTGCTCAAGATAGCTCAATCCCAAGTGGGGTTGATGAAAACTATCTTGACCCGGAGGGGGACATTCTTCTCCTTGAAAGATTATTAAATGACGATCCTTCACCCTCTCCGTCTCCACAAATACTTCATAAAGCGGAAGTCAAAAATGTTGAAATAACTTAAGACTTTCCCAAGGTTGAGCTCAAGGACTTGCCTCCTCATCTAGAATATGCATTTCTGGAGGGTGATAATAAATTGCCCGTCATTATTGCTAAAGACTTGAAAGATGAGGAAAAGGCTGCACTCCTAAAGGTTCTTAAGTCAAACAAGCAAGCAATTGCTTGGAAACTCTCCGACATTAAGGGCATAAGCCCGAACTTTTGTACTCATAAAATCTTAATGGAGGATGACTTTAAGCCAGCAGTGCAACATCAGAGAAGGATAAATCCCAAAATCCACGAAGTTATCAAACAAGAAGTTCTTTAACTTCTTGATGCGGGATTGATTTACCCTATATCTGACAGTCCTTGGGTTAGCCCAATTCATTGTGTCCCTAAAAAGGGTGGCATCACCGTTGTCACCAACGAGGATAACGAGTTGATTCCAACTCGTTTGGTCACGGGTTGGCGTGTATGTATTGACTATCGAAAGTTAAATGAAGCCACCCGTAAAGACCATTTTCCTCTCCCTTTTATGGACCAAATGCTCGAAAGACTTGCGGGGAATGAATACTACTGCTTCTTCGATGGCTTCTCGGGTTACTTCTAAATCCCCATTGATCCCCAGGATCAAGAGAAGACTACCTTCACATGCCCCTACAGAACTTTGCTTACAGACGTATGCCTTTCGGCTTATGTAATGCACCAGGCACGTTCCAGAGGTGCATGATGTCTATATTTTCCGACATGATCAGGAAAACTATGGAGGTATTCATGGATGACTTTTCAGTCATTGGGGATTCATTCCAGACTTGCCTCTCCCACTTGGAAAAAATGCTTAAACGTTGCAAAGAAATGAATCTAAGTCTCAATTGGGAGAAGAGCCACTTTACGGTCAAGGAGGTCATTGTCCTCGGCCATAAAATTTCAAAAGACGGGATTGAGGTTGACAGAGATAAAATCGATGTCATTACTAAATTACCTCATCCCACCACCGTTAAAGGTGTTAGGAGCTTTTTGGGTCATGCCGGCTTCTACCGTAGGTTTATCCAAGATTTTTCTAAGATTGCCCGGCCTATGACCCATCTCCTCGAGAAGGATGCTCCTTTCATCTTCTATCCTGAGTGCACCGAAGCTTTTGAAACATTAAAGAAAAAGCTTACCGAGGCACCAATTCTTGTTGCCCCCGATTGGGACCTACCTTTTGAGCTTATGTGCGATGCTAGTGATTTTGCCATAGGTGCGGTCTTGGGGCAACGAAAAACAAAATACTTTCAGCCTATACACTACGCAAGCAAAACTATGACTGAGGCTCAAGGTCATTACACCACCACTGAAAAAGAACTCCTAGCTGTGGTGTATGCCTTTGAAAAATTCCGGTCGTACTTAATCTTGACTAAATGCGTAGTGTATACAGATCACTCGGCTTTGAAATACCTATTTGCAAAGCAAGATGCAAAGCCGAGGCTTCTCCGTTGGGTTCTCCTCCTTTAGGAATTTGATATCATTATCCGTGATAAAAAAGGAGCCGAGAACCTTGCTGCTGATCATCTCTCACGATTAGAAAACCCTCATCAGGATGTGTCCGAGAAACAGGAAATAAATGAAACATTTCCTCTCGAGACACTCAATGCGGTTGCTTTTCGTGGTGACTCTACTACCCCATGGTTTGCCGACTTTGCAAATTACCATGCGGGTAACTTCATCGTGAAGGGGTTAACGTCCCAACAGAAGAAAAAATCCTTCAAAGACGTTAAACATTACTTCTGGGACGACCCCTTCCTCTTCAAAATCTGTGCCGATTAAGTCACCAGGCGATGTGTATACGGACAGGAAGCCGCTGATATTCTCAAGGCTTGCCATGCTGGACCCACCGGCGGCCACCATAGTCCTAACTACACCGCCAAAAAGGTGTTTGATTCCGGTTTCTATTGGCCCACGATCTATAAGGATGCCCACGAGTTAGTCAAAGCCTGTGATGCTTGTCAGCGTCACGGGAATATTTCACAAAAGAACGAAATGCCACAAAATGCCATTCAAGTTTGTGAAATCTTTGACATCTGGGACATTGACTTTATGGGGTCATTCCCATCTTCTCGTGGAAACAAATACATACTCGTGGCTGTTGACTACTTGTCAAAATGGGTTGGGGCTAAGGCCTTACCCACTAACGATGCCCGAGTTGTTGTGAAATTCTTGAAATCCCTCTTTGCTTGTTTTGGAACTCCACGTGCCATCAATAGTGATCGCGGTACTCACTTTTGTAATGATCAATTTGCAAAAGTCATGCTTAAGTACGGTGTTACTCATCGTCTTTCTACCGCATATCACCCCCAAACAAGTGGGCAGGTGGAGGTTTCCAACCATGGTATAAAACGGATTCTTGAGAGGACAATAGGAGAAAACCGAGCTTCCTGGTCGGATAAACTAGATGATGCACTCTGGGCTTTCCGTACAGCTTACAAAACACCCATTGGGTGTACTCCATACAAGCTTGTATACGGGAAGGCGTGTCATTTACCGATCGAGCTCGAGCACAAAGCCTACTGGGCCTTGAAACATGCAAACTACGACCTTCATAAAGCGGGTGATCACCGTAAAGTTCAAATCAATGAATTAAATGAACTTCGTGATCAAGCCTACGAGAAATCTTTGATCTACAAAGAAAAGACAAAGAAGATTCACGACTCTAAGATTAAGAACCGCGTTTTCAACGTCGGTGACAGAGTCCTTCTTTTTAACTCAAGATTAAAGATCTTGTCGGGGAAATTAAAAACCCGATGGACTGGACCATTCACTATTGCTAACGTATATCCATACGGGACTGTTGAGTTATCTCAACCCGAAGGTCCCAACTTCAAAGTGAATGGTCATCGATTGAAACATTATTTTGGAGAGGACATACCACCTATGGTTGTCCCGGATCTCCAAACTTTCCCCATGGACCAATGAATTCGGGGATCGAGTCAAGCTAGTGACTCGGTGAACAAAAATTAGCAACATATATGGGTTTTCACCCGTATTTCTGACTTCTTTCTACTTTCTACCACCCTAGTGTGGTGGAGTGGCCGTCCCCCACCTTTTGAAAAGTAAATATGTATATAAGTTTCAGTTCAAAAAAAAAAAAAATAATTAATTGTATGTACAGCTAAAAAAAGTGAAAAATAAAATCGATATTTCCACAGTCAGTTTCGAATATTAGTTTTTTCCGTTCAGAAATTCGGCATAATAGCCGGGACTTTGAATATTGAGGACAATATTCAATTCTAGTTTGGGGGGGGGGGGGGGAAATTCTTACGAATTTTATCACAAAACTTTCTAAGTACCCCCATTTTAGGCCTAAATTTTTCAAAAATTTTTCACTTTATTTCAAAATTTTTGTGGTAATCAGTCCGCCAAAGTCTAAATGACAAATGGATTGACTAGTCCAGAAGCAAACGGCTCTTGGTAAAGACATCCCAAACCCGTTGATGGCTTGCAATTTGCCAAAAATTGTATGGTTCCTCAACTCCCCATATCCTCATAAGCAAATGAATTGGCTAGCCTACAAGATTATGGCTTGTGGTAAAGGCCGTGGAAAATCCATAATTGGTAATCAGCTCACCAAGATGTTGACTTAGTCCATCAAGATGCTGGCTAGTCCAGAAGCAAACGGCTTTTGGTAAAGACAAATCAAATCCGTTGACAGATGGTGGTTTGCTCAAAATCACACGGTTATCAGGTGTGCCATAGATCTTACACCTGGCTACTCCAGAAGTGATGGCTTTTGGTAAAGAGATTCTCAAATCCATCAATTTTTTCTCAAAAGATTGCTAGGGACTAGCAATGTTTTAGTGTGGGGGATTGATGAGTGTGTAAATACTCATAATTTTTACCATTTCTAAGCTGCCAAAACATCTAAAAACACTCAATAATGAATCAAAATAGTGAAAATATCCCAGAAAAGTGTTTTACATGTTTCAAATGCAAAAATACGAAAAACAGATGAAAAACGCACAAAGTTTGCATAATTGGCAGTTTTAGTCCCTCATCTTTCAAAAGTTGTCAAATCTAGTCCCTGGTAGTTCTAAAAACTTGAAAAAGTCACCAAAGGTCCTTATAAATCAAAAAGTTACACAAATAGTCCTTTGGTGCAAACTTTCACAAAATGTCAAGTTTAGTCCCTGAAGTTTGGAAAATTGTCAAAAATAGTCCCTGGGATATGGAAAACTTTGAGAAAAACAAATTTTGTCCTTGCACTAACCTTTTATGACAGGATTGGTCCTTGGTGGAAAGTTTGGTGAAAATTACACAAATGGTCCCTGAAGTTTGAAAGTTTGACGGTTTTAGTCCCTGGTGAAAATAAATTGGAAAATTCAACAAAGGACCTTATACTATTCATGGATTGGCAAAATACACCCTTGAAATACTTTGGAAAACTTGCCAAGTCTCACCCCTCAACTTTTGGTAAATTACAAATCTAGTCCTTGTGTAAACCATAAACCAAACCGGACCTTAAAATACTACTCCCATCCCAAGTCCAGTCCATCCCTAGCCCACCCATACTTTTTCTCTTGGGCCCAAAAACAACACAGCCCACCCAAGCCCCCTTATAACTAATACCAGGGTCAAATGGTTTGACCTTGGTCAAAACCGGTCAACTCCATCCCTTTTCCCTCTCCCCCACCAAACCAGAATACCACCATGGTATTGCAGCCACCACCCCAACTTGCCCATCTCTTCCACAATTAATGCCACCACCCCCTACACCTAACTAAGCCACCCACAATAAATGCTACCCCCTCCCCTACACGCAATCAGAAACCAATTTGCAAAAGAAGCTTTCCCGCCAAAACACGTGGAGGCTTGAGAGTGGACCAAAGAAGCCAGAGAGAGGTGGGAAATGATGAGGAGGATGCTGGGAACCCTAATATGTGGCTATAAAAGGAGAAAGATGCAAGATGAAAGACTTGTCTAGTTTTTTTAGTATAATTGTACCCGTTTAAATTTATTAAGCAATTGTAGTGTGGCTAAAAGCTTTTAAGCATTTGTATAAGTCAATTCAGTGTACTATTACTCTTTTCAAATTAATATAAGCAGGTTTCTTCAATCTTTTTTGTTTATGCAAATTTCAAATTTCAGTTATTAATCTGGATCATAGTCTGCTAGTGTTTGTGTTTCAATGATGGAATCTTAAGCTCACTTAGGATACCAATAAGCTTGTTAAAGCTTTTAGAGACCCTAAAATCCAGTTATACTAGAAGAAAACTAAAAATATAAAAATAGTCAACATTGGTCAACTATCTTGTTCTAACTTGTTTTCAGGTACTGAGGATCAAAAAGGAGCAAGATTGGAGTGAAGTTTGGCCTATCTAAAGATAGGCTTCATAAGGAAAAACCCCTGTTCATGCTGAGGGTACCCTTGTAAGATTTTGCTCATTTAAGTTTTCCACTAGAAATTCCTAGTTCTTAGTTTTTTTTTTTTTTTGATTGCTTGCTTTTGGTTACCATTCTGTGTTTGTTTGAGCTTCTTTTAGTATTGTTTAGTTAATTTACATCTTAATATATATAGCTTGTTTTATAAAATTTGTAGTTATCTTATATCTTAGTTTAATCAGTCAATATAGTTTAATTGGTATATTTGTGTGATTATAGCTGTAACCTGTTGTTAAGTACTTAAACAAAGTCACTTAGGCATAATCAGCAATTAGGGATCAAGTTTACACACCTTAATGATCATCTGCTTTGAAAAACTCAAAACAGTCCAAGATTAAGTAGTGTTTGGATTAGCTAGTTCAGGTTTGTTGTCACTGATCTCAGAGGGTAAAAGTGATTCAAACAAGTTGCCTTAGGTTTTATTTGGAGGTTTAGACTATAAAACCAAGCTTTGTTTCACAAAAAAAGTCAAAAACTCACAAAATCTCCCCACACAGTTCACTGTGTTGGATTTGGCATCCATAAGTCTTTCAAATCAGTTTAAAAGTAGTTGTTTTGTATTAATTCAACTTAATATTAGTTATTTAACTTAGTTACAGTCCTTAAATTAAACCCAAAATCCAAATAAGTCAAAGTTCCTAGTTTAATCAAAAAGTCAAATTGACAATTCTCAGATTTTTGCAAAAGTTCCAAGATTAATTGTGATTTATGTGTTTGGATTGAGAAGCTGAAACTTGTTGTAGTTACACACCACCACCTCAACTTTGGAATCCCACATTAGCTTGATTTTTGTGAATTTGTGTGTGGGCCCCACAAGCCCTGGAACTTAGTTGCAGGGAAGAAGGCTTCCCCTGCACCAGCAGACCTCCACCACACCACCAACTTTGGTGGTGGTTGTAGACCACCCCAGTGGGCCCTAGTGGTTCCAATTGGTTTTTCCCAACCCCCCTCCTACCAGGGAGTAAGGATTAACCCTTAGTTTGACCTAGGACCAAGTGGACCCCACCTGAAATCCACCATTAAATCTGTCCCTATTTTGTGTTTGTATTCAGTTTGCTCAAGTGCTTATTTGCTCTCATACTGCTTATTTCTGATCATTGCTAGTTGTTTCTGGCTTATTTGAGTCAGTTAAGCTTATTTGTACCCATTTCCACCATTGTGGACCCCACTCAAGGTTAATTGTGCTTATTTGTCCATCCAGTCAACATAAGTCAACTGATAAGCCAAAGGGGGTGCTTATAGCTTATAAATAAGCTATTTTCTAAAGTGTTTTCACAAAAGATTTCTATTTTCAGTAGTAAAGTTAGTTTGTAAAAGAAAATCCAAGAAAAACCAAGTTTAAATTAAGTGATAGTTTCTATTTAATTCAATTTAATTTTAATTTTCATTTTTAAATTTTTGTTAAGCACTTGTCATTTTTATATTTTTATTAATTACCTTGTATAGTAAAGTAATTTTAGTAATTTTTTCCGATTTTTATTTTGTCATTTAGTATTTATTAAATTTAATACTAGTTTTCTTAATTATTAATTAATATTAATTATTAAATAGCATATCTAGTTTTTATAAAGCAAAACCTTGTTTTTATATTTTTTCTAGCTCTAATATAGAATAATAGACTTTTAGAAAATAAATTTTTAGTTTCTAATTAATTAGTGGAATAGTCTTAAATATAATTTTTAGAAGTTTTTATAATTTTTTAGGATTCCTGTGATGGTTAAGTAATTTTATAAATTTTATCATAATTTTCTAAGTTAATTTAGTATTAATTATAATTTAAATTAGTTTAATTAGTTTAATTAAGTTAAATAGTTTTTAATTAATAAAAAAACCCATAAAAAGACAAAAATATTTATTTTTATTTTTTATACTTTCTTCAAGTTCTATTTTAAGTTTAGAAATTATTTTTTCAAATTTTTAGTTTAATTTGTAATTCTTATAATTATTAGTTAATTTAAATTAGATTTAAAATTAGATTTTAATTAGTTTAATTAATTAAATAATATTTAAATATTAAAATATTCACTTTTATAATTTCATTTTTCATTTTCAAATTTCTTTTTAATTTTAAGTTTCAAAAGCACCCCCTGTAGTTTGTTAAATACCAAACCCCACTTTTCCTATTACGTGAATCCTGATTGTGAATACGTGCATATATCTGAGTATCTGATTTTTGTGAATATTATCTGTGTACCAATACCAAAATAACAGTAGCAAAATCAATTCCATATCATCTGGGCTACTGTCCTCAGTGCCACTCACTCATAAACGATTTCAAACGACACCATTTCAATCTCGCTGGGACTTTAACGACCCGGGAAAACACTATACTATCACCGGAGTATTGGAACGAGGCTGTCTTTGGCTTGTTGACCTTGGTCAATAATATCTGACTGCTTTGGGACCAATCATGCTGCTTGAAGATCAAAGTCAAACATTGTCAAAGTACAGCTAGATATTGAAGATTATTCAAAGTACTTCGAAGAGAATAAGGACTTAAGTGCAATATTAATTAAAGATTAATGATGCATAGGGATTGCACCAGGCTTTACCTCTCGAGGGATCTCGAGAAGCTTACAACCCCCACCAGGCAGTGTACCTGATCGATGTAGTATAGTATAATGACAAGTACCGGGGGATTGATCGTTCAGCTAGGAATAGTGTCGCTAGGATTCGAAAACCTAAAGACTAGGTCTAAAGATGAGGGATGATTCTTTTTGTATTTTTATATTTTTATGAAAGCAAGTAAAAATCTCGGGTTTGAAGGAGTTTGGAGGAATTAGTTGCTAGTCAACTAACCCAACACTAAAGATGCAATCAAAATAAAATACTAAAATGAAAATAAAACTAAATTAAACTAGAGTTGTGAGCAATATGTGGGAGAATTGTGTTTACTTAGATTTCACTACTCCCTAGATATCTTTTACAGGTTAATTACTTTTTATAGTTGCGTGGATGACGGATTGTATTCCTTAATACCATTCATGGGGTGGCGTACTTACTTCCCCAATCCTATAAGCGCCTACTTCACTCCTATGTCGAGCCGGCTAAGACGCTCCTAACATGGGATCACTAGAATTTGCTCATGCATTAAATACAACCAATAAAACCTAGTACACATCGGTTCATGTTTCCTAAGACGTTCAAGCGTGTTACACAATGGAGATCTACCAGTTTTCTTAAGCCTAACATTGAAATCATTCATCCATTACAACCATAAACAAGTAATCAACATATAATTAACATCTACGTTTCATTACATCTAAGCAAACACAAGATAGATCTAGCCTAGCATGCTGAAATCAAGACAAGCATAAGATATATTCAAACAACACATAGACATATTGAATGAATTAAGAGAAGACTTATCTCAATTGAACATGAAAGGATTCAAGGGGTGAAAACCCTTGAAAACACTGTAAAATACGACCTAGGGTTTACAAAGTTCGGCCCTAGTTTTCGCCACACAAGTCCCTCTCTAATGAATGGAAAATAGAAAACTATATATAGATTTTGATAGGTGACGGCGTCAAGAACAAATGTCTGACGCCGTCATCTCGCCGCCAAATAGTTTCTCGGACTGCCTAGATCTGGGTTTGACGCCGTCATGTATACTCCTTATGCAGGCCGTCACCAGATTAACTCTTGACGCCCTTGTTGTGACGCCTTCAGGTTTTCACTGGGTCATCATGGACTTTACTCTTGACGCCGTCATGATTTCCTTCTTGACGCCGTCAGGTACTGTTCTCAGCATGGAAAATTAAGTCTTTGCCGTTTTCTCCACTTTTATGCTCCAAAAACGTCCGAATTGCTTCCTTTTCCAGAATTCACTCCCAAAGTACCTAAAATCACAAAAGGAACGATTTAGGGCAATATTTGATCAAATAAATTCAATTCCGGGCTTAAATGACCCCCTAAAAGTGGTTCATTATTCGCCTCATCATATACGCTTACACTTGAGATTTGCTTGTCCTCAAGCAAATGCGCTTTTATTCTAGTCAAAATACAATTTAGGGGTCATTTAACACTAATATAAAAGTAATTACAACAAATAATCGTTCCACTAAAGACCAAAGACAAGCACGGAGGTCATATACTAGCACCTCACAAGTAGTGTTTAGATACTCACATCTCTCGGGTGTAATAAAGTAATATCACATTATGGAAATGGAAAACATCTCTCACTACCTGTCATAGCAAAATAGATTACCATAGGCTTGGGAAAGGATCAAACCTCCACCACATGGCGTAAGAACCTAGGATAAACTATCAAAGAGGTCTTTTAAAGGGTTGTAACGTTTGGTGTAGGGATATGGAATACACGGTTTTGTTAGATATAGGCAGTCTTTACTGGTGGCGAGTTAACAATCTTGGTTAATTACATGTACAATATGGCGTTGCTAAGCCAAGACTAGAATGAAAAGGGATGGTAGTCCGTATGTTTTTCTCTTTTTCTTTTTCTATTTTTTTTTATTTATTTTTTTTCTTTCTTTTTCTTGTTTTTTCAGGTTTTTTTTTTTTTTTTTTTTTTTTTTTTTTTTTTTTTTTTTTGCATACACTCTTACCCTACCATCAAAAATAATACATCATAGGGAATGAACATTCCCCTTACACTTGAATTTTTACATACTTTACAATAAACTAATCTAATGACTCGAATTAAGAAAATCAAAACAGTTTGAGTACTTTTAAGATTAACGTACATATGGGGGTAGTAATATGATGTTCTTCCCCATTACTCCATAACATAAGTACTTTACCCATGAGTACCAATCGTCCCAAAACAATATGTACAAGGATATGACTCGACTTAGCAACCATGTAATCAATTAGATAATTTGTGGAAAACTAGAAGGGGGTTGAATAGTTTTCCCTTCTTTTTCATTTTATAAAAAACTTTGTTTCAAAATGTTGATTCAAATTTATTCAATTGTTTGTTTGGAAAACTTTAATTAAAGTTTAGTATAAAAACAACATATAATCAATATGATCAATTATATATGTAAGCTTTTTGAAAAACTTAGTTTTATGAATGGGGCTTTGGTCGATCTTTATATGAATACGTTTTCCTTTTAAAATCTTAAAACGTTTTGTATCAAATTATCTATCAAGTTAAACTTAATATGAGAAGTGTGAATAATAATCTATTTGACCATATCATGCAATTATACACAGAATCACAATATTAACTACTATGTTCAACACAATCAATCATCACAACTATATAAGCAACAACTAAGACATGTAGGCAAGCATATAAGTAAAGCGATAAATGCAAGAACAAATGATATAAGATAAGAGAAAGGAAATGCAAACCGAACACGATAATTTATAGTGGTTCGGCTACAAGGACACCTTCCTTGTTCCTACTCCACTCCCCGAGTCACCTACTCGAGAGTTTTCTTCACTACTCAACAAGCTCCCTTTTGGCGGAGAAACCGTACACAACTTTTTCTTACACCATTTAACGACACTAAGCTAACTGTCGAGTTCTAATAGTAGCTAGAACCAATCTCACAACACAACTTCGATCACTACACAACTTCTACACAACTTCACGACTTCACGACTTTATCACAACTTCTTCTAAACTTCTTCACGGCTTCACAACTTCTTCACGTCTTCACGACTTCGCAACTTCATCACAACTTCTTCTAAACTTCTTCACGGCTTCACAACTTCTTCACGTGTTCACGACTTCACAACTTCATCACAACTTATTCTAAACTCCACTACTTACTCACACACCTACATCTTCACAACTACATGTTTTCTCCACACTACTACTTCCTCCCACTACTTCTTACTCACTCATTAAATCACTACTAAGTAAAATTATCTTGATCTACTTATTACATATACATAAGTCACAACTTCACATAACCACTAACTAGATCCTAATACATCTTTGGCTTTATGATAGGAAGGATTCTTCTCTTGCACTTTGAGTGATGATAGATTGGATCACTTGAAACAAAGATTAATAATCTTATGATCAAAGGGTTTTAGAAGGATGTTTAGAGAGAATTGGATCTGAAAATTTTTGTGCAAAAGGTGAGAAAAATTCCAGGTTTGAGGTGGTATTTATAGGGAAAAATTTCTGACCAAATCTAACATGGGAGCGTGGTCGGTCCCCTTAATTTTGTGCCGGCCCCCTTAAAATTAAGGGGGCCGCCCTACTGAAACGGCCAGTTTTTCTGTCTTTTTGTGGGGAAAGTTTATTTGGTGAAAAACTAACTGATTTTGGTTAAAACTTTGAAATCATATATTTAGTATGATTAAAACATTTTTATTTATTACCAAAAGTGTTTTTAAAAAATATATAATATGTTTATATAGTTAAATAAACTTTGTATTAGTTAATTAAATACCCCTTTGATCATGAGATGTATTAAGCACTTGTTTATCCATACCTTAAGTGATTGTTGAGGCAAACTCGAGACGTTTAGATATCGAGGCTTGTTGACGTAAGAATGCAAATATGAATTGTGAACACAAGTAACTTAAGCACTTTACGTTATATGTTGTAACTTACATCTTTGTCATCATCAAAACATGAAGAGAATGTTTAGATTAAATATCGTAATATTCATGCCAACAATCTCCCGTTTTTTGATGATGACAAACTATGTAAACTATAACTCATAGTAAAATGTATAAGTTACTTGTTTACACTTCTTCTCCCCCTTTTGTCGAAGCAAAAAGGTGGACACTTAGACGAGACTTCAACTACGCTTGAACCCTTGAGAAAGAATGTAAAAGGCGAGCTTGTATCATCGTAAGTGAAGCCTTGATCCAATCAACCTTAATGCTCCCCCTTGGTGTATGCTCCCCCTTGGTGTATGCTCAAAACTAGTTTTGGCTACCAAAGAATCGAGCGATGAAGTAATCCTTCAAAACAAAGTTAGTAGACAAGTGCAAATATATAATGATGATGATAGGTATATGCATGATACTAATAGGGGAACAATATATGGAGGTAATAGGTATATGCGCTAAAAATATGACACATGTAATTATTGTTTTAAAAACAACAACCTAACTTTCCAAAAAAAAAATTACCATGACCAAAGGTTAAGACATGATAATGATTGGAACCTAATGCAAAGATTCTACGGACATATTTTGGCAAAAGATACCAAAATATATATTCTAAAAGAGAAAAAAAAAATGATAATGATGCCTTCTTTTAAAGACGTAGAAAAATAAAGAAGGATGAGCATGAACGAAAAGAGAAGGTAATGACAAAAGGTTGACAAATATGGTTTAGATTAATATAACATTTGACAAGGGTGGATGATTTGGAATCAAGGGATTTTTAGGTGTTTTGTTGGTTGACGACCGAAAATTGATATGTGAATGAGGTGGTGATGGCTTGACAACACTTGAAGCATGGATATCTTCTTTGTGTTCTTCACTTGCTAGGAAGTGGAAAAGATGCATTTCATAAAGAAATTCGCTTGACTTTTAGGGGTGTAGATTTAGGAGCGGAAGAGGTTGATTGAGAGTTTGGATGTTGTTCCAGTGATGATGTTTGTTGAGATCTTGTAAGAAGATACTCAATCCAAGTGAGGTGCTCATTCAAGGCAATGGTTTGTTGTTGAAGGAAGATGCAACAAGGGCAATTGTTGACATGCTTCTCAACTTGGTTGATGTTTTGTGGTGATGATGGTAAGCTCATGAGCCTCTTTTAGCTCCTCAATGAACTTCAAGTGTTCGGAGGAAGGTTTGAACATGCAACATAGGAATGGCATGTGAGGTTGTAGGATGTGATGGTGGTACTCTTGGTGGTGGAGACATGGTTGAGCTTGGGTAGTCATGAAAACATGAAATGGGTGGAAGAGGTTCTCCAAGAGTGAGTGGTGTTTTTGTTGAATGAGCAACAAGTGAAGTATTGATTGAGAGATTAGGATTGTTGTTTTGGGATTGAGCATGCTCATCATAAGAAGAACCATGAATGAGGGAATGAGTGGGTGATAGGTTGTGAGATGAGTCATTATTGTGGGTTTGAGGTTTAGTAGTTGGTTGACTTGGAACAACATCACTTGAGTTATGACAAGAATCAAGTTTCCTCCTCCAAACGGGTTTGACGGAGATCCTTGCGGTTCTTGAAATCTTAGGTTTTTGGTTGTTGGGAGATAACATGTTTGGGTGTAAGGTAGAGGAATATATGTGAGTGAGTGTGTTTTCCCTTCCCATTAAATTCGTGCTCATCCGGATATAGAGTTAAGCATGTAAAGGCATACAATCAAATCACATAGGAGCAAATAAACATCTAGAAACAACATATATGCGATATGCCATAAATCTAGGAATGAAAGAATCTAATGAGAAGCAAAGTTCATAAAAGTAAACTAGCGTTAGGTATATATAGGAAGAGCAATTTAATCAAGTTGGAGAATGAGTATGAGACTATTACTAGTGGTGCTCAATTCAGGCTAAAAACGACCATTTTTACGGGTTACACACACCCAACTTCTCACATAGAAGCAATTCAACCGTTAGGTTAAATTGAATTTCTAGTCAATAGATTCTCCAGTAGTCATTCTCTTTTTAGAAGAAATTGAGTTCCTAAATTTACCTATCGAAGATTACCAAACATGAAGTTTGCTTGATTCACTAATACTTGGCTTAATGTGACTCAAACATCATGTTTTAATGAAGGTAAATCTAGATGATATATTTTATTCACGATCCTAATAGAGACGTGTTGAATGTTTAGATAAGAGTAAACAAAAAGTTTTAATCTTTTCTTCATGATTTACCGGTTGTTTGGTTTTGATGACATATTACTTGATTTAATAACTGTGCTAAACTTAAGAGTGCACCTTAGCAACTCTTGTGAAATGAATCTCATTAAGATTATTTATCTTAAATGAGTTTGTGATTCTCAAATGATATCAAAACTAGACATTAATATATTTTTAAACAAATATTATTTTCTATGTTTTTTGCCAATGTTATATATCATACTTTACCAAGTATTTAAAAAAAATATTTGTTTATGGATTGTGACAAGTTATTTTTCACTTCTAATAACTTATATTATTTCAAAAAGGAAAGTGTAGTGAATTATCTTGTAACACAACCATTCATGCTACAAAGAAAATGAAATACATAGAATATATAGTGTGTATTATTCTTGAATATGTATTTTATATTGAAGTGACGATTTTAGGTAGTGTGAGCAAAGTTTACATATGTTGTTAGTTTGCTCATATTTGGTTTTTCGGATATGACACATTTATCCATTGCATTGCAATGTAAATTGCTTGAATATTTCGGACGAAACATCCAAGTCGTCAATCCTACTTCATTGTATATTTTATAAATGTGTTTAAAATGTTATTCTAATATTTGGAACACAATTATTGGACAAGTAAATTCAATATGACATTATCAACACAAGTGTGAGTTATGATCCAATGCACACTCTTTTCATCTACAAAGGATGTAACTATTTTCATATCAATCTAGTGTGATTGAGTATGTTGATTCAAGACTATATCTTTTGTTGTAATTTGATATAATATTGAAGCTAAACAAATAGCAATCCAATTTCTTGTCCACACTCAAAAACACATCAATTAGATTTGATGAATATATTAACCATAATTTGAATAATGAATTGATATAATATCAAGATCTTTCTTGACCCTCAAGGACACTCATTTGAAATAAATAAACATTTTGATAGTGTGTTCCATTAATCCTAAGATTATTTATTAGTGAGTGATTGAAAGTTGACTTATTATTTCATGATTGTTATATGCTTTGTTTTTGTGAAAGACTCTTCATTTTTACTTATTATGAACACACTTAGATTTTGAAAATACTTTTTCTTTTATATAACTATTAATGTTTTACAATGATTCAATTTCTCTTATTAAACATCTTAAGGTAAAACAAGCTAATTTGTAGAAAATATTTAAGTGTGTTGTGAAGAGTAGATTAAATTGTTTAAAATGTTTAGGTGACTAGATTGAACTCATTTACAAGATGTTTCAGTAACATTAAGCCATATATACCTATATGCAATGCAAGCATATTATAACAATCCTAACGCAAGAAATCTAGCATAAGATCTAGTTAAGTATAAATCGGCAAACTAGCTATACACTAATAGGGCACATATGCATAGATATATACATAGCTAAACTTCAAATAGCAACAATCATTTAATATATTCAATTAAGAAAATAAAATCACAAAGAAGTTCACATAACACATAAAACACTTGACGTCGTTTTGTGTATTATATACCCCAACGTTTACTTAGCTCGAATTTATTTGAAAATAAAATAGTTTCCTCCCATTCTATAATTTAATTAAGATCAATATTTTGAAAACATAAATACTTAATTTTTCAAAAGTATATCAACTAGGAATACCTGACTTGAAGGAAAAGGTAAAACAAAAGTTTTACGTTAAAACGAAACACAAATTTTTCTCCACCGAATAGTATTTTGACTTTCTTACTTATTTAAGTTTGTAATGGTTACTTGTAAGTATTTTTAAATGAAAGTAGACTCAATTACCTTTAAAACGCCAGGTGACACGACTTCTACGGAGTTACGGTTAATTTTATATGATTTTTCAAAGTTTTCAAAAAACTGTCGAACAGACAGGCGGACCCCTTAAATAATTAAGGGGACCGCCCAGTATTTAAGGGGGCCGCCCAGACAATTAAGGGGGCCGCCCATCTGGTACTCAAAATTTCATTTTTTTTGTAAAAAAATTGTTTTCTGACATTTCGGAAAGGTGTGTGACTTTCTGATTTTGATACCGAACATATAACACTTATTTTAAGCATAATATTATTTCGAGCTAGTATAATTAGTGTATATATCATCAAAACTAATACAAGTTAATCAACAAAGCACTTTTCATATTTAATCCTCCTTAATGGATAATTTGATACATGGATCGTACTCAATTTTTAAAACCATTTGTTTTGAAAATTTGAGCGACGTGGCTCTGGTACCAATTGTGGAAAACTAGAAGGGGGGTTGAATAGTTTTCCCTTCTTTTTCATTTTATAAAAAACTTTGTTTCAAAATGTTGATTCAAATTTATTTAATTGTTTGTTTGGAAAACTTTAATTAAAGTTTAGTATGAAAACAACATATAATCAATATGATCAATTATATATGTAAGCTTTTTGAAAAACTTAGTTTGATGAATGGAGCTTTGGTCGATCTTTATATGAATACGTTTTCCTTTTAAAATCTTAAAACTTTTTGTATCAAATTATCTATTAAGTTAAACTTAATATGAGAAGTGTGAATAATAATCTATTTGACCATATCATGCAATTACACACACAATCACAATATTAACTACTATGTTCAACACAATCAATCATCACAACTATATAAGCAACAACTAAGACATGTAGGCAAGCATATAAGTAAAGCGATAAATGCAAGAACAAATGATATGAGATAAGAGAAAGGAAATGCAAACCGAACACGATGATTTATAGTGGTTCGGCTACAAGGACACCTTCCTTGTTCCTACTCCACTCCCCGAGTCACCTACTCTAGAGTTTTCTTCACTACTCAACAAGCTCCCTTTTGGCGGAGAAAATCGTACACAACTTTTGCTTACACCATTTAACGACACTAAGCTAAATGTCGAGTTATAATAGTAGCTAGAACCAATCTCACAACACAACTTCGATCACTACACAACTTCACGACTTCACGACTTTATCACAACTTCTTCTAAACATCTTCACGGCTTCACAACTTCTTCACGTCTTCACGACTTCACAACTTCATCACAACTTCTTCTAAACTTCTTCACGGCTTCACAACTTCTTCACGTCTTCACGACTTTACAACTTCTTCTAAACTCCACTACTTACTCACACACCTACATCTTCACAACTACATGTTTTCTCCACACTACTACTTCCCCCCACTACTTCTTACTCAATCATTAAATCACTACTAAGTAAGATCATCTTGATCTACTTATTACATATACATAAGTCACAACTTCACATAAGCACTAACTAGATCCTAGTACATCTTTGGCTTTATGATAGGGAGGATTCTTCTCTTGCACTTTGAGTGATGATAGATTGGATCACTTGAAACAAAGATTAATAATCTTATGATCAAAGGGTTTTAGAAGGATGTTTAGAGAGAATTGGATCTGAAAATTTTTGTGTAAAAGGTGAGAAAAATTCCAGGTTTGAGGTGGTATTTATAGGGAAAAATTTCTGACCAAATCTGACAAGGGAGCGTGGCCGGTCCCCTTAATTGTGTGCCGGCCCCCTTAAAATTAAGGGGGCCGCCCTACTGAAACGGCCAGTTTTTCTGTCTTTTAGTGGGGAAAGTTTATTTAGTGAAAAACTAACTAATTTTGGTTAAAAGTTTGAAATCATATATTTAGTATGATTAAAACATTTTTCTTTATTACCAAAAGTGTTTTTCAAAAATATATAATATGTTTATATAATTAAATAAACTTTGTATTAGTTAATTAAATACCCCTTTGATCATGAGATGTATTAAACACTTGTTTATCCATACTTTAAGTGATTGTTGAGGCAAACTCGAGACGTTGAGATATCGAGGCTTGTTGACGTAAGAATGCAAAGATGAATTGTGATCACAAGTAACTTAAGCACTTTACGTTATATGTTGTAACTTACATCTTTGTCATCATCAAAACATGAAGAGAATGTTTAGATTAAATATCGTAATATTCATGCCAACATAATTAACTTAGGGTTTAACACATAACAATACTGCACTAAAAATGAGTGCATACACGGAAGGCTAAGGCGATTTGGGTGTACATTTAAGTTGGGTGTAACAAATTCTTCCTTTTAAGTAAGATGCTTAAAGTTAGAAACGAAAAGATAGGCTCGGCGGGGTGTACTAGGGGTTTCGTGTACTAAAAATAAGTACAACACTAAGGTGTGGGAAAAATTAGTTGACTTAACTAGCCAAGTAATATGACTTAAATGGTTAAGTAATTTTGATACGGGTTTAATACAAGGGTGATCCTAATGCCTCTTATCATGTAGTAAATCCTACCACACGAATGTAGTCTCACTAGCGGTCTCGGGATGCATCACTAACGCAAGTTCTAGAATCTAAATGCTACCGGTACACTCATAAGCACTAATAGTAAATGCTTTTCCTATCAAATCTAAAGGTGAACCTCACATATTTGGGTGGAAAATTTTTCTGAATACTACAGTTTTGTGCTAGTCATACAATCTCCTATCCATGAGACGCTTGCTATGGCTAAAGTTTCACTCCTAAATGTTGTAAAAAAATTTAAATTTGGCGCTAAAATTGCACTAACAAGTATTTCTCTTAGTTTTATTACACACCTACCATCAAACAAACAAAGTCAAGCGAAAGTGTATCTGTAAGGTATCATCATTTTACCCTCCCCTTACACTTAGGATGAACATTGTCCCCAATGTTCAAGTAAAGAATGTAAAAGTGAAATAAGTAAAACAAATGAAATCAAATACTCCCCTGATTCGCTCGGTATGGATAATAAGGTGGCTAGGTTAGATCTTCCTCCAAGAAAATGAACAATCAAAGCTTCCCTTCCAGAATAATAATCATCTTCTTGTCATACATAACCTGTAAAACCTGAGAAAACAGACAAGGCAACCTCGCATAAAAGCGGCAATCTACATATGCTAATAAATCCTAGAAAACAAAATGAGATATAATGCTTGTGGAATGATGTTTGCAGATTTCCTGGAGATTATAAAACTGATAATTCAACAAAAACTTTTAAGACTCCGTTAGAAAAACAAAACTGGTAAAATTTCCATATTTTTAGACGTGACGCCGTCAGGAATTAATTCCTGACGCCGTCAGAAGTGACCTGCAGAAATTCTTATGTTAAGTTTCCGGAAAATTTCTGGAAAAACTTCGTCCTACTTCCTGTAAAATCCTGCAAAACATCATTATGACTAGATACAAGTATTTGACTCTAACAAATACGAATATACATGTTCACTTAATATTGTGGAGAATCATGATCGGTTTTGTTTCTTAAAAAAAACATATTTGGGGTTTCCCCTTACACTTATCTTTTGCAAAAATACCTTTGGATGAAGTTAAGACTAAGCTAAACAACAAAATAAAGTATTTTCACTATTTTAGTTTTGAAACATGATCTACCAACAATAAAAATAAAGCATGCATACGGAAGAAAATTACAAACAAACAAAATAAAAATCACACAAAACATGGGTTGCCTCCCGAGAAGCGCTTTTCTTAATTTACGAGTCTTGTAGCTAGACTCAAGGTCATGGGTTACTACGTGACCTCATCCCTTGAGATGATGTACCCCATGTAGTTGCGGTCATTATTATCATGGTGGTGGTGTCTCAACCTGTCGATACTTGCAATCACCTTCCTTCCTACTTTACTTCTCAAGTTAGCCATCCCATCTTGGCTTATGCTTTCAATTGTGAAAGGACCATACCACCAAGGACTCGGTTTATCGGGAGGTATCGTCATCTCCAAGTGTCTTAAGAGTACTGAGTTCCCTTCCTCGAATGGTACATGGCTCCTTGTTGGTTGACTGTGTTTGAACTAGACATGAACTTCATTGTTTTCGCTTCTTTCATGTTTAGCCTCCTTGTAGCTTTTGATCCTTGCTTCCCATGTAAGTATTTTCTCCTGAACATGAATAGGTGACGAGTCGATGTTGTTTTTGAGCTTTCTCCCCCTCAAACTCTCTTGCCCATATTGTGGGGTCATTGGGAAGCTGATCTTTCTTTTTCTTGATTTAAGCTCAATCTTCCTACTTTCATACTTGATGACAGCTCTTGCGGTGGTAAGGAATGGTGCCCCAAGGATTATTGGCATGCATCCATCTCCCTTATCATCAATGATCATAAAATCAATGGGATACATGAATCCTGCGACGTTGACCAACACATCTTCTGCAATTCCTAGGGGGTATACGTAAGAGTGTTCAGCGAAGGACAGCCTAACACGAGTGGGTGCTGGCATTTTTGACGTTAATTGGGTGTAGATAGTTAAGGGCATAAGATTTACTTCCGATCCTTGGTCGGCGAAAGAACTTAGATATTTCAAATTCCCGATGCTAGTCGGTATCTCAAAGTTCCCACACGCCATCTGTTTAGTAGCCACTTTTTGTACCAACAGTTTCTCGAATACCGATCCTCCAGGTAATGTATCATACTCATCTTTTCCCTCTTCCTTCTCCTCAGAACCCTGTTTGGAAGATTGGTTGCGCCCGTCACCCTTTATCCAATTTGTTATACTGTTTTCGTTTATATCATGTTTCAGGTAGTAACTTAAGGATTGGGATTTTGGTGGCTCTTCTACGGTTTGTTCAGTAGGGGTTTCTACCTTCTCATTATCCGTGGGGACAATTGTGATGGAATTAACAAATCGGGTAGTGGGGATGACGCTTTCTTTCCTTAGTAACATCCTTTCGGGGGTTCTCTGGTTGGCATACTCTTTCATCAGGCTCATCATCTCATTCATTTTCTCTTGAATCTCCTCTTTTTGTTTATAAATTGTTTCCTCGAATCTAGCAAGCCGATCTGAATGAGTTGCCATGTATTCCCTCATTCTGGCTTCAAATTACAGGCTAAGTTTCTTGGGAGGGGAATAAGGTGGGCATTGTTTTGAAAAGTCTCAACATTCTCTCTAGAGGGTGACTCAGATAACGGCATTGAAGTCTTTTTCAAGACAGAATTGACAGTAGCCCATTTAGGACTTAAGGGTCTCTTTTGCCTTTCCTCAAAATAGTCAACTTTTGCCTCAAGTTTGCATAGGAGTTCGTCGGAGATTTGGTTAGTCCCTCCAGGTGTCGAGATTGCGTTGATGGCCGCTTTTATAGTATGATTAAACTCCCATATCTCTTGATTATCGGCGGCAAGCTCTTCAATAATTGCCCAGGACTCCTCGGCGTCCTTATCACGCAATCTACCTCCCGCAGCCCTATCGATTGTGCGTTTAGTATGATAGTCAACATGATCATAGAAAATTTGAACAAATAACCAAAGGTTTATACCGTGATGAGGGACTTTATGAAGGAGATCCTTAAAACGAGCCCATGCTTCGTAGAAAGTTTCACCCTGATGTTGTTCAAACGTCAAAATGTCATTTCTAAGTATCGCAGTCTTCCCAGGTGGGAAGAATTGGGTAAGGAAGCGATTGGTGAAATCATCCCATGAGGTGATGGATCCCGCGGGTAAACGCTCAAGCCATTGGCTAGCTTGATCGCGTAGAGAGAATAGGAATAGGTGTAATCGGGTTGACTCTCTAGTTGTAACATCAAGGTCTATAGAATCTATGATTTTAAGGAAGTCCTTGAGATGTTGGTTTGGATCTTCGGAACGAAGTCCATGGAATGCACATCCGCTTTGCACTAACCGGATGGTGTCGGATCGCAAGGGGGTCACATTGGCTCCTTGGGTGAGCTTAATGGTGTTTCGGTAGCCTTGGTGGCTAGGTCGGGAATACTCTCCTAAGGTTCGGGGCCTAAGAGGTTGGTTATCTAGTGGTGGGTTTTGTTGTGGTGGGATGACAGGTTCAAAGATGTTACCATCGTCCATGATGTCGGATGGCGAAGAGTTACAAACAAAAACACAAAGAAATAAGATAGACTAAAGAGAACCAAAAAATAAAAATAAAATCTTACTAGAAAGAAATCTAGCAAGTAGACCTAATAAAAAGAGATTATAACCTAGACAATAACTATTCCCCGGGCTGCGGCGCCAAAAACTTGATGCGTAGGGATTGCACCAGGCTTTACCTCTCGAGGGATCTCGAGAAGCTTACAACCCCCACCAGGCAGTGTACCTGATCGATGTAGTATAGTATAGTGACAAGTACCGGAGGATTGATCGTTCAGCTAGGAATAGTGTCGCTAGGATTAGAAAACCTAAAGACTAGGTCTAGAGATGAGGGATGATTCTTTTTGTATTTTTATATTTTTATGAAAGCAAGTAAAAATCTCGGGTTTGAAGGAGTTTGGCGGAATTAGTTGCTAGTCAACTAACCCAATACTAAAGATGCAATCAAAATAAAATACTAAAATGAAAATAAAACTAAATTAAACTAGAGTTGTGAGCAATATGTGGGAGAATTGTGTTTACTTAGATTTCACTACTCCCTAGATATCTTTTACAGGTTAATTACTTGTTATAGTTGCGTGGATGACGGATTGTGTTCCTTAATACCATTCATGGGGTGGCGTACTTACTTCCCCAATCCTATAAGCGCCTACTTCACTCCTATGTCGAGCCGGCTAAGAAGCTCCTAACATGGGATCACTAGAATTTGCTCATGCATTAAATACAACTAATAAAACCTAGTACACATTGGTTCATGTTTCCTAAGACGTTCAAGCATGTTACACAATGGAGATCTGCCAGTTTTCTTGAGCCTAACATTGAAATCATTCATCCATTACAACCATAAACAAGTAATCAACATATAATTAACATCTACGTTTCATTACATCTAAGCAAACACAAGATAGATCTAGCCTAGCATGCTGAAATCAAGACAAGCATAAGATATATTCAAACAACACATAGACATATTGAATGAATTAAGAGAAGACTTATCTTAATTGAACATGAAAGGATTCAAGGGGTGAAAACCCTCAAAAACACTGTAAAATACGACCTAGGGTTTACAAAGTTCGGTCCTAGTTTTCTCTACACAAGTCCCTCTCTAATGAATGAAAAATAGAAAACTATATATAGATTTTGATAGGTGACGGCGTCAAGAACAAATGTCTGACGCCGTCATCTCGCCGCCAAATAGTTTCTAGGACTGCCTAGATCTGGGTTTGATGCCGTCATGTATACTCCTTATGCAGGCCGTCACCATATTAACTCTTGACGCCCTTGTTGTGACGCCTTCAGGTTTTCACTGGGTCTTCATGGACTTTAATCTTGAGACCGTCATGATTTCCTTCTTGATGCCGTCAGGTACTGTTCTCAGCATGGAAAATTAAGTCTTTGCCGTTTTCTTCACTTTTATGCTCCAAAAACGTCCGAATTGCTTCCTTTTCCATAATTCACTCCCAAAGTACCTAAAATCACAAAAGGAACGATTTAGGGCAATATTTGATCAAATAAATTCAATTCCGGGCTTAAATGACCCCCTAAAAGTGGTTCATTTTTCGCCTCATCAATTAATATGTAATATTGTATGAATATTCTAGAATTAGTTAGGGATAATTACTTGTTGTTCAAGTATTGTAAACCGACTTAAGGATATCCTTGTGCCTATAAAAGGAGCCTTAAGAGGTATTAGTCGCATAAGAGTTTCATAGAGTTTTACGTGAAAAACATACAAGTCAGAGAAGTTGATATTAGTAAAGTTAGGGTTGTTAGTGAATCTGTGTAATCAAGCAGGTTCAAGTTTGGTTTAATATAAAAGTTCTTCTTAAGCTTTGTGTTAGTAGATTCCGCATACTTTACAAGGTCAAAACAGTGTTTCAATATTAATAGTGTTGAGTTTACTCAATATTGTTAAACCTTACAAGCTACAAAGTAGTTTGGTCAGAGTATATTGATCTAACAAGAAAACTAATAACAACAAAGCATAAATCTGGAAAAAAGCAAAAATAGCACGAAATGTACAAAAAAAAATAAAACCTAACTCACTTTGGTAGGAATCACGATTTCATTTAGCATATGCAACAAGCCTTTTAATCCAGTCGGTGTCCCGAGTGGACGAGTGAAGTCTCGTGAGGGTTTACAGGGAAAACACCGACAAAGTTCATTTAAAAACTAATACAAGGTTATAGAATGAAATGATTTGAAAAACAATTTTTGCATACAGGAGGAAGTTACGGCGTAACTTCTATCTCTGGGTTACGCCGTAGAAGAGTTAACCAGTCATCTTCTGTATTCTGGGGAATTACGGCTAACTTCTATTACTGGGTTACACCGTAGACAACTTCTACTAATCAATCCTAGATTGGTTTCACCTTCGATGCTCAACAGGAACCTTCACTTGACATCCTTTGTTGTGCGTACCTGCAAAATGTTATGCCAAACAATCCAAACCAACCCACAAATCCTAAAATCTAACAAAAAATGTTCAAAAGGTCTAAAAACAAAATCAAAAACTAAATCTAGGATAGAGACAAGTAGTCTCATGACGAGCAATTTTCTTTAATCTCCATGAGTCTTTAAGTTAGACTTCATTCTTCATCATCAACAGCCATCAATTGGACCTCTCCTATCATGTCCATTGCTTTCAACTTCACGGCTAGCTATCCTCCATCTCAACTTGTTCTTTCTGGCTCAATCCTGCACACTATCACATCCTAGTGCATTAAATGTGTAAAAATAATAAACATGAGCAACAAGCGAGATACAATATTCAATTTTAATAAATTTCATATAGGGTTACGGCGTAGTCCCATTACTAACTACGCCGTAACTAGGCCTATGAACAGGTTACGTCGTAACAACCATCACCATGTTACACCGTAGGTCCTATCAATGGTCAAAATTTTTTTTATAATAAGATCAAGTTATGGCGTAACCATTGTTACTAGATTACGCAGTACGTCAAGACAAAGGAAAATAAACATAGAATTTCAATCAAACAACCAAAAACACGAAGACCTTTCCCCGACAACAGCGCCAAAAACTTGATGCTGGATTTCTGACCAGGTCTTAATATTTATAAATTGTCGTTTACCTATGGTCTACCTTAATGCACTAACGGATAGTGTATCCGGTCGTGTGTAGATTAGTAACTCGTAAAACTGAGGTCGTCCCAAGAACGGTTGATTTCTAGTTGCTATAATTAAAACGATTAAAAGTTTTAATAAAATGATCAAATAAATGAAATTAAGTAATTGTTCTACGTGATCAATGGGATGGTTCTAAGGCAAACAACTAATTGCGATGATAATTGAAATTGTTTAATTCTCATATTAAGCTTCCTATCACTATAAGTGGGGCGGACATATATCACTAAGAATTGTAGGGTAAGGTCATCCTAGTCTATCTTCCCTTCCTATCGCCTCAGGAACCACATGCACTACCCCATGCTAGTAAGCCGAGGTTAGATTTTTGGTTGAGTCATTAAGTGCCACTACACGCTAGATCACAATCGGTAGAGATCCGGCCTTTCAGAATCTTAGGTCTCTCTAATTTCTTAAGTACCTCCTCTTGTAAGGTTGTCCTATGGTCAATTCTCACGCAAGGAAGTATGGTTAGTTTTCATCCCTCCTATTTCCTCGTAATCCATCAGGCTAGTGTCCTATGGTCAATTCTTCTAGCCTACTAACTCAATTAAGGTCTTAATTCAATTAAAGCTAGCGTAATGGATACAAACAAGCATATAATACTACCGAAACTAGGTCTCAAGAATGGACTAAGCATTCACACACTAATAGCAATAATTGAAAGCGTAATTTAAAGAATAAAAACCAAATAATAAATCATCCAATATAATTAATTAATTAATTGACTAGAGAAATTAATTAATTATAAGCCAGAAACAATTAAATATAACTCAAAATGAAACAAGACAACGATAAACAAGCAGAATCAAAATGATAGTGATTAATTATGAAACTGAAATAAATATTGAGTATCGAGATAAGTTACAAATCGTGCCAAATAAATCCTCCTGATCCGCTAGTTGAATACCGAGGCAAAACCCCGAAGGGTTTGCCTATTATAAAACCGACACCTGCTCCTCCTTGTCCTCTTCTGTCGGCGACAACAAGAAACCAATTGATATCTTTATCCTCGTACATGTGGCCCTATTTATAATAAATGAACTTTGGTCTTAGTACGGCTTAGGTCCTCAATCTTGCGCCACCTTTCATTCTTGGTCCTTGTAATCTTTTTCTTTTATTTCATTCGTATAAAACACTAAAAAGTGTTTTAAACTTCATGCCAACTTAACAACTTTGGTCCCTCATCATTCTTCAAAATATTATCATCAGTCCTTGAATTTAATAAACTTCATATAATTTTGCCGCATTTAGTCCCTGGACTTAACTCCTTCGCGCACACGTTATTAATTACGGCGTAACTAATTCACCAAGTTACGCTGTAACTCTTCTCCTTCGCGCCCACGTAATTATCTACGGCGTAACTAATTAGTCATGTTACGCTGTAACTCGTCGTCCATCAATACTTATCCACTGCGTAAATATCTCTATGGCATAGTCCAATTACTAACTACGCCGTAGTCTTCGTCAACACGAACTTATCCACTCGTACACATCTCTACGGCGTAGTCCAATCACTAACTACGCCGTAGTCCTCATAATTATATATCACGGCATAACTCGATCAATAGTTACGTCGTAAACTCTTCAATCTCATAAATTCATCTCAGTGTCCTAACTACGCCGTAACCTCACGCCATGGTTCCAGCGTAACCTTCATTACATAGAAAATTGGCCTCGATAGAATAGTTACGGCGTAGTCCATATTATCACATACGCCGTAATTTGTCATCAGAATATTCTTTACACTTGTTGGCCTTTTCTCATGTCTTTTCCGCTCCAACGCCTCATTTATCCTGACATGTCATATATGAACAATTATGAACGAATTAAGTATCATATTAATAACAAATGAGGCAATAAACACGGGAATTTGATATGCAAAATATCAGATTATTTGATGTTATCAATCACCTAGATAAGTTGTCCTTAGGACATACCGAGGAAGTAGAAAATAATATTAGTGACCTAGGAAAAGGTAGGGTTATAATCCAAAAAGACTATGATAGGTTAGAAACTGAATTAAGAAAAACCAGTAATTAAATTTCTATGTAACAAATAAGATATGAAGGATACTCTGATGAGGAAGTTACAACTCATGTTAAGCTTTCCACTCTAGAAATGATTATCGAGGACATTAGAAATAATCATAGGTCTGATATAAGGGATCTTTTAGATGCAATCCAAGAACTTAAGAATAGAAAAGAATCAAACTAGTAAGGTTATAGACTTATTTTTAAAATATAACTTAGTTATGCGAGTACTTGTTATGTTTTCACCCTTTAAGATATAGGAATAAATCGTAATAAAAGTTATAGTTTGCCTATTGATGAGACAAAAAGTATACCGCTTTTGGGGGGTCATTTAAGGCCAAAGTCGAGATTATTTGATCAAATATTGCCCTAAATCGTTTCTTTTGTCATTTTAGGCACTTTTGAGAAGAAATTTGGAAAAGGAAGCATTTTGGATGTTTTTGGAGCGAAAAAGTGAAGAAAACGACAAAGTCTCCAAAACATGCTGGAAACAGTACCTGACGGCGTCAAGAATTGCTCTTGACGGCGTCACGACTTGGAAAAGGGTTGGCTAAATAAAATACACGTGACGATCCATAAGATTTTTGAAGGAGTTCGTGATGGCGTCACCCTTTAAGGTGACCAAGGCAGTCATGTGTAAATGCAAAGAGAGATGGCCATCAGGATTAAAGAGTGACGGCGTCACGTGTTAATGAAGGTAGGCCATCACGTGTTAAATGAAAGAGTGATGGCCCAAAAGACTTTCTGAAGGGGTCACGTAGGCCATCACGTGTTAACTAGTCACAACTTGCGCACGCTGTAGCTGTTATTGTTTTGGCCATAACTTTTGCATACGAACTCGGATTTAGGCGATTTAAAAGCCCATGCGAAGAGGACAAAGAGATATATAATTTGGTGAAAAAATGGTGCTCACGCAGTCAAGTGTTAGGGCTGATGCCGTCAGATCGGGCCGGGCAGAAAATAACCTATAAATAAAACATCATAACTTCATTATTTGTAATCCCCCAACCCTAGGTCCGATTTTAGGGTTAGGTGATGAGTGCTCAAACACTCATCATTTTTGGTCAAATCTGAACTGCAAAACATACAAAAACACTCAGAAATGCATCAAAATACTGAAAATATTTCAAAATTGTGTTTTATATGTTTTAGATGCAAAATGAGCAAAAACAGATGAAAAACGAACAAAGTTTTCATAATTAGCAGTTTCAGTCCCCGAACTTTCAAAAATTAACAGAATTGGTCCCGAGCACACCATTGAAAAAAATAATAATAAAAAAAATAATAAAAAAATAAAAAAATCTATCGGTATTTTATATGACAAAAGACGGTGTTATAAATGACCAAACGGAGCTCGAACAAAGATCATTATTCAGTAAAATCGGATATGAGGAAAACGAGTATAAAAGAAAAAGGAATGAATGTCAACAAAAAAAAAGAAGTTTACTAGCTCAGTTGCAACAGTCACAGCCCAAAGTTATTAGCAGGCCCACTAGTGAAGAGTTGTAGTAGTAGCCCAGCGAGAAAAAGCCCAATCCCAGCCAAAAAGAGAAATGAAAAGGGCATAAGGGTGCGTGAGATTAACGCAAAGAAAAGAAGGAGGATAGAACCGGATCTGATATTTTTTTTTTTTCTTTCTCTTGGCATTGTAAGTTATTTTCTTTGTTTGGGTATTATTAGATTAGTTTAAATTCATGTTAATTAGTTAATGTTTGTATGAAACTTTGGTAATTTAAGGTATTAATCATCTATTGTTTTCTTACATCTCTCTTTAATTTCAAGTTTTTACATTAATGTTTTAGTTAATCTTTTTTTTTACCATCTTAATCTTCAATCTTCATCTAAAAAAAAATGTCTTGCAACATTTTTATAAAATTTCGTTTTTAATATCTTTATAAAAAAAAAGAAAAAAAAAAAAAAAACAAAACAAAAAAAAAAAAACAAAAGGAGCCGCCAATCCGACTGATGGGATTCGGCAATTCATTTTATTTTCATGCCATCAATATCAAATAATTTACTAATTAATTTATGTCTCATTCTCATTGTCTATTTTGTTTAGATATGTAGCAGCTCTTGATTTTCTTTTTATTCTGATCGAATGTTATTGTTAGATATAAAACAATATTTTCTTCCTAACTGTTTTAATGTAGTTATTATTATCCTTTCATTTATCTACAATCATTTTTATTATTGTTTTTACTCAAAAGTCTTGTTGTAGTTTCCTTTTGCATTAAATAGGTAACATTATGTCTATTTTTATAAGAAAAAAACTCATAGTTGAGAGTTTTGCGTCATTTTTATTTAACAAGTTTGAAAATTTTGCTTTATAAGAATGTCTTTTAGAATCAAATCTAGTTAATAGTTTTATAATTTTTTTTTTTTCGAACATCAATTTTGTTGAATCAATATCTTCCCACTTTTTAGTCAATCATTTTTGTTTTACATTAAATCTTAAGTTTTAGTCAAGTTCTTATTGCATAGCTAGCGAGATGATTGAAAAGTTTATTATGGAGCTATCGAGAAGAATTTGGGTATATGAGTCTAACGATGGGTAATTTTGGTATTGTTCGTGTTTATCTTTTCGATTCATTCGTCATTAACTCAAATTTGGTGACTTCTAATCTCTTTCAATTCTTTTTTTTATTATCTATTGTTTATTTCTATGTTTAAACATATTATGTTTATTTATGTTATTAGTATAGTTTTTATTATGTGCGAGTAGTTTATATATGTTAGTTTATAAATATGTTTACTATTGTTGGTTTATTTGTTATTGTTAGCTTAATTAGTATGTGTAGTGAGTAGATTTGATATATGCTTGCTAAGTGTTGGTTATTTGTGAAATTAAGTGAGAAAAGTTAGAAACTGTTTATTAGTAATCTTCGGTTACATGGATTGATTTTTGGTTAATTTGACGGGCAAATGCCATTAGAATTTTTGGTTATTTAAACAATAGGTCACACTTAATGATCTTTTCACCTCACTTGGCAAACATACTCTTTAATATTATCTTTTTAATCTATTTAGCCTTGTTTTTTAATTGTATTTTTTTTTTAATTTTTTTTATCGATTAGGACTTAGGAAAATTAGATTTGCGTTTAAAGGGTTAATTTTCCTCTATTAGGTTTTTAAGGCTTGTTATTTCTCGTTACGTATGCATTTTTAGTTTTTAAATATTTTTTAGTATTTTACTTTCACGTAATTATTCTCATAGCTTGTTTAAGCTATTTTGTCTTATCTTCCTAAGTTCACTCACTCATAACCCTTTTCCATTCATTTTCACCCGATCACAGAACCGTTTTATAACCATCACACCTCGTCGGGACATAACGACCCGGGGAAACACTGTATTCCACGGAGATTGACTCTAGGCAGTTTGACTTAGTTGACCATTCCTTGGTCAGTATAAGTTAGGTGGTTTGGCATCAATCAAAATTTTTGGCGCCGCTGCCGGGGAGGTTGTGCGCGTTTATCTAAACGGTTTTTCTGATTAGTGTCTTTGGAATTCGTTACATTGTACATTTATCCATCCTTGTTCATATTTTCATAAAAACAAAAATACAAAAAGATTTTCCTTCTCATTTGTACAAAATGTATTTCCAAAAACCCAAAAATATTCACCTTTACCCTCTCGCACCTTTGATTCTTCATCCCTACCCCTCCCAAACCATTTGATTCTTTCTATGTCTCATCCACACTTTCTGGTTTGCCAGTGGTGTGGTAGTTCTCATAATGGTGGTAATTGCCCCGGTTGTGGCATGGTAGAGTCAGGAAACGGGTCTGTCTATAACCAAGATCCCTATTCTTACCATGACACCACTGTTTCATTCCACCAGCTACCACATCATCAGTCTCAGCAGTTTTACTGTTGTGAATACTGTGGTGGTTCACACTACAGTTCTGATTGTCAATCGGGAAACACGCTTGTCTATGAGCAGTTTCCTGGTAACGATTATAACTCTAGCACTTATCACCCACAGCCACATCAGTTTTATTGTTGTGATTACTGTGGAGGTCCACACTCTAGCTCGGATTGTCAAACAAGGAATCCATTTCCTTGTAACAATTACGACTCTTCGTTTTCAGACCCACCTCTACAGTACGATATGATTCACACAACCCCTCATGATACTGAGCAAGACCTTTTATTAAAGGCTCTTGATATTTTAAAAGAACTTAAGGAGGAGTTGGTTACTACACCGTTTCGAGACTCTCGTGAGAAATCTATGGCAGAATTACTTGCTGAGGAACGAGAGACTAAAAACGAATTGAGCGTGGAAGAATTACTTGTCTTAGCACAAGCAGCTATAACACGTGCCAAATTTCGTCAAGCTGCTCTTCTAGACTGTGATAATGATAGTGATAATGAGGACACCCTTGATATCCTTCAATTTTATAAGGGTTCCTCAGATTCATCAATTGTGATTCCTTCCATTGAAAATCAGGGAGAAAGTAATGAGACAGGGAAATTACTAGCCGTTGAACAAATGGAACTTGAAAATTCCATGAATGCTAGCTCCTCTCATCTCCCTCAGTCTGTTGTTATCACACCCGAAGTTCACACTCACTCTCTAAACATGGGGGATGAGCATCTTAGCACTGTTCCTAATAAGGAATCGGACGAATTAATAAAGTCTAGTGTTGATATCCTTGTCCCAATCCCGAGAGAGTCACAGGGAACTTTGGATCATGTATGTGATATTCCTTCACCTCTTGAGTGTTCAAACGATCATTTTGAGACTTTCTCAGATTTTAATGATGATTGTACATCTCATGGAGACATTGAGTATATTGAGGCATCAATCCCTCAGTCTGATGTTGATCCTCTTCTTGAGGAGTTCGCTGATGAACTTGCTCACATCGATCTACTTTCATTGGAAAGTGATGATGGTCTCCTTGATTTCCAAGCCGATCTGGGAGAAATTGAAAGTCTCCTATCTCATGATCCGTCACTCACTTCTTATCCCAGCAGTCCAACAGAGAATAATATTCACTTTGTTCCCGAAACATTCAATACCACTCTCACCAATCCTCTATTTGAATTCGATTCTGAATTCACTTTGATTTCTGATAATCCACTCTTTGGTACTCAGATTGAGGATTGTGATGAGTCTATTCCGGAACATGAGTTCCCTGATTCACATCTTGTGAATGATTCTCTTCATGAGGAGTTCTCCGGTGAACTCGCTCATCAGTTTGATTGCCCGGGGGAAGATGCACTCAATCTTGAGGATTTGCAAATTCCCACCCACCCTCCCGGGATGTTTTTGAGCTTAACCCGTGTAATCCAAACTCAGGCTAATGAGCCTGCTCTCGAGGAAGAAGATCAAATCATGATTTTCGTCATGGTTTTCTTCCTTTTCTTCACCTATAAGGTGACTTCTTCTCTTCTTCACTCCTTCGGGAATGAAGATACCATCTTTGATCCCGGCATTTTCATTTATCATTATTTTGAGCCAGGGTCTGTATATCTCATCGGTGTGGAACTTTCACGTGCTTCAAATGTTTATCCAAACATCTTGAATGAAAGTCCGATGGAGATTCCTTCTTCCACATCATGCTTCCCCAAGGACAAATAAATTCGGGGTCGAGTCAAGCTAGCGACTCGGTAAACAAAAACAATAGCATGCATATAGGGTTTTCACCCTAAGTGTGGGGGAGTCCCCCATGCTATGATTACATATGAAGTGAAAATACAAAATGGTGTTTTCCACGCTCAGCTTGTAATGTTGCCCTTTTACGTTCAAAATGTCGGCATAATAGCCGGGATTTTGAATATTGAGGACAATATTCATGCTTAGTGTGGGGGGGTATTCGCTATTCTAGCGAATTTTATCACATTTTACTATATAATACCCCCGTTTTTGCCAAAATTTCAAAAATTTTAAAATTTTTTTCACTGGTGCTTCAAAATTTTTTGTGGTAATCAGTCCGCCTTGTCTAAGCGACAAAAGGGATTGGCTAGTCCAGGAGCAAACGGCTCTTGGTAAAGACAAACCAAATCCGTTGACGGCTGGCAATTTGCCCAAAATTGTATGGTTCATCAACTCCCCGAAAACAAATGAGTTGGCTAGCCCGCAAGATTATGGCTTGTGGTAAAGGCCGTGGAAAATCCATAATTGGTAATCAGCTCACCAAGATGTTGACTATTCCATCAAGAGCTGGCTAGTCCAGAAGCAAACGGCTTTTGGTAAAGACTAATCAAATCCGTTGACAGCTGGTGGTTTGCTCAAAATCACACGGTTATCAGGTGTGCCACAGTTCTTACACCTGGCTACTCCAGAAGTGATGGCTTTTGGTAAAGAGTTTAAAATCCATCAAGTTTTCAAAACAATTTATTGCTAGGGACTAGCAATAGTTTAGTGTGGGGGATTGATGAGTGCTCAAACACTCATCATTTTTGGTCAAATCTGAACTGCAAAACATACAAAAACACTCAGAAATGCATCAAAATACTGAAAATATTTCAAAATTGTGTTTTATATGTTTTAGATGCAAAATGAGCAAAAACAGATGAAAAACGAACAAAGTTTTCATAATTAGCAGTTTCAGTCCCCGAACTTTCAAAAATTAACAGAATTGGTCCCGAGCACACCATTGAAAAAAATAATAATAAAAAAAATAATAAAAAAATAAAAAAATCTATCGGTATTTTATATGACAAAAGACGGTGTTATAAATGACCAAACGGAGCTCGAACAAAGATCATTATTCAGTAAAATCGGATATGAGGAAAACGAGTATAAAAGAAAAAGGAATGAATGTCAACAAAAAAAAAAGAAGTTTACTAGCTCAGTTGCAACAGTCACAGCCCAAAGTTATTAGCAGGCCCACTAGTGAAGAGTTGTAGTAGTAGCCCAGCGAGAAAAAGCCCAATCCCAGCCAAAAAGAGAAATGAAAAGGGCATAAGGGTGCGTGAGATTAACGCAAAGAAAAGAAGGAGGATAGAACCGGATCTGATATTTTTTTTTTCTTTCTCTTGGCATTGTAAGTTATTTTCTTTGTTTGGGTATTATTAGATTAGTTTAAATTCATGTTAATTAGTTAATGTTTGTATGAAACTTTGGTAATTTAAGGTATTAATCATCTATTGTTTTCTTACATCTCTCTTTAATTTCAAGTTTTTACATTAATGTTTTAGTTAATCTTTTTTTTTACCATCTTAATCTTCAATCTTCATCTAAAAAAAAATGTCTTGCAACATTTTTATAAAATTTCGTTTTTAATATCTTTATAAAAAAAAAGAAAAAAAAAAAAAAACAAAACAAAAAAAAAAAAAACAAAAGGAGCCGCCAATCCGACTGATGGGATTCGGCAATTCATTTTATTTTCATGCCATCAATATCAAATAATTTACTAATTAATTTATGTCTCATTCTCATTGTCTATTTTGTTTAGATATGTAGCAGCTCTTGATTTTCTTTTTATTCTGATCGAATGTTATTGTTAGATATAAAACAATATTTTCTTCCTAACTGTTTTAATGTAGTTATTATTATCCTTTCATTTATCTACAATCATTTTTATTATTGTTTTTACTCAAAAGTCTTGTTGTAGTTTCCTTTTGCATTAAATAGGTAACATTATGTCTATTTTTATAAGAAAAAAACTCATAGTTGAGAGTTTTGCGTCATTTTTATTTAACAAGTTTGAAAATTTTGCTTTATAAGAATGTCTTTTAGAATCAAATCTAGTTAATAGTTTTATAATTTTTTTTTTTCGAACATCAATTTTGTTGAATCAATATCTTCCCACTTTTTAGTCAATCATTTTTGTTTTACATTAAATCTTAAGTTTTAGTCAAGTTCTTATTGCATAGCTAGCGAGATGATTGAAAAGTTTATTATGGAGCTATCGAGAAGAATTTGGGTATATGAGTCTAACGATGGGTAATTTTGGTATTGTTCGTGTTTATCTTTTCGATTCATTCGTCATTAACTCAAATTTGGTGACTTCTAATCTCTTTCAATTCTTTTTTTTATTATCTATTGTTTATTTCTATGTTTAAACATATTATGTTTATTTATGTTATTAGTATAGTTTTTATTATGTGCGAGTAGTTTATATATGTTAGTTTATAAATATGTTTACTATTGTTGGTTTATTTGTTATTGTTAGCTTAATTAGTATGTGTAGTGAGTAGATTTGATATATGCTTGCTAAGTGTTGGTTATTTGTGAAATTAAGTGAGAAAAGTTAGAAACTGTTTATTAGTAATCTTCGGTTACATGGATTGATTTTTGGTTAATTTGACGGGCAAATGCCATTAGAATTTTTGGTTATTTAAACAATAGGTCACACTTAATGATCTTTTCACCTCACTTGGCAAACATACTCTTTAATATTATCTTTTTAATCTATTTAGCCTTGTTTTTTAATTGTATTTTTTTTTTTAATTTTTTTTATCGATTAGGACTTAGGAAAATTAGATTTGCGTTTAAAGGGTTAATTTTCCTCTATTAGGTTTTTAAGGCTTGTTATTTCTCGTTACGTATGCATTTTTAGTTTTTAAATATTTTTTAGTATTTTACTTTCACGTAATTATTCTCATAGCTTGTTTAAGCTATTTTGTCTTATCTTCCTAAGTTCACTCACTCATAACCCTTTTCCATTCATTTTCACCCGATCACAGAACCGTTTTATAACCATCACACCTCGTCGGGACATAACGACCCGGGGAAACACTGTATTCCACGGAGATTGACTCTAGGCAGTTTGACTTAGTTGACCATTCCTTGGTCAGTATAAGTTAGGTGGTTTGGCATCAATCATTAGGGTAGGTGTTTTTCCAGCAACTTAGAGGGTTTCAATCACTCCATAAACATCTTGTATTGGTTTGTTGATTCTATCTTAATTATGTCTTTCATTGTTATTGTTGATTGTTCTCCATTCATTATGCTTGGCTAATTCACCTTGTGTCTAATGATTGTGTGAAACTTGTATATAACTGATTAGATCTTATTGATTCCTTGTTGATGTTTGTGTCAATCTTCATCAATTAAGGCGTGACACTTCAATAGGTCTAGTTGATTTAGTTTATAATTATTGGTTCCTATTGTTTCTTGTTTTGATTGAATGTTTATCGATGTTAGGATTAAGAAAACTGGCAGACTTCCTATTGGTAACTTGCTTGAACGTCTTAGGAAACATGAATCGGATGTGTACTACGATTAATTGGTTGTGTTTAATGCATAAGTGACTATTGGGGAGGCCATGATATGATACTGGGTGTCTGTCATTGGAAGAGATAGAAGCGTATAGAGTTGGGGAAATTTGTAAACACCCCCACGAATGGTATTAAGGAATACAACCCGTCAATTAAAACAAGGTGTGACAATTCAATATGTAGAATTAGATAGCTAGCAAGGAGTAATACATTACAGGTAGACATGCTTTACTTCCCTTGTAGAACCCTAGTTTACTTTTCTTGCATATTAGTTTAATTGGTAGTTTTTGGGTTAGTTGATTAGCAACTAATTCCGCTCCTCCTTCCAAAACCGAGATTTTACTTGGTTTCATTTAAAATATAAAAATACAAAAAGAATCATCCCTCACCTCTAGACCTAGTTAGATTAATTTCAATCCTAACGAACACTATTCCTTGAGAGGTAAAACCTTTTGCGAAGGCGCAATTCCACGCATCAAGTTTTTGGCGCCGCAGCCCGGGGAATAGTTATTATTTAGGTTGAATTTTATTTTAATGAGGTCTACTCATTAGATTCATATCAAGTGAGATTTTTATTTTGTTTTTTTTAGCGTTCTTGTAGTCTATATTTTTCTTTGTGCCCTTTGTTTGTAAAACCATTTTCAATTGTCACTATGGCGGACGAAATCCCATTTAGATCACTGACAATAGAGGAACAATTATATTTCACTAATAGATTTGCTTCTTATCATTCCAATGAATTTTTGTGTGATCTTAGTGACATCCAAGAGGAGTTGGGAGTAAAGTTAGATGGGTTTGATGAATTCTATGCATGTGTGATTTCTATTAGACGGTCATTATCGTGAACAATTCCTTTTAGTGAGACCCGTTGGATGAATTTTGAGAAAAACTTCCTAACCATGACCCATAAGTTCAACGAATTGTGGATTCGTATGAGCAAGATGACCTAGTTTCTAAGAACATGAACTTAGATTCAAACCAAGATTATGAGATGGTTAGTGTTGAACTACCTAGTTGCATGAGCGGGATAGATTTCACCAAAACATACGATACACATGAGGTTAGAGTTGAGCCACCTAGTTGTATGTCATGGTTAGGGGGCAAAAGACTCACTATCCACCTGAGATACCAAATCCACCAACAAAACTGATCTCCAATCAAATTAGATAACCTAACAGACCCTTAGAAAATTGCTCAAAAGCTGATGAGCAGGGGAAGAAAAGCTCAAACAGTCAACTTATAGGCTAATTTCAAATAAGCTATTGGGTTTCAAACCCAATTTTTCTTTTTTATTTTGTTTCTCTGACTGTTAAACTTGTAAAACTATCAATCCAAAGGTGTTTCCAAATAATAATAAATCCTAGAGACTTTAATCAAGTTTAACCAAAAACTGAGTTGTAATTTGTTTTTGACTTTTTGTTTTGACTAATTTGAATTTTAGATAAACCTGAATGATTACTACAGATGTATTAAGCTATGAAATGATTGAATTAAGCAAACTCAACTCCTAATGCAACTAAATCTAATGACTATGCAACTTAAATAATTAACTGATATGCAACAAATTTATGAAACAAGATAATGTTGACTTTTCTGTAAATAACAACTGTTATTATGCTAAATTAAGTCTAATGCAACCTAAGTGTTTATCCTAAACCACTATTACTTTCTGAAATGACACTGAGACCAGCAAGGCACAATTAACCAAACACCCTATAAGTGACAGTCTTAACCAATAGCTTACTCAAGTCTACTCCAACCAAATCCAAACTCAAACTCAGTTACCAATAGATCAAATCTCACCAATCAAACTTAAAAATACGGATCTCTGATTGAGGTAAAAGCGGTGAACTAAAATCAACCACGGATGTGGTCAACATAGCCAAACTCCTTAGGCTCAAATCTCCGCGGAAGTATAGGGTTTCCCCGGGTCGTTATGTCCTGACGAGGTGTGATGGTAATTAAAACGGGTTTGTGATCGGGTGAATTTGGACAGGAAAGGGTTTGAGATGATTAAACTAAGGAAATACGAATGAGAACGATGTAAACAAACTATATTAACAATAACGCGAAACCTAATTAACCTAAAACGTAATCTAAAAACTTAAAATCAGAATTTGCTTATAAATAAGCAGAAAAATAAGCCAAACGGCTTAAATAGAAGCTATCACTTTATTTATGTTTTTGGTTTTTCTTTATTTTACAAACTACTTTTACTAACGTAACCTAAATTTAAAAACGTAAAAGTTATTTAAATAAAACGCGAGTTAAAATTAAAATAAACCCGAGTGCGCGAAATAATGTGAAATTTGAGCTACACTAACCCTACGGACATGAAAATTATATTTTTATGAACCTAATGATAAAAGAAAATTTTGTGAAAAAGAAAATTATTTTTTAGACTTATTAATTATTTATGATTAATTAAAAACTATTTTTAACTTTTTAATAATACATTAAAAATTAAGAAAATATAAAATAAACCTAGAAAAATGAAATTATAATTTTGAAAAATCTAAAATATTATAAACTTAATTTTAAAACAGAAAATATATTTATTACATTATTTATCTATTTATTATTAATTATTTATTATTTATTAATTACTAAAACTACTTTTGATTTATTAAAAATACTAAAAAGGCAAAGAAAAATCTGAAACTTTTAGGAAAATTCTAAAATACAATTAAGGACTTAAGAAAAATAAAATATACTGAAAAAGAAATCAAAATAAGCAAAATGGGCAATAAGCACTTACAAATAAGCACTTAAAAATAAGCAAACAATGCAAATAATTATTAAAAGCTAGAGTACACTACAAATAACTTATATGAGCTTGAAACAACTAATCTCAACCAAAGAAATGCTCAGAATAAGCTAAAACTAGCAAATAAGCAAAAGCACAAATCCCTAAACCAACCAGTCCACTGGGCTGAATTGGAGGCCAAAATAAGCTAGGGCAAAAGCTCCCAGACCCAATATAAGCCTGGAATCCACTAGCCAGCTGTATGGGCTTTTCAGAAAGCCCAAAAGCTTAAGCTAAGGTGGCCTATGGAACAAGCTAGGGACATGCAAATGTTGGCCTGTGGTCACTGATTTTGATGGTCACAAAAGGCAAGCACAATAAATAAGCTACTGTTGGGCAAATAAGCTACAACCAAGGAACCAAAAGAACAAGTTCAGCTTTAAACTCATGCAAACATAACAACATCATTCAATAACCAAGGATTGATCAAAAGGAATTCAAATAAGCTCAATGCTTATGCAAAGCTTAATATCCATCAGTTGAGGTTTTAGGCTAAAATGAGTTTTTCGAAAACTTAAGCTACCCAAATTGAGCACAAGCTAGAACCAGTCTCAAACACAAACTTGCATAGGTCCAAACTATCCTAAATGAGTTTAAAACAACAAACATTAAAGCAATACATAAGCTGAAACATGTATCAAACAAGCTCAATCCTAACTGAGCTACAGCAGAAATGGGCAACTAGGGGGGAAACTTAAGCTAACCAACAAGCAATATAAGACAAGATAAGCATGGACCAAGCAAATTGGGCTAACCAGCTTTTCAAATCACCAATATCCAAAGAAAATGGCCAAAGGGTGAACTAGATATGGTCTTTGGAAAATTGGGTCAAAACTGGGAAGGCTGGGTGCAGGGCAATACAGAGGCCTGCAGCCCTGTTTGAGCCCTCAATAAGCCACCAATAAAATTCAAAAAAATAAGATGAGGGTGAGTCTTTAAAGCCAAGCTGGGTGACTTTACCATGTAACAATTTCAGACCCTACTTCCAAACAGAAAAATCAGAACAGTTCATCCCATATTGGAAAAAACTTAGAACATGTAATTTTGACTTTTATTGGTTTTCATTAAAAGTTGACTAAATTGAGATTTAGATTGTCCTAAGTGACTAAATCTGTTGTAATAAGCTATAAGGTGACTGAAATAAGCTAAAGTACCAATTAATACAACTAAATGAATGGAAATGCAATCTAAAATTCTAACAGTGAATGCAAATAGGAAAGGATAAGTGGAATTTGACTTTTACTTGAAAACTACCAATTTCAAAACCTTGACTGAGCTGAGTTAAACCGAAGAGTAATGTCTAAGCTATCTTCTATAAATATCAACCACAGCAATTCAGTTGAACAAGCAATGCCAAACACCCCTTAATGGGCAACTGAATTGGATTTTTATAGGTTTTGAGTGAGATTAAGCTATCCAACTAATGTAAACTGATTAACTAGCCTAAATTACTTATTTAAAAGCTAAAGTGACAGAATGGGAAATACTAAGTAAGCTATAACAACCTTATACTAATTAGAGCTAAAACATGTACTAACAAGCAAATGTCAGATTAGGCAAATGCAAACACTAAAATAAGCAATAATCAAATAGACATAAGCACTAGTATATACAGAATAAGGTACTAATGAGCATGAGTGAAAAGATAAGCAGTGGGATTAAGCAGTACTAAATTAGCAGAATACAAATAAGCTAAAACAACAATTTAGAGAATTAATTTCCAAACTTTGAAATTTTTCATTAACTGGAATTGCAAATTACATCACAAACTTAAACAAACTTAATTAAACTAAAACATAATTAACCCATTTTACACTAAAACTACCTACTCTAAAATCCTAATGCCAAAAAATGGCTTACAAAATGGACTATTTATATATGAAAAACTAGGGCTTCATTGGGTCCCCTTGTCATCTTCTGAGCCTCTTTTCATCAAATCCCATCCATTCGTTTACCTGATATCATCTCAGCCATTAAAACCAATTGGCGGGAAAAATGGGTATTATAACCATTTGGCAGATAGCTTGTTGGCAGGGAGCAAGAATTGGAGTTTTGTGGAGGAAAGTTACAATAGGGTGAAGTGTTGGTGAATAGGTTTCAGTGGAGAGTGATGATGGTGTTGGGGCTTGGCAGGGTAGGGTTGCAGGTTGTTTTGGAGGGAGGTGGAGGCTGAGAGAAAAGGTCAAAAGGTTTGACCTAGTGGGATTAAATAAAATGGGGGGGGGGGGGGGAATATGGGTGGTTTTATTTATGTGGTGTAGGGTTTTGGTTAATGGGCCACAGGTTATTCATGGACTGGGCTTGGGTAGATTAGGGTGGATTGGGTTTGTGGATGTATTGGATTTGGTGGTAAATAAGGTGTTTTGTTTGGTTTGTTAACTAATAAAGTACAAGGGCCAATTGTGTAACATGCTGAAAATGCAGGGACCACTTCTTCCAAAATTCCAAACTTGCTACAAGGGCCACTCTTGCCAAAATATAATTCCACAAGGACTCTTTATGATAATTTTTCCATTTTTAACACCCGGGGACTAAAGCTGTCAAGTTTGAAACCTAAAGGACCTGTTTTGACATTTTTGCATTTTTTAACTTTCAAGGGTAAACTTTGTCACTCATTGATTCCTAGGGGACTGTTGTTGACTTTTCTTCAAGATTTTTTTCCCAGGGACCAATTCTGCCATTTTCTGAAGTTCAGGGACCAAACTTGTAATTTTCCAAAACTTTTGGGATTTTTCACTAAAGGACTAAATATGACATCTGATGATTTTAAAAGGACATTTGGTGATAATTTTCCATATTTTGAATGACCAGGGACTAGTTTTGACATTTTATGAAAGTTGGGGGACTGAAACTGCCAAATTTGCAAACTTTATATGTTTTTCATCTGTTTTTACTCTTTTTGCATCTAAAACATATAAAACACAATTTTGAAATATTTTCAGTATTTTGATGCATTTCTGAGTGTTTTTGTATGTTTTGCAGATCAGATTTGACCAAAAATGATGAGTGTTTGAGCACTCATCAATCTCAAAAGCAACTTAAACACAGAAACTAGACAACACAGATTCAAGGCAAAATAGTCAATGAAACACTACCAATCCAAACACAAACAAGTCTAAATGATGAAATAGACCACAACTACACTACTTATGATGCAAATAATGCAAATAAACAGGAACCATAACACTAAAACAGATCTAAACTACTTATTATACTACTGATGCAATGGAAGTTTAAAATGAACACTTACAAACTCAATACCCCCTCAGCAAAACAGAGGGGGTTTCACTATGCTTGCCTGTCTCTAAGACAGGCCATAAGCTCCTTAATGGTTGTCCCTTACTCTCAATAAGCTAAGCTTAATTAATAAGCTGATGTAGTTGACTTACTTTGACCTTTTTTGAATTATAAGAGAAATTGACTAGATAAACTCACAAACAGCTATATGGAACCTGATATAAGCTTATATAAAGCAGTAAATAAGCTATTTGAAACTTGAAATTATAATTAAAACTATATATATATATATATATATATATATATATATATATATATATATATATATATATATATATATATATATATATATATATTTCTGATTTTTTTTGTTTTTTTTTTGTTTGGATTGTAAGTATAAATTGCAACAGGACTTTAAATGAAAATGTAAACAATCTAAATCAATAAATTTAAACTAATCAATAAGGTAAACCGCTGAAATCAAAATAAGAAATAGAAATAAGACAATAAGCTGAGAAAATAAAACTTGATTATATTAATTTTAAGAATTCAGTACAAAGATTTGAAAGGAAAATACAAAAAGCATAACACTAAACAAATTTTGAAACCCTAAAACTACTCACCATATCTGTGACTAGAGGGGGGTATATATACTTGAAGAGGTGAGGTCCTTGGATGCTTCTAGTGATACAGCTCAACAATCCGTGTCATCTTGTGTTTCTTTGAGTCATTCTCGTCCCTTAGATCACCCTTGGTACTCAATCCTTAATCCATAGCCCTAGGATCATGATTGCCTAATCGTTTTACGCGTAAAAGCACATGGATCACTGACATGGCAGGCCTGCCATGTCAGTATCTTCAAGAAGCACACGTACAATACCTCAATTACCCTTAATTACTGTGAAATGGGGAGTTACTTTTGTGAACAGTAATTAGGGTTCTAACTTTTCTGGGTAAATATGAAAATGCGAATGGGGATTTTTATTATTAATATGTTTGATCGGATCTTTGACTGGGGAAAGGTTTGGATCGGGTATAGGGGCTGGGTGGACTGAGTAGTGTGTAAAGAGGTATTGGGCTTATGTTTTTATGGGCTTGTGTTAATATGGATTTAATACTTGTAGATCCGGTTTGAAAATGTAAGGTTAATATTAAACATAAGGACCAATGTTATATAAATGAATTTCATAGGGACTAATTATGTAAATTCCCAAAAGTTTCTTCCAAGGGCGTATGTTGTAATTCTTTGATTCAGCAAGGACCTCTTTTTGATTTTTCTCCCAAGGGACCATTTTTGCCTAACTCTGAAAGTGTAGGGACTAAAATTGCCAATATCTCCAAACTTTGTCTAGGGACTAAATATGTAACTTTGTGAATCTGTGAGGACTTCTTATGTAATTTTGAGCTTTCTTTGATTACTTTGCTTCCCCGGCTCCGGCTTTTGACCTTTTTCCAATCTCATGCTCGTTTTTGTCGGTTTTGGCTTTGTTCTTTGTTCATTTCTCACATACCCGTACCTGCACATACGCAAATACAAAAACACACATTCTCTTGGCATATTTGGTTAGTATTTGATGTATTTGGTCTGATTTAAGGATAAAATGGATGTGTGAAAAAGCACACATCAAAATCCCCCAGACTAAGGTATTGCCATGTCCTCACGCAATGTCATCACCTCACGCTTAAGAGATAAATAATTTCAAATGCTCTCTTTACTGACGTTGTAAAGTAGCAATGATGTTCAAAAGAGATATTAAAATCATTTATTCTAGAAAATGCTCCGTTTTCCGATTTTCATGAATAATAACTACTACTACTCTTTTTGTTCTTTTTCATTTATATATGTGAATGTGACGGTTTGCCTTGACTTTCATTATCAATTCTTATCTGTTGATAACTTTCAGGGTCAACGAGTAGAAACATTTCTCACAGAGAAGAGACCATACGGATAGAAATCGTCATCCTTGATTTTTCGCAAGCCCCCAAACTAAGCGTAAAATCGAAATCATTGTTTATCTACAAGTTAGATGCTAACACTACCCACAAAAGTTACTTGTGTCATTACCTCTTGTTCCCAGTTCGTAAGTTTTGTATCTCAAGATTTTAATTTTGTGAGAAATGAATTGCTTCATATTTTCTCATTTTGATATTTATTAGTCCGATAAGAGCACAAAATTTGAACGCTAAGTAGTTTCCAAACTTTCCCTCGAAAACCCCTGCATACTGAAATCGGGTCCACATGAAGGTCTCTGATTTAACATGATTTGTGGGGGCCCCGTTTTTATTTACGACCGAGACATCCCATGTTTGAGACCCGAAACGGAAGCTTTTTATTAGGGAAACCCCCGGAGTCGAAGCTTGGCATTTTTGCATAATTATAAGCACTTTAATAATATTTGGTCCTTACCTTTATTTCTTTTACAACAACGGTTTAAGAGCCACCAAGATGTAAGAGCTTTATTATGACTTTGGATTTATATCCGCTGCTTTTTATAGCTTTGGATTCCTCTTCCTTTTTATTTGGTTTTGGATTATTATTATTGATATTCATAATCATATTCCAAACCCCGAGTCCTACGGCCTTTACTAAGATCACAATATCGGCTGTGAACCGGCAAGATGCAATAGTCTATTTCACCATAGCACTGGCAATACCCCTATGTGTACCAAACCCCCATATGCAGAGATTTTGTTGGGAACGAGAAAAAACTAAGTATTGCCCAAACCCCATACACTTAATTAATCCTAGAGATCTATTATTATTGGTGTGCAATCTTGTGGGAACAAAGAGGCCACAAGTACCTTTCGTAGGCTCTAAAGAGATCCAACAATTCCACGTTTAGAACGAAACTTGTAAATAAACTCTATCATTCCTCGATCTCAGCAAATTTAAAATCCCAAATAATGAGATCCGCGAATGCTTAGCCATAATCTTTTGATTATATTGGTTAAGGGAGACGAGCTAGGGCTCAACACGCCCGGTCAAGTCGAAACATTTATTTCTACTCTCGCTGGTAAGAAAGTCAAAACAAGGTGTCAAAACTTATTATTACTTCATATATCATTCATTTTTTTTTAATAAAGAGGTGACAAAAATTAAAAATTTTGGTGGAAAAACGGAGTTGCATAAGTTAACGGCTCAGACGAAGGTTCAAGGTCAAATCGAATCGAAGATTCATCCCCCCCGGACTAAAGTGAAATATTGTCCTCAATGTTTTAAGGGTACGTGTAGTCTTACGTAATATCTAAGGCCGTTTATTAAGTATGCCAAGAGATAAACGCTAGTCGATAAGATTTTGGATATGGTGAATTTCCGAAAGAGCAGCGAAGAATGAGACTCGAGTGGAGAGAACGACAAACCACGAGCACGAGAGTCCTCAAACTTTGGGGAAATTCCTAAACATTCACAAACAACCACAAAAACACGAGTTTGGAAAGGGTCACCCCCCTCACGTCACGTTACTTAAGAAAATAGAAAATAAAGAAAATGAAATGGATAAGCATGAGGTACCTCCCACGAAGCGCTTGTTTTTTATTACCGAGTCACATGAGCTTAACTCGATCCCCGAATTTAGTTATCCTTAGGGAAAGTTTGGAGATCCGGGACAACCATAGGTGGTATGTCCCCTCCGAAGTAATGTTTAAGACGATGACCATTCACCTTAAAGTTGGGACCATTAGATTGAGCTAGCTCAACGGTTCCATAAGGAAAAACTTAGGTAATGGTGAATGGTCCAGACCAACAGGTTTTTAACTTGCCTGAGAAAATCTTCAATCGAGAATTGAAAAGAAGGACTCGATCACCAACATTGAAGACGCGATCTTTAATCTTAGCATCATGAATCCTCTTTGTCTTCTCTTTGTAGATCAAAGAATTCTTATAGGCTTGATCACGAAGCTCGACTAATTCATTTAATTGAACTTTACGATGATCACCCATGGTTTAAAGGTCAAAATTAGCATGTTTCAAGGTCCAGTAGGCCTTGTGCTCAAGTTCAAAGGGCAAATGGCAGGCCTTCCCGTAAACCAACTTGTAAGGAGTGCACCCAATGGGTTTTTTGTAAGCGGTACAGAAAGCCCATAATGCATCATCTAACTTATCAGCCCATGAAGCACGATGTTCACCTACGGTCCTCTCTAAAATTCGTTTTAAGCCACGATTGGAGACCTCAACTTGACCACTTGTCTGTGGATGATATGTTGTAGAAAGACGATGTGTGACACCATATTTGAGCATAACTTTAGCGAATTGGTCATTACAGAAATGGGTCCCACAATCACTTATAATAGCACGAGGTGCACCAAATCGGGCGAAGAGACTTTTAAGAAATTTTACTACAACTCGGATGCCATTGGTGGGGAGCGCTTTCACTTCAACCCATTTAGAGAAGTAATCGACAGCCAAGAGTATATATTTGTTACCACGAGAAGACGGGAATGGACCCATGAAATCGATACCCCAGACGTCAAAAATTTGACAGACTTGGATAGCATTTTGAGGCATCTCGTCTCTCTGAGAAATTTTTCCTTGACGCTGGCAAGAATCACATGATTTAACCAACTCATGGGCATCCCGATAAATCATCGGCCAATAGAAGCCGAAATAAAAAACATTCTTAGAGGTGAAGTTGCCTCCATGATGTCCCCCCGTGGGTCCATTGTGGCATGCCATGAGAATTTCAGCGGCTTCTTTACCGTGAATGCACCGCCGGATCACTTGATCCGCACAAATTTTAAACAAGTAGGGGTCATCCCAGAAATAATGCTTAACATCTTTGAAGAATTTTTTCTTTTGTTGGAACGACATCCCTTTACGAATGAAATTCCTCGCATAGTAATTCGCAAAGTCGGCGAACCATGGGGTACTAGGATCATTATGTAATAAACTCCCCAGTGTCTCGAGAGGAAATGCTTCGTTAATTTCCTTTTTCTCGAAAGCACTTTGATGCGGATTCTCTAAACGCGAAAGGTGATCAGCAGCAAGGTTCTCAGCTCCCTTTTTGTCTCGAATTTCAACATCAAATTCTTGAAGGAGTAGAACCCACCGCATCAAGCGTGGCTTAGCATCTTGCTTTGCCATTAAGTACTTAAGAGCCGAATGATCCGTATACACTATGCTTTTCTTCAAGAGTAAATAAGGTCGAAACTTTTCAAAAGCGTAAATGACGGCTAACATCTCTTTCTGAATATTTGTATAATGGTATTGAGCATCGGTCATTGTTTTACTAGCATAGTGTATCAGTTGAAAATGTTTTGACTTGCGTTGCCCCAGGACTGCACCAATGGCATAATCCCTCGCATCGCACATTAGCTCAAAGGGCAAATCCTAATCGGGGGCAACTAAGATAGGAGCCACCGTTAACTTCTTTTTAAGAATATTAAATGCTTCGATGCATTCATTTGAGAAGATAAACGGAGCATCTTTTTCAAGCAAGTGGGTCAGGGGCCGGGCTATCTTAGAAAAATCTTTGATGAAACGTCGGTAAAAACCGGCATGACCGAGAAAACTTCTAATTCCTTTAATGGTTGTGGGATGAGGTAATTTTGAAATCACGTCAACTTTAGCTCTATCGACCTCAATCCCAGATTTAGATATCTTATGGCCGAGGACAATGCCCTCTTTAACCATTAAATGGTACTTCTGCCAATTTAGAACCAAGTTGGTGTCTTCACACCGTTTCAGCATTCTTTCTAAATGGGAGATGCAAGAAGTGAAAGAATCTCCATAAACAGAGAAATCATCCGTGAAAACTTCCATGGTTTTCTCGATCATACACCTTGGGAACGTGCCTGGAGCATTGCATAAGCCGAAAGGCATACGTCGATAGGCAAACATTCCGTAAGGGCAAGTGAAGGTAGTCTTTTCCTGTTCCGGAGGGTCAATTGGTATTTGAAAGTAACCAGAAAATCCATCAAGAAAACAATAGAACTCATTTCCCGCTAAACATTCTAGCATTTGATCCATAAATGGAAGTGGGAAATGGTCCTTACGAGTCGCATCATTCAATTTTCGATAGTCAATACACACTCTCCATCCGGTAACAAGACGTGTCGGAATCAATTCATTATCTTCATTTGTCATTGATGTGCTAATTAGCAACCATGTTTTAAATTTATAGAAACAAGAATTACCGGTTAAGTAGAAACACATTCGGGCAAGTATACCCTTGTCAATTGTAGTATAATAATGGTAAATCAAGGTAGTCCCAAGAGACTTGGTTGCACTCAAGTGTCGTTTGTTTGTTTAAGCAAGTAATAAATTGGTGGCTATGATTGTCACAGATCAAACCACAAGATAAGCAATAAGAGAACAAGCACACAAAGAACATTCATCACAAGAATCACATCAATAACAAACATCTTGAAATATAAAAGTAACAAAGTTTACCCAAAGTATGAATTACAATAGCCATAGGTAAAGGATTATAGCAACCTTCAAGCCTCCAATCAACTACAACTTCTAACCAAGCCGGAAAATAATACCTGAACACTTTCTTGAGCACTTGAGCACCACTTCTGGAAATGGCAGAGGGTTGTGGCTTTTTGGGAGAGATAATATTGGTGACAATTCATCCTTAAGGGTGGAGGAAAGAATTGCACACAGTAAGGTGGTGACAAATCTTCCTTTAGGGTGGAGGAAAGAATTGCACACAATAAGGTGGTGACAAATCTTCCTTTAGGGTGGAGGAAAGAATTGCACACAGTAAGGTGGTGACCAGTGGCGAAGCTTGAAATTTTTAGGTGGGGGGTCGGGATCTAATTTTTTTTTTCCTAAGGCTATATTTCAGGTATACCGAAATTTTCGGGGGGTCGAAACCGAATATACCGAAATTTTTCTATACGAAAACTATATACCCCCTACATCGCAAAAAAAATTTCGGGGGGTCGGGCGCCCCCCCGGCCCCTTAGAAGCTGCGCCACTGGTGGTGACAAATCTTCCTTTAGGGTGGAGGAAAGAATTGCACACCGAAAACTAAGGCCAGGCACTCCTATATGTAGTAGAAATCAACCTTAGCCTCCAAGCAAGTTTCTTGGGCACTAAATGTTATAAAGTAGCAATAAATGAAGTTATTAGGGACATATGATTGGACATGGGGCATAATGGCGCCTTAATTGAGCATTAAAAATGACTTGGGAAGGTCAGAATGGTCCATCCGATCAGATACGGGGCCATGCTGATCGGATGGATGAGACATTTAGCTCTAACCAAATCGGTTGGGCTCCGTCCAATCGGATGGATCCTCCTGGGCAGAAATGATAAAGACCAAAGTTGTAGATCTTTCTCTTAGCTTTCCGTGGCTGCTTGAATCACCTAAATCGGAGTCCGTATGCTCAAGATATGGCCAAAATGGTGAAGGTGTGTCGGGAACAACGAGTCTTCCATTATTTCTTCGTTTTAGCTTCTTTCCTTCATTTCACTTCTCGTTTTCCTTCTTGTGCTCTATTCTTGAGTCCTTGGAGTGACAATCTTCATGACTTTATCTTCTCGAATATACTCCAAGAGACTTTCATTTGTCGGGAATTCCTCCATACATTCATAAATCTTCGTTTTTGTTCATTTTTACGTCTTTTTCTTTGTTTTCTTTGTCATGAACCTAAAATAGAGAATATACTTCATTAAGTACCATAAGTTCATAAAAGTGGCAAAAATATATGCATAAAATCCACAATAACGCTCCTAAAAACATGTTAATTTTGAGCGTTATCAAATCCCCCACTCTTAAACTTTGCTTGCCCTCAAGCAAATCTAGAATTAAAGAAAATAAATCCACATGGTGCACAAGAATGATTAGAAAAATATGATTCAAATCTATCAAGTACAAGTACAAGATAAGATTCATTGTTTTAAGCTTTAAATTGAAAAACCGAGATGTTTGACAATACCCAATGATTTTCTTGCTTGATTAACATTTCTAAACACCTTACGAAAAAGAAACAAAGTATAATTCACTCTATCACTCATTTATTTAGGTAGTGGAGTATATAAGAGAAATCACACTCATTGCTCAGTCATGATCCAAATATTACCATAGGCTTGTACAAGAAACAAAACTCCACCGACGTGGCGTAAGCACCAAGTGTAAACATCTAAAGAGGTCTTTTATTCGGGTTTTAATGTAAGGCTAAAGGGTTTATACCAAGCTTATGTTCAAACATCTTATACAAAAACATAATAGTTCGCTGGCGCGAATTCTTGATTACTCAAAAACCGGATGGTCACTACAATACTCTTGCACTTGATATTCTCACAAAGCCATTACTAAATCCGGAGACTCGAAAGAACAACGAATAAAGTAATTTGGTAAGGGTAGGGATAAGGCATGGGAATATTGATGAAATTGGTTTTAAAAGAAAAATCAAGTCAAGTCTAAGTCCCATTGTTGCTAGTCACCGAACAAACCACAAACCCATAAATGATTATAGTTACAATATTCTCTTCTTCAAACATCGATACATCGATTCGCCATAACAATATTCTTCATACTTAGCACATTGACTAACAACATATCACATAACTTTCTTCTTCATCTTCCATATATATAGCACATGGGCTATAATTGTCATCACACATATATTTTCCTTTTCTTTCTCCTTTTTTTTTTTTCTCAATGACTTATTCTTTTTTTTTTCTTTTTTTTCTATTTTTTTCTTGATACATCACATCTCCCCCACACTTCGCATAAGCATCACCACAAAAAATACAAAACACGAAAGACGTCCCCTTCATCTTTGTTGGAATTGCACACACGAATGACAAAGTGTGTCTAACTAATAATCATCAAAAACAATCCAACATATCGAGCAACTAGCAACCCACCATTTAGACTTTGACAAGGGTTAGGCTAAGGTTTAAAGTGTAAAATATATATATATATATATATATATATATATATATATATATATATATATATATATATATATATATATATATATATATATATATATATATATTTTCTGGATGTAACAAAAATGAAAAGGATGGCTCAAAGGGTTTAACTAGGGGTATCTAGCGCTAAAGATAAACGCTAACAAATGGGTTAATATTGGGGGTTAACTGACCGATGTGGTTAGCAAAATTATTTTGTAAATGGAAGGCTATTTGGTTTTATTCCTAAGGTTCCTCTTTATCACACGAATACACTTATATCACACGAATGCGATCTTACTGCGATCTGGTAATGATTTACAAGTACAAGTTCTAGAATAAATAAAATCACCGGCACGCTCATAGTAAAAGGTTCAAGCATAAGCTCTAGAAGTAAGAGTATTGAAGCAAAAGCTACTGAGGAGGCTAATGATAGGGTAACTGAGGAAATGGAATCTACAGGTGATACTAGGAGTAAAGCTTTTAGTAAAGTTTATGATGATGCCTACAATAATGAAGTTAAGGAAATCCAGCAATTGAATTTTAGAAAGCAGCTGGCAGATGTTAAACGTTTTATTGTATCTGATCAGCCTACTAGTGATTTGACTTCAAAAGGGTGGACTAAAGAGATGATGGATTATTATGAAGTAAGAGTTGCTGAGATAAGTAAAAGTGGAAATGATAACAATAAGGATAAGAATTCTGTTGCTGTCATGGAAGATGAAGTGGGTGTTGACTCATCTGCACATGCCATTTTTATGATTCAGAACAATGTATCAGGGGTTGTGGATGCTTCTATAGCAGGTATGAGTAATGGTGGTGATGTTGGTTATTCATCTTCTGTTAAATGAATTTACAAATTGCTGCCTGGAATATTAGAGGTTTGACTCATTCTACCAAACAAGATGAGGTTAAGCTTCTAATATCTGAAAATCATTTGAATATGTGTGCTGTTATTGAAACTAGGCTAATTAAGAAAATGGTTAGTCCTGTTTCTTACAATATTTTTGGTAATTGGAATTGGGTATCTAACTCTGTTGCTAGTGATAGAGGGTGTAGAATTGTTGTTTGTTGGGACAATAATGTTATTGAAGCTGATTTGATTTCTAGTATGGGACAAGTTATGCATTTTAAAGTTAGGGCTGTTCAAGATCATAGAGTTTTCTATGTATCATTTATTTATGGTGAGAATGATGCTAAAGATAGGCTTAAGTTATGAAGTAACCTTAATGATCATATGGCTGTTACTGATAATAAGCCATGGGTCATTCTTGGTGACTTTAATGTTATCAGATATGCTGATGAGCATTCTAAGGGATTTGTTGACAATAATCATGGTGTTAAGGAGTTTAGAAATTGTATTGATCAGTTAGACATGGAGGATTTGGCCATGAATGGTATTTTCTTTACTTGGGTGCAAAAAAGAAAAGATCCTGAAAGTGGAATTTTGAAGAAGTTAGACAGAGTGATGGGTAATAGTGAGTTTTTTGCTATGTTTGGTGACTGCTTTGCTACATTCCTTCCTTATGTCACTTCTGATCACTCCCCTGCTCTTCTTGTTATTCCTACTATTTGTTCTTTTAAGAAGAGATCTTTCAGGTTCATGAGTTATTTAACTGATAAGAAGGATTTCCATTTGGTGGTAAAAAATAATTGGGCCATTCCAGTTGAAGGTTATGATATGTATATTCTTGCTAAGAGGCTTAAAAACATGAAGAAACACCTGAGAAGAATTAATAGGGAGAATGGTAATGTCTTTGAGAAAGTGAAGGTTCTTAGAAATGAATTGAAGAAGGTTCAAAGTGAGCTTGATAAGGATCCACACAACACTAGTCTTAGAGAAACTGAAATGATTTTCAATGGTGCTTATAAGGAAGCTGTCATGGATGAGGAGAAGGTTCTAAAACAGAAAACCAAGGTTGAGTGGCTTAGGGAAGGTGATCATAACAGTGCATACTTTCACAATTTATTAAAAGGAAGGTTTAGTAAAAGCAGAATCTTAAGCATTAAAGATGATCTTGGTAATGTTTTATGTGGTGATGATGTTGCAAATAAATTTGTTGATCATTTTCATGGTTTCCTTGGTTCTTGTGATGATGTATTCCCCATTGAAGACCCTGATGGCTTATTTATTAAGAAATTGGATCCTAATGTGGCATCTCATTTAATCAGAAAGGTTACTGTATAGGAGATTAAGGTTGCTTTGTTTGATATAGAGGACAATAAAGCCCCTGGTCTAGATGGCTTTACATCTAAGTTTTTTAAGACATCCTGGAGTACTATTAGTGGTGATGTTTGTAATGCAGTTATGGAGTTTTTTGATAAAGGTAAGATGTTGGGTGAACTCAACACTACTTTGATCTCTTTAGTGCCTAAATGCCAAGTACCAGCTAAAGTTACTTACATTAGACCAATTGCTTGTTGCAATGTGGTTTATAAGTGCATAAGTAAAGTCATTACTAATAGAATTAAAGAGGTTTTGAATGATCTTATTGATGAAAATCAAAGTGCTTTTATTGAGGGTAGGCAAATAAGTGATAATATTTGCTTGCTCAAGAATTAATGTGTGGTTATATCAGTAAAAAGAAGGTGAGTAGATGTGCTTTTAAGGTGGATATCCAGAAGGCTTATGATACTGTTTCATGGGATTTCTTGGAGTTCTGTCTTCTCAAGTTTGGGTTCCATAGAATTATGGTGAATTGGATTATGGTTTGCTTGAAGTCTGCCTTATATTCTATTTGTTTAAATGGTGAATCACATGGGTTCTTTAAAGCTAAAAGAGGTCTCAGGCAAGGAGATCCTATCTCCCCTTATCTTTTTACAATTGTAATGGAAGTATTTACTTTAATGCTAAAAAGACAGATTACATATGAGAAGAAGTTTAAATACCATTGGCGTTGTAAGAAACTTGGTATTTTAAGCTTATGTTTTGCTGATGACCTGATGTTATTTTGCCATGGGAATAAAACCTCAGCTTCTGTTTTGAGAAGAGCTTTGGATGAATTTTGTTTGTCTTCTGGGCTAAGACCTAACATGGATAAAAGCACTGTTTTTTATGGTAATGTGGATGCTGCTGTTAAACAAGATATCATGTTGGTTATGCCTTTCAATGAAGGTACTGTAACAATTCGCAATTTCAGGTTAATTACTATTCCCGGAAATTTTCACTATTCACTTTTACTATTCATTTTTCTCGAAATTTTCCCGAAACTTGATTTTTGTTTCTTGGCCTCGAGTGATAAATCATTTCCATGGCGAATTAAAAGTTTAACTTTCATAAGCTCATTTTCGTGAAAGTTATTAAGGAATTACACGTTTTAGGGTAAAACGTCATTCAAAAATTCTACGCACAACGAAACTCGACCGCGTTAAGTGACCCCGCATCAGAAAAATGTTTGACACGCTCATGATTTATTTGAGAATTAATCGTGACTGAGAAAAACATGACCAAAATAAGCCTCGGCCGTGAAAAACTGGAATTTTCAGTTTTTAAGCGTTTTTACTCAGCCGTAACCTTAGCCTATACCTGCACCGCGTTTCTAAGACAATTTGAGTTTTCAACTTATTAGAAAAAGTCAACATATTTTTCCCTCCTCCTTTGACCAAAAATCATTCCTTGATTTTATAAGTCATTCCTTGATTTTTAGGCTTACGGTTTGATGTCTAAAAGACATTTAATACCAACCGAGACTAGACTGAGCCCAGTCTAGACATTATAAGTCATTTTGAATCATTTTTATCACATTAGAAAAGTAACATTTTACTTTTCTCAATTTTACGCAATATTCGTACGTTTTACGTATTACGCGTTTTAGACCCGTGTTTCCAGTTTTAGCAGGGTTTTACCACCCCAATGGAACCTACCACTCATTTTATATTTTATTATGGAGTATTTTGACAAGTTTAATCATTCTTCCAAGTTTCGTATTTTTACGATACCCGGTTTTACGTTTTGTGACGAAACAACTTACGGTTAGCATTTTACGGAGTCGAAACTAGCTCCATAAGCTTGGATAATATCATTAAAAGTCAATACTTGCTCTCCAAGCTCATGAACCGACTTAGGAGGGGGAATTCAGCCCCTAGGTGGCTTGATCCCATGCTTTGAGCCCTTAGATTTCATCCATGTGTTATACTTGGTGACCAAGTGTTGACAAGTCAACATAACTAACCTCCTCATTTCCTTATCAGATCAAGACTCATTCTCTTCCTTTCTCTCTCAATACCAACGACCCAACATCATCAAAATACACCATTTTGATCATTGATCTTGCTCATTCAATCCATCACAAGTTCAAGTCATAGTTCCTAGTTGATCCTTAACACCTTTCAACCATAAAACTCTATAAAATCACCACAAAAACTCATCAAATTTCCAAGTGTTCCTAGTGAAGATTTTTACTCAAGGTTGTTTTTATGTTAGATTAGTATTTATCAAAGGATTATAAGATAGGGTTTTTGGTATGGAAGCATGGCTATGGTTGGAAAGGTTTTAGAAGATTAAGTAGTGGTTCTTGGTTTTGATCTTGGTTCTAGTTAGTTTCCTCACAAGTTGTAAGCAAACCCTAACATACTCCTTGCTTAATTATCATTTTCATGCTCTTTGTGTTCCTTGCATGCTATATATGTTCTTGTTATTGTGTTCATGATGTTTAAAAATGGATATAACAAGTATTGGTATACATATGTTAACTTATGACAAGTAAACAAGCAAACTAGTGACTTTTATGGAGAACCACGACCAAAATAGTATAACTATGATATTTGAAACTTACTTACTGTTAAAGAGGACTTAACAAGGAAAACATAGCAATTTGAATCACTCAAAACGAGTACCCGAGTCAAAAGTTATGACCATTTGAAGTTAGCGAAACCAAAACGGCAAAACTGCCTAGACCATACTGTTTTGCATTCTGACTTTTTGAAAGTCACCCTTCTGGTCCGATTCATCAAAAAGTTAAAACACGAAAGTTGTCCGGAACGACGTTTTCGTTCAGGAACAAAGAAGCTCGAGCCCTGAAAACGCTTTCCGAGTGATAATTTCTTCAAATTCTAAACAGCCATTTTTAGACCAAAGTCATTATATAAAGGTTATGGTTTATAAAGACCAAGAGGTCTTATGACCTAGATTCAAGACCACAACCATGGCTAGAGCCAAGGTTGAGTCTTAAGACCATGTAACAATGACCAAAGGTCATGGCAAGGCCATGACTAAATGACCATATCAACATACCAAGGCGAAAACATGAGCTAACGACCATATAAACTTACCAAGGCAAATACATGAACTAGAGAAGTTGGCGATAACTTGAACATACAATTTGGATCTACTCCATCTAAAGAACCATGAGAACTTACAAGTATTTGTCATACAAGTTATATGAAACTTACCCTAATAACAATCTTCATGTACAAATAAACTTTCCTAAGTTTATTCAACTATTGGACATGTAACTTTCGGATCAAAACTTATACATATATATTTTATCAACTACTACAATAGTAGGGAGCCTCATGTGAGGAGTTCATTATGTAAGCCGTCGAGATGAGTTGTGGATTTACGAATTAAAGTGTCCTGGCTCCTCGAACGTTTACTAACATGACTTCTGAATTATGTCGGCCCGAACGGTAGTAAACGATATATATAACATACATGTTTCATGAATCATTTCTTTCAAAGACATACACTATACATCATACCACATCATGGACTAAGTGCAAGATATATATTGGCATGTTTATGTTTCCTTAGACATTATTCCAAACCTAAGTTGCAACGATTATTATAGGTTGCTCGTAAAAACCTTCGCGATTCGACCATCATATTCACTACTTGCTACATAACTTAAGGTGAGTCATAGCCCCTACTCTTTTAGTTGTTTTATCAACTCTTTGGGGGAGAATACATGCTCGTTTTTACATGAATACAATATTTGTTTTACTTGAACATGCTACTTGTTTTCTTAAACACCAATTGCCTTACTCAATGTTTGTGGTTTACTCAAATGCCTTATGTGTTTACATGTTACATACTTCATTACCTTCCTGTTGCACTAGTATTCAACAAAGCGTAGTATTATGGCTTCCACTTCATTGTCATCATTATTTATATGGCATCATTGTAAAGATTGTTTATATATCGGTATTGCTACATTTATCTTTGAATCTAGATACAAGTTTTACCTTTGTTCACATAAACCAGATCATATTTGGCAGTGGGTTGTGAACACACAGGTTACAAGTCTCTTATGGCGGGACTTGCAACTGAGTGGATTTACGATGCCTTTGCTGGGAAATTATCATTCAAATGTTTTACATTACATTTTGTCACTAAACTCTATGAACTCACCAACCTTGTGTTGACACTTTAGCATGTATTTTCAGGTTCATAATGAATAAGGATGGCACGGAAAGGGCACGGATACTCAAGAGGGCTATAAATTTTATTATCATTCAAAAACTCATTTAAATGTAAACTGTAAACATGGAACCATTTGGGACCTCATTTTGTAATCTCTGATATTTATACAATTTGAATGATAAATCTTTTAAAACGACTCAATTGGAGTTCGTTTTCTATTATTGTGACTATTGTGCCGTCGAGTAACACCCAGTTTGAATTCCGCTGCAACCATGAATTGGGGGTGTTACAGGTACTCTTCCTATTAAGTATCTTGGCATTCCTTTAGACTCTAATAGAATCAATAGAAGTGATTGTTCTGTTCTGTTAGATAATGTGAAAAAGAGGATAGATGGATGGCAGAATAAAAGTCTTTCTTTTGATGGGAGACTCCAACTAATTGCTTCTGTTTTGAATTCTTTGAATGTCTTTTGGGCTTCTATGTTTATTTTGCCTCAAGGAATATGTGATGATATTGATAAATTATTGAAGTGTTTTTTATGGAATACTGATGGTAAGAGTAGTAAATATAGTGTGGCATGGAAAGATGTCTGTTTACAAAAGAGGGAAGGAGGTCTTGGGCTTAAATCTTTACATGTGTAGAATGAAGCTTTGATGGCAAAGCATCTTTGGAATGTGGTGAATGATAAAAATTCCATTTGGGTCAAGTGGGTGAAATCTCAATGGCTTAAGGGTGATAGTGTTTGGGTTATTAAACCTAATTAGGATACATCTTGGAGTTGGAGGCAAATTCTTGCTTTAAGGGATAAAATTAGAAACTTTATCTTGTATAGAATTGGTAATGGGCGTAAGTGTTACTTCTGGTTTGATAGATGGAATGATAGAAGTCCCCTATGTAATTTGATTAACTATTCATCTCTGGTTCATTGTAAGTCTGATATGCAGGCCAAGGTTGCTGATATTATTCATGAAGGTGAGTGGAAGTGGCCTAGTAACTGGAATAACAGGTTTAAGGAAATTATTGATGTTCAAGTGCCTAAGTTAATTGAGAATGTGGAGGATAAAATTAGTTGGATTAATAAGAAAGGAAAGGAGAAGAATTTTTCTGTGAAAGAAGCTTGGAAAGTGATGAAGATCAGGTACCCTAAAGTTATTTGGTATGATCATGTATGGTTCTCTCAATGTGTGCCTAGACATTCATTTATTCTTTGGATGGCTGTCACAGGTAGACTTAAAACTCAGGATAGGATTTCTAGATGGTTAAATATTCAGGATATGAGTTGCCCATTCTGTAAACAATGCAAAGATTCTCACGGTCATCTATTCTTCAGTTGTCACTTTGCTAGAAGATTGTGGGAAAGGTTGAAGCCTATGGCTAAACTTGATAATGTGTCTAACTGTTGGCCCCAAATCATCTCTTGTATTGTGAACAGGACTGCAAAAAACTCCATCTGGAGTGTGATTCAAAGATTGATGTGGGGTGCTTCTGTATACTTCATTTGGCAGGAGAGAAATATCAGGTTATTTGGGAGTAATAGTAGAACTGAGGATGAGCTCTTCAAGATTATTACTGATTCAGTTAGATTTAGAATCATGGGTTTGAAGATCAATGTCACCCCTGATGTCATATCTGCTGCTGAGGTATGGAACTTTCCTATTAGTAATTATCATAAGTATAAATGTATTTTGGATGATTTGATGGCTGACAATATGAACATTGATGGTAATGATGGCTAATATGTCTTTAATCTTTGGATATGGGTCTGTTTGGTGTAACAGTCTTAGGCTGGGTAGTTTTTGGATTAGTACTGGGTTGTGGAAGCACAATTGGGTGTTTGAGGTTTTTTATATTGATGCACATCAGTACATTTGGTTAATTATTAGTTTTGGAAGGATTATTCACAAGTGGAATATCATTAATAGTAATGGGTTGTATTGGAAGATGCTGGGTAGACTATGCATTACTGCTACTTGTTATTGTTCTTTGTTTTGGTACTTGGGAGATACTTGTGGCCACTTCTGGTATTATCAGGGTTGCTATTGTATTCACCAGACTCTTATGGAGATTTTGAACTTGGCTATGCTTATTCATATGTATGTTATTCCATATACTCTTTTTCCTTGCTCAAGCTTTTTCCCTCAGGGTTTTGTTGGACAAGGTTTTTTTAATGAGATATGGATTGTGGGTGATTATTTACCTGGTATTCATCCTCTTTAAAGACTGCACAAGAAGTGTTGATTTGGACTGGAACTTGTTGATGAGATTATGATGCTTCAGGTTATAAGGAACTAACCCTTTGCTTGGTTTCCTGCTTATTGTTCCTGGTATTATGTTTTGTATGGCATTTTGTATTACTATCTATTAATAGAATTGTCTTAGCAGCTTTGCTTCCTATTTGTTGTCAATATATGGTGATGTTTGGAGGTGAATTGGTTGATTCCTTTTCACTAACCCATGTTTTCAGAGTATATTGGTAACAATAGTTCAAGCTTCTTTTTCTGCTTTGACATTTTATTATTGATTAGTTCTTATTGGATTTTGGTTTTTATCTAGCTCTTTTCTAGTTTGTTTTCTTGTATTTTAGCTAGGGAATTGTCCTATGCCATTAATATTTTGTGGTTCAAAGTGTGGAGCTAAGGATGTGTCTTAGTCTCTTTTTTACACTTAGTTCTTGTTTTTTTGTTTGCTTTGTAAATGCCTTTGGGCTTTCTTTTTTCTTAACAAAATTTACCTTTAGGAAAAAAAAAAAGGTTCAAGCATAAAAGATGTATGCTATATATGAAATAGGCTTAAATCCTCACAATTTAGTGGAAAGGGTTATAATATGCGCTAGCAAATGTTATCGATCCTAGAATGAATTGCAATATTAATCGGGACACATCTCAAGTTTTTCAAAATTACATATTTCACTAGTGGAATTGATCAAATTGTTCTAATTTATTATCCTAAAAGCGTGAAAACAACTAGATCACAAGTGCAAACAAGTATACAAAAATTTTTTATTAGCCCAAAAATTATAAGTTAAAAATGAGTTTTGTTTTCCACTATTTTACTTTCCCCCACACTTAAGTTAAGCATTGTACTAAATGTGAATAATAAACTTCAAAGCATGTGAAATAGTGAAAAATAAATAAATAGATAGTCCAAGAGAAATGAAACTTCCCGGGCCGTAGAAATCGCGATCGAACTCCAAATGATAAGATGCTAAGCATGTGAGATCAACCGATTTCGCTTCCGACAAAACATCAACACACCAAGTACAATGTCACCAATAATCCAATCTCCAAGAGCTTATTAAATCTTCAAAAACAAACTAAACTACAAAAACGCGTAAAATCCTAAAACTCACTTTCGTAGGCATCACGGTTGCATTTAACATATGAAAGAACCCTTTTAAACCCCTCGGTGGCCCGAGTGGACGAGTGAAGTCTCGTGACGGTTTCCAGTGAACATACCCACAAAGTTCAAAACATTTTATTTTATAAAACAAGTACTTATTTATTTACAACGTGCTAAAAATTAAAATTGGCAAAACCGAGTTTAAGTAGAATTATAGAAATGACGCTCTTGCAAAAAACCAAAATACATTTAAACTTAAAAGATCTAAACACAAACACATGAAAACAAAATAAGGAAAACAATTTTTTTTAACCGATTCTCCCAACCGATCGGTCAGACATCCAACTGAATCGGTTGAAAATTTGACACAATTTAAAGTTTTACCCAGAGATCCAACCGATCAGTTGGACATCCAACCGTTCGGTTGGAATGAAAAATAATTTTACCGAGAGCTGTTCGGATGGAAATCCATCCGTTCGGTTGGACAAAAATTTCAATTTTTTATTTTTTTTTTATAAAACCAGTTTTACTTATAAAATTTTATTGATAAAATAAAACAAAAACACATAACGTAACAAACACAAGTAAATAAAACACATATATACAAGACAAACATAAAGAACATAAAACGACACTTAAAACAAAAATAAACATGAACGCATAAAAGCATGATCAAAGAAAATCATAAGCACATAGACGGAAGCAAACACAATTAATTACGTAACACAAATCTAAAACAATACAATCTAAAACAAGATAGTCTTATTCCAAATTGCACAAAATATCACAAACAAAAAGAAAATGCAAGAGATCTCATAACTTATAAAACTCAAACTCACAAAATAAGAAAAACAACTAAAAAGAAAATGGCAAAGAAGCCTCCAACCGAATCGGTTACGGGTGGTGACCAATCGGTTGGTTTTTATTTTTTTTTATTTTTATTTTATTTTATTTTTTTTCGCAACAAATTTTCGAGCACAATTTTGAAAGCAAACATTGAAATGAAAATCTTTAAAACACATGAAACCAAATCCCAACACCAAAACACTTGGTTTTGATGCCAAGATCATTTAAGCAAATATGAAAAATGAGAGAATTTTTTTTTTTTTTTTTTTTTTTTTTTTTTTTTTTTTTTTTTTCTTTAGTCAACGAACAAGGGAAACATTTCAAGCAAACATCCAAACACCTAAGAATAAAAACCAAAACTCCGACAACTGCGCCAATAATCTGTTGCGGCAATGCCGAAATTATGATCAAGCAAGCAAACAATATATCAATGAATCAACAAACAAACAAACAAACAGGCACAACAAACAAGTCCCCGGCAACAGCGCCAAAAACTTGATGTGCTAATTAGCAACCATGTTTTAAATTTATAGAAACAAGAATTACCGGTTAACTAGAAACACATTCGGGCAAGTATACCCTAGTCAATTGTAGTATAAGAATGTTAAATCAAGGTCGTCCCAAGAGACTTGGTTGCACTCAAGTGTCGTTTGTTTGTTTAAGCAAGTAACAAATTGGTGACTATGATTGTGACAGATCAAACCACAAGATAAGCAATAAGAGAACAAGCACACAAAGAACATTCATCACAAGAATCACATCAATAACAAACATCTTGAAATATAAAAGTAACAAAGTTTACCCAAAGTATGAATTACAATAGGCATAGGTAAAGGATTATAGCAACCTTCAAGCCTCCAACCAACTACAACTTCTGACCAAGCCAGAAAATAATACCCGAACACTTTCTTGAGCACTTGAGCACCACTTCTGGAAATGGCAGAGGGTTGTGGCCTTTTGGGTGAGATAATAGTGGTGACAATTCATCCTTAAGGGTGGAGGAAAGAATTGCACACAGTAAGGTGGTGACAAATCTTCCTTTAGGGTGGAGGAAAGAATTGCACACCGAAAACTAAGGCTAGGCACTCCTATATGTAGTAGAAATCAACCTTAGCCTCCAAGCAAGTTTCTTGGGCGCTAAGTGTCATAAAGTAGCAGTAAATGGAGTTATTAGGGACATATAATCGGACTTGGGGCATAATGGCACCTTAATTGGGCATTAAAAATGACTTGGGAAGGTCAGAATGGTCCATCCGATCGGATACGGGGCCATGCAGATCGGATGGATGAGACATTTAGCTCTAACCGTTTTCGTTCTTGTGCTTTATTCTTGAGTCCTTGGAGTGACAATCTTTATGACTTTATCTTCTCGAATATACTCCAAGAGACTTTCACTTGTCGGGAATTCCTCCGTACATTCATAAATCTTCGTTTTTGTTCATTTTTACGTCTTTTTCTTGGTTTTCTTTGTCATGAACCTAAAATAGAGAATATACTTCATTAAGTACCATAAGTTCATAAAAGTGACCAAAATATATGCATAAAATCCACAATAACGCTCCTAAAAACATGCTAATTTTGAGCGTTATCAGTGACTACAGTCATTCCACCTTTCTTCGGGACACAGTGGACCGGGCTAACCCATGAGCTATCCGAGATTGGATAAATCATTCCGGCGTCAAGGAGTTTGATAACTTCCTTTTTAATAACCTCATGAATTTTTGGGTTAACCCGTCGTTGTTGTTGGACGGACGGTTTTAATTGTCTTCAAGTAAAATCTTATGCGTGCAAAAACGAGGGTCGATACCCTTGATATCGGAAATTTGCCAAGCGATGGCACTCTTATGCTTCTTGAGCACATCTAAGAGAGGGTTCTTCTCCTCATCTTTTAGTTCTTTTGAAATTATGACGGGAAGTTTGTCGGTTCCTTCTAAAAATGCGTATTCAAGATGAGGAGGCAAATCCTTGAGCTCGGGCTCTTGAGGATTCTCAGTAGACGGCATAACTTCTTTAACATCGGCCGTTTTAAGGTCCATCGGAGGGAGGGACGGGTTTGGGTCTTCATTCAATAATTTTTCAATCAAAAGAACATCTCCCTCCGGGTCGCAATCGGAATGATCAATTTCCGGTGAAATCGAATCATTAGCAAGAAAGGCCTCGATCTCTTCTAAGATGAAATCACTTCCCTTAAACGGAGTAAGGGAAGGGGAAGGATCGGAAATAATCAGTTCAGAAGAAGGAGTGGGATTGCCACTCGAAGCATTTTCGGTAAAACCAAGTAACTCTTGAGAATACTCCTCCGTAACTTCGTCAATAACATCAACTCGGTTCACGGAATATTTGTCATAATCTGAGGAGTACCTCGTGGTTTGATCCAAATTAAACGTTACGACTTCGGTACCAATGCGTAGGGTAATTTCTTCATCGAAAACATCAATTAAAGCACGACTGGTCCTTAGGAAACCTCTCCCGAGAATGAGAGGTACCCGTGGATCGGCATCAAAATCAACAATGACAAAATCGGGAAGGAAATGAAATTTTCCCACATTGACGAAGACATCCTAGGCTATTCCCATCGAGCAGGAAGTAGTTCGGTCGGCTAGCTCAAGGGTCATGCAAGTCGGAGTTAAATCGGGTAAAGACAACTTTTCCCAAATGGATAACGGCATTAGGTTAATGCTAGCACCAAGATCGGCCAAGGCGAAGCATTGAACCATCCCAAGAAAATTGCATGGAATGAGAAATCGACCGGGGTCTTCAAGCTTTTTGGGAAGCTTTTTGAGGATAACCGCCGAGCAATTCTCATTCATCTGGGTTCTTGACATTTCAAAGAATTTTTCCTTGTTATTATAAAGACCTTTTATCATTGAAGCAAATTTAAGCATCAAAAGTATAGCATCCGCGAGAGTTATGTCAAAATGTAGTTCTTGAAAAATCTGATAAAACTTTTCCACCTGGTTTTTATCTCTCTCACAGTGCTTTTGTTCATTTAAACGTGACGGATAAGGCAAGTTTGTTTCGACGGGAATTTATTTCTCAGTTTCGTTAACAACTTTATCTTTTCCTTTGGACGTTGGGACCACCGGAGGTTGGATGTTTTTGATCCTTCCATTGTTAATAGGAATTCCCGTATCCGTTGTCACCTCGGTTTCACGGGCGACTACCTTAGGAGACGAAGAAGAAGAGGTAGTCGGAGCCGTTGGTCCATCGATTGTAACACCACTCCTAGTCGTGATCGCCTTAGCATCGCCCCTCGGGTTAGCGATCGTGTTGCTTTGAAGAGTACCCAAGCCCGAGGGTCGATCATTTAAAGACTTCTTGATTTCAGTGATTTCCTTAATTAGTAATTCCTGATTTTTAAATAAATTCTGATTTTGCAGCATCAATTGTTTAATCAATTCATTTGAAGGTGACTGATTCTGATTCACAACTGGATTTTGAAAATTTTGACCACGATTGTTGTTGTTGAAACCTTGATTCTAAAAATTTTGACCATGATTTCCTTAGTTAATCATTCCTGATTTTTAATTAAATTATGATTTTGCAGCATCAATTGTTTAATCAATTCATTTGAAGGTGACTGATTCTGATTCACAACCGGATTTTGAAAATTTTGACCACGATTGTTGTTGTTGAAACCTTGATTCTAAAAATTTTGATTTCCATGATTGTAATTCCCATGATTAGCATTTTGAAAATTTCCATAATTTCCTTGAAAATTCCCTTGATTCGGGCCTTGATTATAATTTCCCTGATTTTGATTTTGAAACCCTTGATTTTGATTTTGAAAACCATTGTTCATCCGATTTTGATTTTGATTCTGGTTAAATTGAATGTTTCGGTTTTTCATGTTATGATTCACTTGATTGACTTGATTCGGTTGATTGAAACGGGGTGGTCCAACATAATGGTTTGAACGGTAACTGAGAAAATTTCGGTCCCCCTGTGGTTGGTATCTGTTACCGCCCATATTGTAGGTTCCCGAAGTAGCATACACATTCTCGTGAGTGAAGCTACCGGAGGCTGGGCACTCAAAATACGAATGAGGACCACCACAAATTTCACAAACATTGTTGATCATGTTGACTTGATCGTTTTTTACTTGATTTTGATTCTGAGACGTTTGGTGCATTCGTAAAACAGCAGTTGATAAATCATCGAGTTTCTTATTAATGGCGGCTATTTCAGAATTAGACGTAGAATAATTATGAGCAACGGTTGTTCTTGATTCATTCCTCTCGGCAGAGGAATCCCAGTAATTGTAATGAGCAGTCATATTCTCAATAAGTTCGTAACAATGTTCAGGACGTCGTTCATAAAAGTTCCACCCGCAGCGGTATTGATCGTGTCCCGATGTCGCAAATTCAAACCATTGTAAAACGTATCGATTATCGTAACAAGAAGCATGTTATGGTTTGGACACCGATCAATAGCAAGCTTATAACGTTCCCCAGTTTCGAATAAAGATTCGTCGGGAAGCTGACGGAAATTGCTAATATCGTTTCGAAGTTTCGTCACCATCTATGGTGGAAAATATTTCGCCAAGAACATTGATACCATCTCTTCGAAGGTATGATTTGAGTTCTTGGGAAGACGATCAAACCAAGCGGTGGCATGATGCATCAAAGAATAGGGGAAGAGAGAAAGACGAAGGGCATCATCGGAGACCCCTTGTCGTTTCAAAAATTTGGGTGACGTGAAATTGGCATAAATTCTGGACTTGTTGAATCATGTGATGCTTCAGTCCAAAATCCGTAGCCTCGATATTG